>VXBO01000362.1:57415-95783 GCA_013400135.1 Rhinoptilus africanus
AATCTAACCTATCCAACTCTTCCCCTCCCTTCCCTTCCCTTCCCTTCCCTTCCCTTCCCTTCCCTTCCCTATTCACAACTACACTCTCATAAAGACAAAATTCAAGAGATTTACTCCTTGAAGTTAATTCCAGGTCAGAGAATCTTGTGTTATAGCTATGTTACAGTACAGTATTGTGTCATATTTGCCTCTTATTATTCAACTTTCCATCTGCTTTTTTTCTATGCTTTCTTGGTCAACATTAAGTGAAGTTTCTTGTAATCTACTAAGTGGAGATATAAAAAATGGATGTTGAGATTCTCTGTTGGGTTCCAAATAAAGTAGGTTCATTGTTCCTCAAGGACAGAATTTACATGTTACTTTATTGATGAACAATTTAAGAGCCTGGTTGGATGCCACTGGGCATCAATTACAGCTCTTGCAAAGACCTGGCATGAATTTACTCACGATTAATGAGATGTCAGCAAAGTCGAAAGAAATGTATTGATGTCCAATAGCAAAGTAATCAGACCCTCACAAGGCCAGGTAATATGAACATCTTTCAGAGAGGTTTCATCTATCTTAAATGCCATGAACGGGTTCGCTACACTTCACAAAGGGAAAGAAGTGTTCAAGAAAGAAGTACGATACTGTGAACTTTCAAATGCTAAATTAAATACAAACATAGTGAATTTATGAAAGTGAAAGAGTAAGTTTTGAGGTATGCTTTTGTAGTTGTGTGTGTGTATATATATATCTATGCACAGATATACACACACACATATATATAAACTTGAATGTAAAAATGTCAATTTTTTCTCAATTTTGTCTGAGCCAAGCAGAACGGAGGCTTTAAAAATCTAGGCTTTGGGCTTTGCACTCTTCTGTTTTAGGCTTTTCCTCTCTATGGCAGAACCTAGCGCTCAAAGTTAAGTGCATGTGTTTCATGGGGTGTTTGTGAGGAGGGAAAGCAATAAAACAGACAAGCAACATGAAAATTTGGACAGGAATTATTCCAAAATTTTATATGCAAATATGCGTCTGAAATACTACTTTTCCCCGGAGTGTAAACCTGTGACTCTGGGTTTTAAAGTGGCTTTGCTGTATAAAAGTGACAAAGCCTAGCTTCTGTAATCCATTCATAAATTATGTATAAATCTTTTATTTGAGAAAACTAAGAAGTTGTCAGATTTTAACCAATAAAGCATGGGTACTGGTATGCAACTTTATATTACAACCTGGGAGACTAGGCTTTTAAATCCTCTTCAGCTCAAGAGGATCTGTATCCTCTCACACAGTAACCTGGCCAGAGACATCTGCACACATTCTCCTGCCCTATGACTCTGAAGGATCAGAAGATTCCAGTCACCAAGTTTATAACTTACTCCTAACTATAAGAATGAGAATTGAACCACTGCCATTTGTCCTATTGCAACTGTCTGACCAAACTCAACTGAGAGAAACTGTGCAAATTTTTAGAGTCAGACAGTAAAGCACATGTGTGCTGCTACGGTGAATACATGATCAGTTCGAAGGTATTACTAATGTTAAAATTTTGCAAGCAGAAAACCTGCTATGAGCAGATGAGAGAGATTCTAGATAAATTAATTGTTACAATTATTTTTTTACTTAATTATAATCACAGTCATATTCTTGTAATTGAAACTCATTTCTCAGGGAGAGATTTTTATTTGCACTTAAGTGAGATAGTTAAAAATGAAAGTGCCTTTGCTGAAAGAACTTCTTAGAAGCACTCATCAAGAAAAATACTGCTCTATCCTAGAAGATTTTCTAAACAAAGCTGAGGGAACAAAAGTGCATAAGTAATTAGGTCCATCAAGCTGCACTCTTAATACAAGGGACAAATATATTTAATATAACATAATTTCGCTGTGTGTAATAATGCTAATAGGAATATTAAATTGTGAATGTTATTGAAGTGTTCACTAAAAGGAGAGCCAGTTAGAAACGAAAGCAGTATCTCTGCATTGCAAGTGTTCAAATGCATCAAAAGTGCCCATTTGTTTAAAAATGAAACCAAGTAAAGGTGCATGAAAATTTTCTGATGAACTACAGCTTTTATTACCCTCCTATTAAAGTGGAAATAAAGAAGAGATTCGTTGCATATGCTGGAACATCAACTTAAAATTAGTTCCCCAAAGTTTTTAAGTTGTTTGATACAATGATTGATTTGAAAAAGCAAATATGAAATTGATTAGACTAGTGTATGTATCGCATTGTGGAGCATCATGTAAAATTCTTTGATATTTAGTGTTCCTATAATGAAATTTTAACTATCACTGCCTCAGGATAATAATGAGAATATCATAGTAAGTCTCAATAGGATTTTCCTAGCAAACACTTTTTGCTGACATATTAAATGTCTTAAACAAGGATTTGATTGCTCTAAAATTAACATTGCTTTTTAATTTATAGTAATTTGATATCAATTAAGATACATGCTTGACAATTTAGATACACATCCACTGTTACATAGTGCAATTAAATAAATAAATGTTTTCATGAGGAGTTAATCATTGGTTATATTTGGATAATAAATACAGAAAGATATAGCGTTTGAGATTAAGAAAATGAACATGAAATGTTTGCTTCCAGAAATGTACACAGATCAAAATATTTCATATAATCAATTAAAAGATTTAAAAGTTGGTCATGGACTCAAACTGAGAAACTCAAGAGAAATTTAAAACGTTTTATTTGGGGGGAAAAATAAAATCAAATTATTTCTGCAGCCTTTGTTTCCCTGGTATTATTGATAACAAAATTGGTGGTACATCAGCTGACCTTTCTTTACTGTTATGGTCAGTGAAGTCCTGGCAGACCAGTGTTCAAAGACTGTTTCTTCATGGCCATCCCAAATTTGAGCTCAAAAGTGAAACAAATCCTTATTCTACATAGGCTCCTGCAGTCTGAGTGAACATTTACAAAATCCCCTTATATTCAAAACATACTGCACGTCAAATTGCCTGATATTATGCTGGCTATGACCATTGAAAATGAGTGCAAATACAATCCAGTTTTGTGCCATTTAATCCCTGACTTAAAATCCTAAGAGACAACTAAACCCCTCCAAACCAAAACATCCTTGGGCATGTGTTTCCTTAATTATTGATACTTTTAAAAAATTCTCCATCACTTATTNGAAAGAAAATGTATCTCCTGAAATATACAGAGCTCAAGAGGAGCAGCAGTCACATGGATAATTGGTGCTGTTAATATGTATGCTACGGGTCCTGCATTCTGCTCCTCTAGAAACTTTGAAAAATAAAGCTAATTTGGGGCATTTGGGTGCATCACTACCAGTGCATTCAGTTAAAAAATAATCATTTCCTCTTCTGTGCCGCCTCACTGGATGCCTGAATAAAAACCATTAATGTCCCCCCTCCCTCCTCACAAGTCTGGATAACTCGTGCCTAAAGAGAAGGATGATCAGAGGAAAAGGACATTATTTCATAGTGATACAGCAGAGAGAGTTATGTTACTTATAATAAATCATTTCTAAATGATCCCAAAATATTTAAAGTTTCTGGTTGTAACTTTATTAGATTTAATCAGTAACAGCTTCCACTACACTTGAACTTTGAAGTCCATTATTGTTTAAAACACATTTACTGTTCTCGAAGAACTCAGATTTTCACATGAGGCTGTTTCAGTTAATGTTCCTAATCTGCATCTGAAAGACCTTCATTGTCTATCTAAATTGTCTTTTGAAGATCTGTTCTTCCGATTAACAGAGAACCACTGCATGATACTTTCTTTTTCACTGCAGGAATAACACAGTTGCAGATATTCAGAAGTTGAAAATACATAGGCCAAGAAAAATACTGTTGAAAGAATTCTATAGGCAATGAAAAACACAACAGGAGAGTGATGACCACCATGTTTGACTTAAAGTTCTCTCTTTCCGGTTCTCTTTTTATCTCTGACACTTGTTCAACTGCAGTTCAAGAATGAATATAATTTTTCATCATCTCCTTTTTCACCACATGAATACATTTTTTTTTCTGTAATTTTAAGTGCACTAATGCAACAGCCTGGTGGACTTGGCAGTGTTAGGTTTACAGTTGGAGTCTTTTCCAACCTAAACAATTCTACGGTTCTATGAAACTCCTACTACTCATGAATATCTGGGCAGTGCATGTAACATTAGCAAAAACAAGTGATGTAAGACAAACATTTGTACATTAATAGGTGCTCCATAACTTTGAATTTGAAAGTTACGCTCACTTGAAATGTCTCTTAGAGGACTACTGTAAACATAAGCAGATGGCCTTTACAGCAAATATCTTTGATGCAGTTTGTTAACAAGTCATAACACTTAAACCTCTGTTTCTATTTATCCATTGAGTTTTAGAGGTGAGAGAATACTTTAGAGAAGTGTTGAGTGAAGTTCAGAAAGTCTTTGGGACAGAAATTCTGTCATTCTGTATATCTGTAATACACAAATAATAACTAAATAATTTGCTAAATAAAAAAATATTACTAATANAAAAGTGATGAAATAAAATGTGCTTGCACTTCTGGCTGAGAGAAGTAAAACTATTCAGCAACATGCTGCAAAGTTACTGTCAATGGAACCCAGATAATCAGCAGCTGTGGGGGAAGGAAATAAGAGTACAAAGATGTCTGAGCAGAAATTATTGCTTCTTGTGAAGAGAACTAAGCGAAAAAGCTGGGGAAAATATAAATGAAGAACAAAAAAATCCCGGAAACCTTCTGCTCACATCTCCAGGAATCACTTGCAGAATACATATGATTATATCACAGGAATTAATTAACCTGATGGACCCATGGGAAGCAGTAAAAAAGCCCATGATATCAGCGATTCTTCTCTGGTTTATTTTCTTAGATTTCACACTCTAGCACAAAGCATAAAGAAAGAAAATGTATCTCCTGAAATATACAGAGCTCAAGAGGAGCAGCAGTCACATGGATAATTGGTGCTGTTAATATGTATGCTACGGGTCCTGCATTCTGCTCCTCTAGAAACTTTGAAAAATAAAGCTAATTTGGGGCATTTGGGTGCAATCACACCAGTGCAATCAGTTAACTGCTTGCTGTACGTGCAGCCTCAAGGAGAGGTAAGCACCTGCCATAACAAGAGCATTTGTACACTAAAAGTTGATTTTAAAATAAATTACTATACAGGTAGGATAGTGAGCTATTGTTCAACTTGATGGGCATCAGGTTCAAAGTGCGATCTGTAATCTTCACTTTAGAAATCAGAGCTGAAAGTACAGACCTGTACCCCATGTTTGATTTTAATGTAAACAACAAAAGAGAGGACCAACTCCTGTTGGGGACAAACATCCCAGGACTCAGTCTTGGGGCTTCCTTCCATCGATAAATCACCCTGCTTATACTGGCCTGCAGCTGTCATCAGCCCAATCCACCTTATGTGAAGGTTTTGAAGATCTCAGCACCCTACAGGTCTCATCAGCTTTTTGCAATCCAAGGCAGAATTCGTCACCAAGCCCTTACACCCCCTTTCTACTCCCCCCAGTGAAGACAGGGAATTGATAGGAGTGGGGAGGATTTCAGGAAATGTTGTGGTGGGAAAGAGGTTTGGCAGGGGCTGGGAAAGGAAGAAGCCTCTNCAAATAATAACTAAATAATTTGCTAAATAAAAAAAATATTACTAATAATACTTGATACTGTTAATTATAATAATTATTATTATTTTATTTATTATAAAAACTTTCTGGATGCTTATTCAATAAATCACCACTTTTCTTGGTGTAGTTTGGGGAAATGAATTGAAAAGAACTTCAAGGCATGAAAAATTTCACCTTTGCTATTCCCTTACAGGGAATAAGTGCTTGTTCTCATCAAGTTTCCCATTGTGACATCAGGTTATATTTTCCTTCTTCTCTGCTCATCTGTTGATTGTTTTGTGTTTGGGTTTTGATTCTGGCTTTAAGAGATTTTGAAGAGATAATTGAAGCTGAAAACATATTTCTAAAATGATTTTGTGTCCTGATAGGTGACCTATCAAAAGTATCACAGAATTATAGAATTTCTTCATGAGTATGTAACTTTCCTTTTCACATTTCACTTTCAGGACTATAGTTTTCACTTAACTATGTTTGATTCTTTCCTAGCGTTCACCTTTTGGGTCAAACTGGGAGAAGTTTTTCACCTGTTCTCTGTAGTCCGGCCATTTACTCTGATAATTTCAGTCATCGCTCTTGTAAAACTGAACACTGACAGTGGCCTTTATCTATCCTGTTCTCTTCCTGTTGCATACTATGGCTGTGGCTACCTAGCTACATATTGATAAATTCTTATGGGGTTTGGATTTGCTATGGGGTTCTGAAAGAATTCTGGAGTGTGATTAAAATATTCTGTTACTTTTTTTCGTACAAACAGCTGGCTGCAATGATAGAGGAAAGGACTTGACAATCTCTTCTGGTCATGTCATCCTACCACAAATTAAATTGATCTAATTCAATGAGACTTTTCACGAATATAAAGATTGAGAAACAAACAAGCAAACAAAAAACCTGGAGGGTCAGGATCTAAATTCATCAACTAAATGCTGAGTGGATACTGTCCACACAGCTGTGAGAAACAAGGAGAGGAAGGTCCAATAAAACATTAATTAAGATGTTCCAGGCAGGCTTAAATGAAGTAAGTGCATTTGAAAAATATGTATGTAGTAAAAAATTATGAAATCATATTTTATTTGTTTACTGCTATGATATTCGATAGGAGAATTACATTCCTCTCTCTACAAAAGTATCAGCCACCTCACTTCCCTAATGCATATGCGTTATGTTTCTTAAATAAACAACCATCTGATCCAACCAGCTGAATGTGATTTAGCCCAAATAGACTTTCTAGGCACTCTGACACATATATTCTGTTATGTTTGATAGAATTCAAGATGATTATTCTTTTGGCAGTGACCTTTAATTTAAATGTGTCTACCATAGTCATGCTGTTCCATAATCATTGTATCTTTCCAAGCTAACTAGGTATTCTTATTTCCATCTCTGCAGAAAATGAGGTGAAAAAAAAAATCTTGGAAATATTAACACGTCTCTTCTTGGTTTTATCACCTGAAGTATTACTGCACTTTAACTACCAAGCTGAGAACAATGGGATTTTGTCACGTCAGGAGAACAACAGCTACATATTTAAGACAGAAGATGGAGAAAGCAACATAACTGGAAAATGTCACAACATATTTATCCTTTCTAATACTCCCCACAGACCAGGCTGAAAATTCCTTTTCTGGGGTGAACAGATTCTCAGCAAAAGGAATATCATTTGTTTCTTCCCTTCTCTCCTCTTTTGCATTGCACTAATAAGCTAATCATTGCATTATTACTCTTTCCACTCTTCAGAATGTATGTGTTTAATGCTTCTGAGACTCTGGAAATAATTTTTCCAATAACTCATTTATAGAAGTTGAATCCCACTTCCAAGTCAAAGTAAATTGGTTCTCAAAATCACCACATATGAAGGATAAAATTCTGGACCCCGGAAAAGCTTTTATAAAGTTTGTTGGATCAATTTTGCACCATTAAAAGATCTAATTTCAGAGAGCAGATGCTCAGTTGTTTCTGAAAATGATCCTAACAGTCACTTTTGAAAAGCTTGTTCTTAATACGCAATATATTATGAAGAAAAAAAAAAAAAGAGGACTGCAAACTCANNGAAGAAAAAAAAAAAAAAGAGGACTGCAAACTCATTTTACCTGCAATAAACACAAACTTTCATGAGCTTTTGGAAACCTATTATACTCTAAAATGAGACAGGCCAATAGGTCTGAGTTCCTGCTTGTGGCTCTGAATTATTCCTGTGAAATATTTTGAGTTTACTTGGTTTGCCCATTTCCACAAACTAACAGAATTTGTGAAACATAATTCAATGGGATAAAGTCAACATTTGTTTTTTAAATTTTACTAGGATTAAAATGGGAACATGACATACTACCTTTTTTGTATTAGTGGTGATGATCATATAAGAAATTAGTTTTTCAAGAAGAATTTACCTATGCCTAGATTCAAAAAACAAACCCCCCCCCCCAGGAAACAGATTACAAAATCTGTTGATTTTAGAAGGGAATTGGGAAAGACTAGTGAGGTTTTTGCTGCTGGAAATTTTTCCAGTGGAAGACTTGCTATCAACTTTAGCTTAAGTCAAAAAACTACTAATATTGAATTTCACTAAATGGTATAAGTTTTTCAGAAAAAGATGTGGGAAATACCATTCTTTTGGATTCTAAATTACTCATACACAACATGATTTTGGAGAAGCTACACCATTTCCACTGAATTTGTTTTGAACTTAATTCTCCTCTGAGGTAGTTTACATGATGGCCTTTTACCTTACTGGGTGGGAGACATTGCTGAAGGCAGAAAGACTTTCTATGGGTAGACTTGGCCTAAGCTGACTAAACAGCTTGCACTTTAGTGAAGTGGTATATGGAGGGAGAATTTTTCATGACAGTTGCATATTTTTTTTTCAGCCTGTATGGAATTTAATATTGTGTTCTGCAATGGGGAAGTAGTTTAATAGTGTAGATTCACAGAGCACTTGAGGTTGGAAGAATTGTTTAGTCCAACCCCCTGCTCAAGCCCAGGACTATGTTCAGTCAGCTCTTGAACATTTCCACAGATGGAGACTCCACATCCTCTCTTGGCAACCTGTGCCCATGTTTGACTACCTTCACTGTAAAACAGTGTTTTCTTATGGTTTTTGGCTTCAGTAAGTCTCTATCTTTCTTGTACTGGGAAGCTCAGGACTAAATACACTTATGGATCATGCTGTACACTAAAATAAGGTATGTGGGCATGGAAACTGGTTCCATTCCTTTGAATAGCAGTGAGTGAGTTAGCACAAAACGTTACTTCAGGCTGAAAATATGAGAGCAGGGAGGCCTTTGGAGATAGGACCATTGACTCATAGCAGTGAGGTTTGCAGCAAGAAGGTAGGTAGCAAACATTTACCTGTCTTGGTGGCATAAATCATTGCATTCAGAGTGGTAGAACTGATCGAGGCAAACTGTGTGGATCCTACTCTGGAGAGTGCAAGGCAAGACTAGGAGACCAAGGACTAATACAACACTCAGCTATATTAAAATCATAGTGTGGTGCTTTTAGGATCAGGAATTTTGATGATCTCATTCTGGAGAATATTGCTGCAGTTTTCATGAATGCTACAACAAAGGAACTATTTGAATAATATTTGTGTAGTGACTGTTTCAGAAGGTATTTATGAGTCTGAGAGAATAACCATATAACATGCCTTATTACAACAGCCATGACTGATACTAATATTTCTATTCCCAACTACTGGATCATGTTAGAGAAATATAGCGCTGCATACTGTGGTTTAACAATTCAACTTGGCAATACTTTTGAAATAATAAAAATACTCATACAGAACAGAACTGAATTCCTGAAAGGCGTAAAGTTCAAGACACTCTAAGAAATAGTGTTAAAAAATTTCCTTATCCCAAACAGAATACAATTAAGCAGACAAAGAAAAGGCTGGCAGCAGAATCATGTATAACCAAGATCAGAAGCATGAACACAGAGTCAGCCTGTTCTTTTCAGATCAGTAGCCACAGCATAGTACTGTCTCTTGCTGACCATAAACAAGAGATGAACAGAGTACATTACCTAATGGCTTAATAGAATCTAAAGTTTTGTAATCTTATCTGAGAAATTGAAAAGCATCAATGTTTTATGCAGTCTGGATTCTAAAAAAGCCTTACATGAGAAAGGTTGAGTGATACTAGCTCTATTATGTTTATTTATCATATGCTATCTTAGAGCAAATACAAAAGCTTTGATTCTCTGGTTTACAATATTAAAAAATCCTCCCGTGTCATTTTCTCTTTCAGTAACACTGTTCGGCCTGCTTTGAAATACCACAGGCAAGGACTTTGCCGATGGAGTGATTAAATGATGTGCAGTCTGTCCTTAGCAGTGAAGGTGATAATTACACACAGAACAGCAACTAAAGAGTAAGGATGTTCCCCTGAAACAGGTCTCAGAATAAAAACATCAGATATGTGCTGCTTTCAATAGCATTGGGCCTCTCTTCATTACTGCCCCATCACTCTTCTGAAATTGATCCCATTTCATCCACTTTAATGAAGTTTAACAAAAAATGTCACTGAAGAATTTCAATGTCGTCTTCTCTCTCAGTAACTGACTTTCTCCAGAGCACTGAAAATAGCAGCTTCTGCTCAACAAAGTATGCAAAGTGAAACAGCTACCAGAAGTTAAGCTCTGAGTTTTCTTTTATTAACCAAAATGTTTATAAAGATTTTTTTTTTAAAAGCATTCTTTTCCACAAGATAAATTTTTTATTCCACTTTGTAATTCTAAGAATGTATCTCATACTGTATAATAAGAAATAACATTTATGGCCCAGTTACATGCTTCATTGAGCATAGAATGTTTTATCTTTTCCTATGTTGATTATCTTTGCTCTAGGAGAGGTAACATTATTTGTATGTCAAAAAGGAAAAGTAAAGTTGCTCTGGAATGAACTGTTTATTCTTTTATTTAAAGTTGTATTTTTGAGCGCGCTGTTTCTGAATGGAAGAAATAAAATGTTAGAAAATCTCAAAATCTCACAGGAACATCCTCAGAAAACTAGAAATTCTCAAGGACTATATGTTAAGTCAGAAAAGTCAGAAACTGGAAGGCAGTTTTAAAGGTCCCCCTGCAGTCCAACCCCCCTGCAGTAAGCGAGGACATCCTCAACTAGATCAAGTTGCTCAGAGCCTCATCAAGCCCGGCTTTGAATGCCTCTAGGCATTGGGCCTCCACCACTTCTCTGGGCAACCTCTTCCAGTGCCTCAGCACCCTCATTTAAAGAACTTCTTCCTAATGTCTAATCTAAACCTACCCTGCTCCAGTTTAAAACCATTGCCCCTCATCCTATCGCTACATGTCCTTGCAAACAGTCCCTCCCCAGCTTTCTTATAGGCCCTCTGATAATGTTTTCTTCAATGTCACCTACCTGATGATTGCCAACTGACAAATTGTTAGTGTGGAAATTTCTTTCGGATAGAAATCTAAGAAACATAGTCCAGTTGGCAGGGCAGAAATTACAAATTGTTCAATGCAGTACAGTGCAACAATTCTTGAAACAAAATCTCTTTAGTGGTTCACAGTGATTATTCAGTTTATCTGCTACAGTACCATATGCTGGACAAACAACAATATCCAATGCATCTGTTAAATCATATGCCAATACTAAATATCTCTTCTCCACTCCTCATACAGAATAAATGCTATTATAAATAGTTGCCGGTTTTTTGTGTAATTGTAGTAGATCTCATATTTGTGTCATAAATCTAAAACTGGATATGGAAATGCTAAAACTGGTGAAATATCTTTATTAATTATCAAGCAAAATTGATAATATACTACTTATGTCCACATATTTTTATACCATACATGAGAAAACTGAGAAATAGAAGTTAATGTGCAATTTCTGAACTCATAAACACTTGCTAATGAACTGAAGAACCCTACAAACCATGTAAGCAAGCTGCAGTTTCTCATGCTTTCCTTTAGGAAACTAACACCAACAGTAATCTTTTTGCAGAGGAAAAGAGAGAGAAGAAAAAAAATCTTGCCAGCTTCAAATAGTTCTTTCTTCTTTTTTGTTTCCCCTTACTGTACTTAAAACCCTAGAAATGGGATAGGTGTTTTATAAAGAGATAAGATACAAGTTGTCTTTTGAAAAGCGTAACCAGACAACTTCATCAGTATGTTTGAATAGTTAAGACAACAATGATAAATGTATCCTAGAAAATTTTGTTTCCTGTAAAATTTAGCTGGGGAGAGAAATTTTCATAAGCAAATAGCCTTGTGCAGATTTTTCATTATCTATGTTGTGTTGTAGAGAAAAAGAAAAAAAGAAAAAATAAAGGAGAAGAGAAAAAGGAAAGGCATCTTGTTCACAGTAAATCTGATCCATCCATTAGACGTCTATCTTATAAAATATTTATAATCAGTTCTGTCTTGGGATCTTCAAGTTTGCTCTCTCCCAGTGATATTTGATAAGAGCTATTGTAGCATTTCAGATTTATCTCCAAGGATCAGATTGGAATAGTAGTATTTGCACAAATAGAGTTTAAGCATCTACAAATCATTTTACACCAGAAATCCACCACAGAATTGATATAGAACAGAACAAACGAGCCTGAATAAACACAGAAATACACATAAAGCATGACCTTCCCTCCCTGGCATTGCCGAATATTTGCTTTACTGTCTGGAAATATGTGGAGCATATTTCTCCCCTCCCTCTGTAAACCCATGCTCATGGGATTTTGCAATAATTATAAATACATTTGAAAGAAAACCTTTGGCATTATTTTACAACACTAAAATCATTGTTTATGACAAAGAAATAGTGCATGAGTTTTAACAGTCCCAGGAATGGCCATAATTAATACAGTGCAGTTAAATGCACTTCTCTGGCCAAGTTAAAATTTTAGTCCCACCAGTAACAATAAATCATGGTTTAGACATGCAATGGGTAAACCAAAATCAGTTAAGCTGTGACAGAAGCTCACTGTACATGTACTCATCCTGAGACATACACATAGAAGAACTCGAGTTAGCTTGGCTCTCTGATGGTATTCTGTATTTAAATCAAATCTGTCGAGAGCAGGTCCATAGTAAAAGTTTCTGTGTTTGGTCATTTACTCTGTTATTTCAGCAAACAAAAAATAAAGGAATACGCATACAAATGTATATTTGTTTTGATTGCAAGTGTCACCAATGATAAGATTTATTCTTATACAAATCCCCTAAAATTCGTCCTGGATTTGGGCTCAAACTTTTTCAGAGTAAGCTAATAATCTTCACAGTATGTCTTAAATTAAAATTCCTGGTTTAATTTGGCAAATATGATAACTATAAAAGCAACTAAAACAACAAATTATGTAATTAAAATTAGTGGATATGACCTGTGAAGAGCCAATCCAATGAAATTTTTTTATTAGTGAAATTTCTAGATCATTTGTCTGGATTATCCATCTTCCCTCACCACTACAGGAATTTTAACTTTAATGGGCACGTCAAAAATTTCAGCATTTAAATTTTACATTTATGTCCTCAAGTGTTTTTTTAGAATCAAAGATTGTCTATCCTGATAATTCCCTGAAATACTTTCAATTATTCTGAATATTCTTTATTTACAATTTTTGAGTATTTTTTTCTGAAGATTTTAATAACCTCTAAAGTATGAGGCATTATCCTTAATCAAGGCAAATGGTAAAAGCTTTAGAATGTCTCAGGCTCTGCATATTGGTCATGCCAGAGCTTTATTGCTCCTTTGGATGTATCCTTTTCTAAATCCAAATGAGGAGATATGGGGTTCATTTCCAGTTCTAGTAGAAGAATTGTAATAGTCTGAAGAAGTATTCCATAAAGCCACAGCACAGCTATATTTAGGGAAAGAAATTCCTAGCTGCTGTGAAAACCTTTCTACCTCATAGCATAACTCGCATTTCCGTGCAGCATTATTTTCTTTTCCAACTTAAAGTGACATCCTCTGAGGGCTGTGTTAGAAAGCAGCATCAGGAGCAAACGTCATTGTGAGAGAAACCCTCCCCTGAATTGGGTTGACACCATCTGAAACAGGCAGTCTGTCCCATACCCTTAGGTGAAAGTCCCAGCTTTCTCTTATTCTTGCAGTACAGGCAGCAGGATAAACTGAAGCAGTGTAAAACATAAATACATATTTTGAAAATGAAACAGCAAGGATAAGTGTGTATAGTAATATAAGTGTCTCAGGTAACTAGGACAGAATCAATCTTTAATGCTATTGTTGAATTTCTAATATGATTCATATCCTCCTTTTAGGTTTCAGAAAGCTCTTAATGAAAAATGTTTGTCAGACGCAGCAGTCGTTGGCAGCCTCTGAGTGGTTTCTGTCTCTTGGCTTTGGTGTAGAGTCTTCAGAAAAGAGTCTTAAGTGGGTCTTAGTCTAGAACACATTTAAATAGCCTTCATGTCCCAGGACATTTCTGGACACACAGCTGAAAATAAACAAAATAACCCTCCCTATTTACCAACATTTTCCACAGGCTGAGCTACTGCTCAAGGATTCTGCAGGTTCTTGTGCAGTAGAAACTTGCAGATATCTTTCAGGATGAAAAAGAGGAAACTCAGGAGGACAGAAATTAATTTCTCAGTGACCTGGTGAGTTTGCAGCAGTGGAGACTGTAACTTACTGAGTAAAATCTGTACTAAAAAAAAATAAAGTCCAATACCAACCGTACAGAAAAAATGGACTATCTTTGATTTTAAAAACATGTAATTTTTTTTTTGTCTGAGTGAAATAGTGATATTTTCCTCCTTAATAATCACCTGTCACATAGATGATGTCAAAGAAAAAAAGAACTTTCGTAGCAAAAAACTTGATTTTCTTCAGTCTGAACAGATCTGTCTTCAGTGCTTTTGTTATTTTCCCAACTATTTGGCTGATAGATGAAGACATTTTAGCAGTGAGATAAAATGTTAACTAGTCTGTTAGTTGCAAAACAAAGCAAACCCAACCTAGCTTAAAGATTTATGCACAAAAATACAGATATTAAAGAAGTTGAAAAACAAATTTGATTTTCTTTGGACTGAATTTCATTATTTTGATTCAGGCTTATGCTCATGTCTGAGTCTAAAATTCATATTTATGTTTAGAGGAAAGAAAATCCTGGTATTTCCTAGTTTTCTGATGAAAAGCGGTTTTAGGGTATTTTGAACTGTCTTTGACTGTAACATTTCCTTTTAGAACTTTATCATCCCATGATCCCCCTTTCTAAGTCAATCTTTAACTGAAAATCCATTTTACTTAAACAACCTGAAAACTGGGATCTTGACTCCAATATCTTCACAATTTTGGGAAACAGAGCTCTGAGTCAGAATTAAAGGACCTGTTTTGTCTCTTTCTTCATATGAATTTATAAATTTAGATCTATAAGAGATTTTTAACTGGACTATCTTAATAAAAAAATCCAATAAATAGAGCAAAATCCTGAGTAACTTATCAAAAAGACAAGCAAAGACAGTGCAGTTTCCTTTTTATTCTATGGTTTTGCACACAAAATCCTTCTGCCATTGTTAATAGTATCAAGGAATGGTTTCTAATAGTTTAAGATATTTTTTTTTTAAATAGCATACCACAGTGCGTTAGTCCTCTGTTAAAATGTTGGGATCATTAAAAACCACCTTTCTGTGGGATGTTCATTCCCCTTTGCATCTATATAAGAAGCAAACAAACAAGAATTTCAGTAGGAGCAGAGGGAGCAGTGTCAATGTGGGAAAGCAGAATACCAAGGAGTCTATGCAAACAACACATGAAAAAGTACCCTTGTGTTCCCACACTGGTGTTAAGAAACTAGTCATATGCAGCAAAGTGACAAGGTCTGCTTCACTGAACTGTTTCGGACTGTGGAAGTAACGCTAGTTAATCATTCCACAATTTTTCCTGTTTACCTTATTTTATACAGCTCACATATACTCCAACTTAGGCCTAAAAGCTAGAAATATTTAAGTGTGTATTTTTCATATACAATCTACTCTAAATTCCAAGTTTTATTGCTGTAACTTTTTTATGGGGATTTTATCTGTCTCACAGATGGTGTCCAAGCCAGTGTTTCCATCTGCAGACCTTTTCTGGATCCTTTTAAGCTGTGACAAATTAAAGCAATGTAAGATTTCAGTCTATTAGGGTTATCATTCTCCAGAATGGGAAAATGAATATGCTTTATTGGTTTTCTTTTTTTTTTTTTCTTTCTAGCAATCATTGGATTTTAAAATAAGTATGTTAAAATACACCCGAAGAGATTAACATAACACTGGGAAATCTGCCAGTTTCATTTTATTGTTTGCATTACAGTAGCACTTAAAAGCTTTATTGGCAGTGCCTGCACTAGTAAATTAATCTCCACAAGGGTATGGGAGCAGGCACTGACACATAGTCATTGCTAGTACTACCTTGTTAACATGGTTGTAACCTGGGGTGGCTACTGTTTGCACAGACACTTCCTGGGTGCAGGTCAGGGGACAGTACTGACCAAGTCAATCCCAAAAGGCACTCTGAAGGCACCATATTTTGAAGGGTAAGAGATTTAGCCATCTGGATATGAGCTGTGCCATGACACTTGTTCTCAGAACTAGAGGGTGGTCCCTGGTTTGCTTCCTTTAATAACTGTAATTGTTACAGACTTGTACCTTGGTGCAGCTAAAATAAATTGTACCTATCTCAAGAAGCTAAAAGCTCCAATGTAAAAGCAGAGCAATAAAAGGAAACATCACTGGAATTCATGCCAACGCAGCAGGGTCCTGCTGCTTCCCGTTGTCTGGACCTGGTAGAGATTTATGGCAATACTAATGCTAATAGTGAGCCATTAGCTTAAATAGTTATGCTTATATTCTCTGGTTCCATATTCACTTTCCAGAACTGATCTAACTGGGAGTATTGTTATACACGGCATTTGTTCACATTTTTTCACTTTTGCATTATGAAGGGGAGGAACAGTGCAACACAGAATAATGAAATCACAACCAAAACTAAAACCAAAACCAAAACAAAATCAAAAACAAAAAGAAAACCAAAAACAAGCAAGCAAACAAACAAACCCTCCAAACCAAAACCACAACCCACAGTAAAGAAGTAGGATGTGAAGTAGGAAAAGCTTGTTCTGAGGAAAGAAGACAGCAGAAGAGGAATAAAAAAGAAGGGATAATTGATAAGACAAGGCACTGGACCAAAAGCCAAACACTATAGAACAGCACCTGGAAAAAAGAAAAAATCTCTTAATATCCTGTTTTTGCAAGGGATTTGTAACCCTTTGCTCTTCCTACTGGAAACTATAGAGCAGCAAAGGGTGTGTGAACAGATCTCTAATCCTAGGGAAGTCCTTCTGTCAAAAGATTCTTGCCCTGCTGAATGCTTTCTTTGATGGAGAGGGAAATGGCATGGCGACTTATATCTGCAGAAGGTAAGTGTATAACACTTCCAGAGAAAAGCACACGGGACAGTCCATAAAAAGAGAAATGTAAGATTTATATAAGGTATACTTTAAGAGTTGCTGAAAAATAGTCTGTTTTAAAAATATAGACACTCTGAATTCCCTTGTTATCCTAGTTATTTAAGATGTCTGGCCTACAGTTATTCTTCTATGGTTTATATTTATGATTCATCTTTAAATCCCCTAAGTAACAAATACTCCATCATGCCCTTCCATGTGTATATGAAGTTTCTTGGGGAGACGTAAAAAAAAATAAAAAATAAAAAATGAATCCACCAAACTAAAAGCTTTCTCTCTGCTTTCTTTTCCTTCTCATTCTCCATTATTCCCATTTCTGTTCTATTTCATGTACTTTGCTTCCTCTATCTTGTTTGACTTTTGGTTTGTCTTCCCTCACTCTCTCTGTGTATCCCCAGTGACAACACAATATTTTTTTTTTCCATTTTTATTTTTTTTTCCTAGACTGCCACAACTCTAGTTTCCTATAGTTGCTCTTCCCTCAATATTATACTTCTCATATGGGTAAATATCCCTCTCTGTCTTTATACTCTGCTTGGTACTTGTCTCTGCTGTTTCTGGATGATATTTCTCTCTACTTTTTTTCACTTATCTTTCTCTTCTCCTCTCTCAGTTTTTAAAGCATCCACTTCCAGCTAATGGATCGTATCTTTTTAGTAACAAGAGAGAATATTCATTCGTTCAGGATATGTTGTAAAGCAGGGCTGCATCTCTGGGATTTTTTATGGTTTGGGTTTACTTAAGGTAAATCTACTGTTTACTGTGAATAAGAAGACATTATTACAACTTCAGGCATGTTAGAGCACATTCTGCTGTTAACATTTCCAGTCACGTCCTCCAGTATACTTCCCTTCATATCCTTTTCTTCCTTTTTTTCCTTGAAAGTTTTTGAGTATATTGTTCATACAAAGGACTGTGATATCTTTTTTACATTTGTACATTACAACATTAAAAATTAATGATCTATGAAGCAGCACTGTGTATTTATGAAGTTTCTTCTGTAGACTAGCACCAACAGTGTCAAGTGAGATGTACAAATCCTATCAGCTGGTGCATACACCGGAGGAACATGCCAACTGATAGACAGACTTTAAGTATTTGTAATCAGTGACTGAAGTAGTCCATGGTACAGTTGTTCTCTTACTTGCCAAAATTTAGGTGACTGGTTGGTTAATAAATGTTTTGTTTCTCATATGAGTGGCCAGGATTGGAACCTGTCTCCAAAACCTTGATTCTAAGGTTTACTTTACCTGAGTTCAGAAAGGATTTAGTTGCTTGGTAACTATAGAATATGAGCCAGAGAAAAACCATGATAAAGCAGCCCCAGCTGTAAATCAGTCTTTCTTGGCTATATAGGCTATGCAGGCAGGAGGTTACTGCAATTAGTTTTTGGAAATAAACTGACTTGGTTAAGCACTACAGACTTTCCGAAGAGATGGAGGCAAATCCATCACATTTCAGTTGTGCATTTATAGGTAAGAGTGAAAAGGTGTCATCAAGGAGATGTTGGCTTTTGTAAGTATATTCTAAACTAAATACTTTTTTTACACATTAACATATATATATAACTAGTAGTCTTAAAAGGTAGAGCATAAATATATCTTAAAACAAAAGAAGTGGTTTTGTTTACTAAGGCAAAATCATGACAGCTATATCACTTTAAGATTGCAGCAGGTTTATATATGGCTGATTTCTTCTTCCTTCAGATGAAACACTTCAAAATGTGGGATTTTTTTAAAATTTTTCATTCCCCAATCAAATGTCATATGTGATGATAAAAGACAAAAAGTCACTATGAAGTCACTCAGAAATAATATAATTTCGTAAGAAGTATAGCAGACGTAGTTTGCTTTGTCAGACAAAATCTCCCAGCACTAGGAGACTGACTAGCAAATATTAGTCCTACCCCTGTCTTCATAATGATTACCATACTGTCTGCAGAAGGAACTTTCCAATCTGAAACTCTATTAGCAGACAACTTTTTTATGGTGTTTGGGACGGAGAATATGTTGAAAGAATGCGTGGGAGCATTAGGCTCCTTCTCTGTGTTTTTATTGTGTCAAGTCGTTACATTTACTACCTGTTTGATATTCAAATATTAAGTAGATTTGTCTTTGACAGACTTTCAGCATAATAAGAATGTCAAGTATGAAGCCAAATTCTTCAAGAACTGCAAAAAAGTAAAACTCAAGTAGTATTTGTAAAGGCAAAAGAGAGAGGTTTTTGAAATCTTTACCCTTTAGTAGGATAAAGCCTTTTTTTCAGTGAGAACAGGATTTCCTTCAGTACCAGATGTGACACCAGAAATCATGCCAGTGCATTAGCACACTGACCTCCTAATGGACAGGAAATTTGCCTTTGATGTTTAAAGGTCATTAGTTTCCTTCTAAGTTCCTATTTTTTTTCTGAGCTGCTCTTTTACATAAATGTTTAACCTTTAATTCATAGGTTGTTTTTTCATCCTGCATAAATGTTTAATATCAAATCCAATGCTTGTCATTTAATAACTGGAGGAAAGACTTTCAGCTATCAACTTTGTCGAATGCAAGAACATTTTTTTCCTTCATTTATCAAAGGTCCTATGGTCCCCTGTCTCTCTCACTTTAATTGTGAAACTGTAATATATTGATGAATAAAAATATAAATATAAAGGATCTGAATAGTACGGGTTAAAAGAAAATGGCACATTGACTCCCCATAGTGCAACTTGGTAAACCTTTCCAGCAATATACTTTTACTCAGATCTCAAATAAAACAACAATAGTCAGCACTTAATGAATTTATATCACATTTTATGTCTTTCTACACATCACTTGATGTTTCGTTGTCTGCTGGTGCTTTTAGAGATTTCCCTTGTTGATAATGTTTTTGTGTTGCTACCAGGTCTAATTTGGCTTTCAGCAAAGCCTTTGAATTTTTTATAATAAAGTAATTTACAGATGCCAGAAGACAAATTATCACTGCAAATGCAGTTAAATTGCATAATCACACAGATTGATTTTGTGTTAGCCTCTGAGATGTATAGATACCTTGTGGCATCTCTGTCAAGAAAAGGCAGTGAAAGCAAAAATTTTTTAATTTCCCCAGAAAACAAGGAAAAATGTGTCAAAAGACCAGAGAAAAAAATACAGCTGTTTGACTGAAATGCCTAGTGGTTTATAAATGTTCAATATACAGGTAGCATTCAATATTGACATTAACTGCCCTCCCCCCCAACTTAGCATACACCACAATATACTCTTTCACATAACGCATAATTTGTATGTACGGCAAAGAGTGGGATTTGTTTGTTTGTTTGTTTTGTTTTGGCATTGATTTGGAAGGAAAACAAATAATTTAGAGTTCAGTGACTTTTGAAGATTTGTTATGTTCAGAGGAGACTTGAAACAATTAGGACATCCAAGGATTAACGTGAACAGGAGAATATGTCCAAGAACACATGCAGAATGCAAAATTTTCCTCTTGTGGATAAAAACATTTCTGTTAATGTAAGAAGTTGTGAAGTTCTGCGTGAGAGTACGCGTAACTTGGCTGCTAGCATTTTATGAGCAGAACACTGTCACTTGCAGGGATACTCCGTGGTAACCACAGCTTTGTTTCAGTATGTTCTATGTTACAGACACAGGGACAGATGTGCCAAGAATAAATTGCATGAAGCGGGACTTTTACAGCTTCTAGGTACCAAATCTAGGATCCAAACACATTGTCTTCAGCTGCTGGCTAAGGCAGTAGATGCCCCTGTATTTTTCGCTGGAGTCAGGAGAATAAACTACCTCAGTCTGGCAGGAAAAATATTGAAATAATTTATTTTACTGCATTCAGAAAAGCAAGGCCTTTTGTTGCATACTCATCATCACACAGCTGTCAAGATAAATGCAGGGCAAGCCCTGGTGATGTAGATAATTGAAAAATGTGTAAGTGATCTGGAAAAAGTCTGCAATTAATAATTCAGTAATGCTCACTTAAGTCACCATCACTGGTGACACTCATGTGCAGTGATCGGTTGATCTTTGAGCTTATGATCTTTATGTTTTCCTTTCAATAGGCAACGGAGGAGTTCATAGTAAAGGCAGGTTAATCACAACCTGGTATAGAACGCATACAACAAAGAGCATAGAAAAAGGATAAGAAAAGTGGGGAGAAAAGTTTTCAGGGCAAATATATAGCCCTGACCAAAAAACTTATAAAAAAATAGAATCCAAAATTAATATTATGGTAAATATATCTTGAAAAACAGGGAAGCGGAGGGAATCAAATGAATGAGGCAATGCATGGGAAATAAGGAAAATTCCTATTACTATGACTTACAGAATAAAGTTAATTCATTTTTTCTGGAACTAAATCATAATATATATATGGAAATAAAATTTTTAGGTGGACATTTCATGGTTGGATAAGAATTTGATGTTGTCACACTTTCATATTTCTTTATTTCGTGAGGCTTTTAACATTGTCTTCACTTAGTCATATACTTAGTTCACTAACGGTTATGGAACAGAAATTTGGTAAATAAGATATAAACATTCAGTGTCAACATATGCATTTAATAATCCTTTTATGGATGATTGCCAGCAGTATGCTTTGTGTAAGATGTATTTACAAGTTTCTGTAAAACTCATCTCAAAATAAAGAAACAAGAAACAATGTTACATTTGTATTTCTTACATTCATATGTTAAATATGTTGATGCGTATGATGAATGTTGTGATTGTTTTCTGAGAACACACTGAGAAATAAATTAGTCATAATTCAAACTATAGGGCAAAAGGAACGTGTTCTCTGCTATGCTATGTGGAAATCAGTTTTTAAAAAAATGTGAAATGTTAACATTTTCTCTCCAGTTTAAGGAAACAGGGTTCTTTGTCTAATTTTACTACTTTTTTCCATTAAAAAAAGGAGGCAAGAATTAATAAAATACTGTGGAGACATGAACTATGCGAATCGCTATCTAACTTAGTGAAACTAACATTTTATATCTCATTAAGGCATGGGTACACACATATATTAGTATTCTGGCTTAGAGCCTGAAATATAATTGGAGAATTTGCTGCATGTTCAAGAGCATGTTTAAAAGGATTCCTTTTGTGTCAGAACCTGTGCTGGGCATATTTTTGCATTTTGGAGCAAAGGACAATTTAACATTAAGGGAAAAAATCCAGCAGTTTATATGAAAGATGGTTTGAAAATACATGAATATAAGTTATGGAGACATATTGTCAGTCAAGAGGATGCTCAGCATTTGAAAAGGAAAGTTACAGATTTATTTATTTTTTCTGTATATAATAATCTATTTAATCTAATGCAACTACCCTTGCTAAAACAGTTACAAACTAAGGTCAAATTATTGCTATGCTTCAGGGAAACACTGACACAGGCAAAACTGAACACATCTGCAAAAAGGGAGAGTCAGTCAAAGCCTCTGTGTGTGAAAACAACAATGCAAGGAATGAAAAAAATTGAGAGAGAGAAAAAATATCTCTTGAGGATACTCTTTTGTTATCCCTAGACTGTGTTTGTGCATATGAAGAATCTCTCTCAAAAAAAGCAGAAACTGAAAAGGCAATTGAAGTTAAGATAGAGTGAATCATAGAATGGTTTGAGTTGGAAGTGACTTTCAAATATCACCTAGTTCAAACACCTCTGCCATGGGCAGAGACATTTTCATTAGCCCAGATTGCTCAAAGCCCCATCCAACCTGTCTTTGCACACTACCAATGATGCGGCACCCACAACTTCTCTGGGAAACCTGTTCCAGTGCCTCATCTCCCTCACTGTAAAAAATTCCTTCCTTTTGTCAAATCTAAATCTACCCTTTTTCAGTTTAAAACCGTTGCCCCTCTTCCTGTTACTACAGGCGTTTGTAAAAAATCTCTTATTAGCCCCATTTATATCCTGAAAGGCCACAATAAGTTCTCTACTTCTTCTCCCCAGCTCTCTCAGCCTTTCTTCATAGGAGAGATGTTCCAGCCCTCAGATCATTTTCACGGCCCTCCTCTGGACTTGCTCCAACAGGTCCATGTCCATCCTGTACTCGGGGCCCCAGAGCTGAATGCAGTACTCCAGGTGGGGCCTCACCAGAGAGGAGTAGAGGGGCAGAATCACCTCTCTAGACCTACCAGCCACACTTCTTTTTATGCAGCCCAGAATACAGTTGGCTTCCTGGGCAGTAGTTGCAATGTGCATCAACAAGGAAGAGTCAGACTTTGAACACCTGATGAAAAATGTTCTTGAAAGAAAGTTAGAAAAGGAAATTATAAAAAAAAATAAGGGACTAAAAAGAGAGAAAAATATTTTACCACTTTTGAGGCAGGAAGAAAACAGCTCTTCAGGCTTTGTACATCCGGAGTTAACTGTCCAGGGCTAAGCATCTAGGACTACTGGTCCTCTTTGTAAGTGTAGATTGGCAGGGATCCTCCAGGGAACTCATTATTCCTTTCATCTTGACCAGTTTTCTTAGACTGGCTTGAACTGCTTTCCAGAGAGGCTTCCTGACTGGTTGTACAAGGAGCTTGGATAACTAAGGTTAGGTAAGAAGAAACCCATGTTTACGTTAGATTGCCCCCTGCAACTTTTATGTCTGACAAAGCAAGAATCCTACATAAACTTGATATAACTCCCTCTCCCTTATGCTGGGACAGGCTCATGTCCTTGTCTTGAAGGAAATGGCATTAAAGCACTTTATAACATCATGCCCTGTAACTGACAGCATATTCTACTTTCTTTGGAAAGAGTTCCCAACTAAAGGTATTGATAAAATACACTTGTCAGTGAATATACAATTGCAAAGAAAGCTCATAGAGCTTTCTCACAGAGCTCATAGAGCATGGGGATAAGTCTCTTAAATAAAATGCCAAAAAAATTTGTTCTTTATAACGCTGCTAGTCCTGACAACGATCCATTAAGATATTTTGAAAAGCAGCTCTCCTTAGACACACTTCATATCGGAGATCAGAGTGGTTTTGTAATATGTTTAACAGTTTGTAGTCTTATAAGAAAAAAAAATATAAAGACTTGTTTATTATTAGTCTTTCATGTATCAAGAAAGCATTGGGGAACGTGCCCATTTAAGAGAACTATACTGTAAATTGAGACCCTCTTGGAATTGAGTTTATTATTCAATCTCTTTGAAGCAAACTATGTTCTACGTTAATTAATGATGGTTCTATTACTTGTGCTCTTGCTATTTGTTCCATACACTAGAATTTTCTGTTTCAGTGACAAAATAAATACATGTTACTATACATCTTAAAATTTTGGCAGTAGAAGTTAATTTTTTTTTTAAATATTCAATAAGCACTAGTCCATCACTTCTGAAAGAATTTTTTTTTTCACTAGCCCGTTGCATATGCTCTGCTAGTCTGTAAATTTGATAATGGCTCAGAGTGAGGAATATCTAGATAAATCAATAGCACCAGCTCCCATACAACCTTACATTTTCCTTGGAGAAATCTTATGCAAGAACTGACCAGGTTGACACTGGATTACTTGATAAAATGTGACATTACTGCTACACAAGGCATAATGAATGAGGGCTACTACAGCTCCAAAATTCCATCATAATCCAATTGCATTCCACATTCTTCCATCAAATAAATGTGTGTATTAGAGATGCTTCCCTACAGTAAAGTTGAAGTCTTTTGCTAGTTGAGGTATTTTTAGTTTTGCCAGTTTGCTTTTAAAAAGGCGGGTTTCGGTGTCTAAGAGGACGCTCCTGTCTATCATACCCTGAGCAAACAAATTTGCGACAAAACTAACCTTACTGAAAGATAGGCAAGTGTGTCAGGAAGGGGAAAAAACCATATGTTTGGATAAGCCAAAACATATAAGGAAAACACGAAGGAAATAAACATCCATTAAAGGAAATAAAAGGAAATTAGATACCTATATCTTCAAGGAGTCCTCTGTAAATACAAAAGAAAGTAGTAGTAACATGAAGTATAACTCCTTATTATGATCTGAGGGGTTCACAGAAAGTAGAGGATTCCAGTCTAAAGATAATATAAAACTCACTTTTGAACTTCCTTACAGCTGAGCTGACACATTCCAGGCTTGTTCCTTCCAGCTAAACTCGATGTGTTCTATTGTTTATAGCTGTGGTCAGGTGAATGCAGTAATTGGAGACTGAATGCTGAGACTGTGGTTCTTTGTATCAGCCCAAACCCCCACGTCATCTAGAGTGAGGAGGACAACCCTTCTGCACTTCACAGAATCTCCCAGTAGTGAGTGATGCGACCTGGGATTCATTTTGCCCTGGTAGAACAGCTGTGTATAACAATTGGTAGCAGCAGTGTGATGAGCTGTGATACTCTCTCACACAGAAATAAGTCAATAACAGATATTTTTATTCGGCTGCTGAATTGAATAAGAGCAGCATTATATGGGCTCAGACTAAAATATGAATCCTGAAAAATGTCAGCTGAATTAAGAAATTAATGTTAATCATCCCATTTGATGCAAATTAAAAATTTTACAGACACCTGGTAAGAAAAGACCTGCATTAATTTTAGCAGGTTTTTCTACTTGCATAATTAATTGGACAAGTTGTCTGAACCATCTGACCCTCCTGCTCCTCTCAGAGAGGTACCTTCAACACCACTGTATAGAGAGTTTTATACAAAGAGATGGATTATTTCTTTCGTCTGTATTGCTAAAGTGGTCTTTCCCTGTTTTGATTTGAAATATTAAGATATTGAAAGATACTCAAACCATCTTATATGCAGTACCTTTAGAAATATGTGGTGACCAGGAAACTGAACTGCTTTATCACTTAGAGTTTACAGATTATCAGAAGCTCTCTCCTAAGTATTGGTTTATGGCTCCAAATGCCTTTCTAGAA
Organism: Rhinoptilus africanus; assembly: GCA_013400135.1. Classification (NCBI taxonomy): domain Eukaryota; kingdom Metazoa; phylum Chordata; class Aves; order Charadriiformes; family Glareolidae; genus Rhinoptilus; species Rhinoptilus africanus. The sequence goes on from VXBO01000362.1 coordinate 83,284, forward strand.
GAGACTGCAATATTTTTCAGTTCTGGAGAGGGGTGGGAGATTATGGTATCTAATGGCTCCTCAGTACATTATTGTGGGGATTCATTTAATTCAATTTTAGAAGTCCGTGGTGCAGATATTTATAGATGGGCAAATTATCTAGGGCTTACTTTATAGTCAATGGAGAAAATAATGCTACTTTTAGGAAATGATTCATCTGAGGACACCTAGAATCATAGAAACATAGAACCATTTAGGTTGGAAAAGACCTTTAAGATCATCAAGTTCAACCATTAACCTAACACTGCCAAAACTACCACTAAACCATGTATCTGAGTCTCATATCTATACATCTTTTTAAATACCTCCAGGGATAATGACTCAACCACTTCCCTGGGCAGCCTGTTCCAGTGCTTGACAACTCTTTCAGTGGAGAAATTTTTCCTAATATCCAATGTAAACCCCCCATGACACAACTTGAGGCCATTTCCTCTCATTCTATCACTTTTTACTTCGGAAAAGAAACCGACTCCCATCTCACTACAACCTTCTTTCAGGTAGTTGTAGAGAGTGATCAAATGGGAATAGTTTTGTGCTGAAACAACTCATATTTCTTCATTTATTGTCAGGACAAGTTCAAGCATCTGGCTCAGACATTGTTCACTTCAAAATTTATGTCTGTGACAATTTAAACCTTATCCTGCACCATAAATCCCTGCAGCAGGTGTCAAAATTTAGGCAAAAATTTCTTATTTTAAAAATTATAATGATTCAATAACATTTTTATAAATTAAGATGTAAAATTACATCATTTCAGATAGCAAAACTATGTTAATTTTACATTTTCTGAGATTCATATAATTTAGCTTATCGTTTCTCATATTAAGCAATGTGATGGCTTGAAATAGAGATTTTCTTAATGAAGGATGATGAAAGGAAACATAACAATGAAAATAATTTGGCTTCCTACAAAGGGTTTGTCTTTCAGCCCACACAACCCATCAAAACTGTGATCACTGGGATGAACAATTCTGTAAATTTCTTCGATATTCTCTGTTGGTTTAACATCTTGCTAAATAGAAAAAGGCAGCAGTTTAACTTTTAAGTGGAAACCTGCAGGGATCATTTAGCTTCCAAACAAGTGCTTTTAAGCTAAATTGTAGTATAGTTGATATACCTTGAATTTCTTGAAATTACAGGTGTTATTTTTAATTTTGGGGTCATGCACAGGGGTGACATTATTTATTGTTAGCTTTTATTTCAGAGATGGTAGACTTTCTTATAAGTGACTGCATGAATAAATAGCTTTTCCTCATAGGTCATAGTAAACATACTGTCAAATAATACATTATGCACACTACTGTATCAGAAATATTGCATCTCGCTGTAGCAGGCTACAAACTGCTTAAATATAAATCAAGCACTTACTGAAAAACAATAGAGAAAACCAGATTAATGTATGTAAATAAAAGTTTCAAACACCATTTTGTTTCATCTCCTTTGTAGAGAGCATGTGATATCACAGATATGTGTACAGTTTTATTACAGGTTAGTTTTTAAAGCTCATTTCCTTAACAAATTTTATGAAGAGTATGACATTTGAAAAAAAAAAGAATTGGCTTTTTTGTTTTGTTTTTGTCTTATGATAATCAACATGACCTGTCAGGCATAAAAGCAGCTTTGATTATTTAATCCACATTGTGAAGCATGCAGCTAGTTTTATGAAAAAGTGACTATGGAGTTTTATGTGGCAACAAGAAAGCATACAAGCAGAGCTTGAGCAGAAAGCTGGGTATTAAGAAGGCTAGAATATGGAGAATATGAGTAGATTCATCAAGAGGGCAGAGAGGAGAGAAGTGAGTTCATCTATTTAGAGTAATATGTGTAATATAGAAGGAAATAGAAAAAGACACCAGGACAACTGATGGTCTTCTTCCTTGTGTCCTACACAAGCCCTAAGTAGCTCCCCTTTAAACTTACAGAAATATATAATTTATTTCCCCAAATGTCATCTCCTGAGTGGAAATAATGTTATTATTTGTTACTCTATGCTATTTTTAACATTGGAAAGGTTACACTTGCACTGTGAGCTGTGGGATTGTGCCATCAGTGCTTTATGAGACAGAGAATCCATTGGCAAGCCACTTAACACACTCCTTGACTCAACAGTGAAGCCAGACTCTGATACAAAACACATCAGGTTAGAATAAACCAAACATGATTTACTGGACAGCAAGAAAGAAGACACGGGATACTCTGGAAGCATATAGACACTGAAGAAATTCATAGGAAAATCTTGCAAGTCTGAATGATAGTACCAGTTGGAATCTAAACTGAGGAAACAGCTCCTACGTTACTGCATGACAAGAAGGAAAATGGGGTGAGCAAGTAGAGAAAATTTAGCAAGCTTATGGAAAACTTAGAGTCTAATAATGCAAACATATCAAACATACCTGTTCTACTTTTCCTCTTTATGAGGCATCCACTTATGGCCATTTTTGAAAACAGAATGAAAAACTTAAAACCAAAATTAAAAAAAAAAAAAAGTTGCTGAATTATCTGCTTTAAAAATCACTAAAAGGCTTTTATGCAAAACTAGCAATTTAATTTACAGCAGTGATATCTTTATATATAACTATAAATCAAATATTATATAACTTGTAGCAAAACCGCAAGATTTAGCAGTGTGGTTTCCTTCATATCGGGTCAGAACTTAATCCTGCACTGGTAAGAGGATTAATTAGTTAGTGTTTAAAAAGTGATACAGATATTAGGATAAGAAAACACATTGAAAGTATCAAGAAATATTATACTTCCATGGAAAAATATTTGCATGCTGAGAAAGCTGTAAGCTCAGAGAGATCTTTTCATCTATGTTGCAAATACCAGGATTGCATTGTTGACATTAGCAAAAAAAAATCCCTTGGTGCCTTCTGTTCTACTTGCCCATTATGAGCAGTAGCTTTGAATTAATCTTTTACGTAACAGGTAACATTGCTTGTTCATAGAGTATTTAGAAACTGTCTTGAGTGGACAGTAAGTGACAGGGAAGAAAATACTCAACCTACCGTTCAAGAGAGTTTTCTAGTCAAATTGTCTGAATATGAGAAAGAACATTAGAAAGATCAGAAAACTCTCACTTTTCTGTCAGCAGAATCTAATCCTATTTGACCAGGTTCTTTTTAAATATTCCACATCATGAGGGTTTAATGTTTAATACCAAGTTCACTTACTTGTAGATATTTGACATTACACAGAATTTTGACTAATCGGAGAGATACTGAATATATTGATCAGTATACTGAAATCACAGTGCAAGTACACTTAGCAGAATATAGCAATTGCAATGTAGAGTTGGATCACCATACAAATGTGATTTCTGTTAATGGTGTCTATGCTCCTACTCACTGTCATGACACAGGGTGTCCCCAGCCACCAGGAAGAAGAACATGGGTTGAAGCCAGCTCAAGCCCGCTGCTGTTTTCAGAATTGATTCTATTTGTTGTTCGATTTTTACAATGGCCTGGGCTGAGCCTCATATACACTTCCCTCAGACTGTTCTGGCTAGTTCAAAAAGACATTCACAACCTTTTGATTGACATTGGAAAAAACATTTACACAACTGGTAGATCCACTCAACTGATACAGCCATCTATCTAATACAAAGGTCACCCTCTAGTTCCCCTTGTGTTGAGCGAAGTCCAGCTTTCCCTACAATAGCTCTGATCACTTTCTGTGCTGTTCTTGCTTGAGCTCAGCTTCATGAGCGCACCCTCTACCCGCATCCTCTGAGCTTTCTTCAGTTGTAGGGGTTTATTGCTCATTCACAGAAACTTTCACTCTCAATCTTCTAGAGAAGCAAGCAGAATCTACCTGAGTTATCAATAATAAGCTACAACTTTAATTGCAAGTGTGGCTAGTATAAGCATGTCCATAATACACAGAGGGTTGTAACCTACACCAAAAAATATAGAAACTAAGCAGTAACTGGACAAATAAATCCTTAAAAGCCAACAGCTAACTCATACTTTTAAGTAGACTCTAAATATTCTTTTTAATCTTGCTTTCTTTACCCGCTTTTACTTTATTGATAATGCACTCTGAGATTTTTCTGTGTTTCAACAGAAGGCAACCTTGTATTCTTTGTTTTACTGCGTTTGGTTAAAACAAAGAGGCTATCAATAAGCTTATGGCCTACAATAATTAGCTGGTTAAACCATGCAATTCTAACAGAAAATACCCTGCAATATAATTTCTATTTCTGCATTACACTTGGAGTTTCTCCAAAGTTACTTTTTCTAAGATAAACAAAGTCTTCTTGTATGTCCTTGCAAAGTCAAAGATTTGCTGAGAACTTCAGAATTGGAGAATTACTTATCAGCATAAAATTTCTTCTTAGACACAAAGTTGCAAACATAAACAACTTGTGGAAAGGAGGATTATAGAACTAAATTTTCATCAATGTGACACAAAGTGACACCAATATGAATTAGAATAACTCCAAAGATCCTCTGTGGAATTATGACAGATGTTCACCAGCATATCTGTGATCAGAATCCAGTCTTAAGGCTTTAATAGTAATGTTAAGGGAATATATCACCTAACATCAAACATGCCATATAAAATGCATAGCCTTAGCTGCCTACAGAGGAAAAAAAGTTGCTCTTTGCAATGCTAGCACAATCCTCAAAAGCATTTAGAAATACACTGCATAGAATGTCTTTTTTCGTGCTTATTTTGGTATTGCATGGCTATATTTCAGAGCTGTATTGATTTCTATTCTATTGTTGATTAATATTACAGGAAGACATCAAGTGATTTAGTAAGAACTGAATGGAAATATCATTACCTTTTATCAGAAACAAACAAATAAACAAGTCCCTTGTGATTTCATCTAGGAGTATATGTATGTAAAAATTCATGCTGCTGAAATACTATAGTCATATAGTCTGATAGGTAGAATCCTTCACACATATCTCCACACCTGTTGAAGAACTTTTAGAAACTACTAGTACCCAATAAAACTACAGCTTTCCAGTTAGAGAATTAACAGACCTTCATTTTTTCCAGAGATTTCTTCTCCAGGCTAAGTGTTTTCATCTTATAAACTTGTTACATGGAATCTATGTTGCTTAGTATTTGGGTTTGGGTTGACAGAAGTTCTGTGCTCATTATAATCTGAGAATCTGAGTTAGTGAAGAGAGGATTCCTCAAGAGGAACATTTTTCAACTGACCCTGTTCTCAAGGCATAAAAATTCTTACGACGTTAAACTTTCCCCTGCCACCTGTCTTTTTGGATATTAGTAGCTCGTTTTGAACCTTTTTGCTCACCATTCCTTCAACCCTTACCTGCAATATCTGTTCTGTTTGTCTTATAACATGTCAATAGTATAGCATGACAGATAATGCTGAAGCTACCAACCTTCTCAGAATATGAAAACATCAGTAACTAGAAAAACACATTCAATTAAGTTAACTGCAGCTCTCAAGCTGTAGCAAGAATACAAGATGGTGTCTAAAAATAAGCAACCATTATTCTAACCCAATGCCTATCCTTCTGCCAGAATAGATTACATTTTATGAATAGCTAGTGTGTGAGTGAGATATAGGAATGTTTAAATTATTTCTATCTACTGGAATTTGTGAAATGACAACTTGTGTGGTGGACTACAAGTCATCTCATATCAAATGTATGCAATTTAATACCAAAGTACATTTTCTTTCTCTATGGAGTGGATGTTTTGATTAGCTGAATATTCCTGTCATATGAGTTCTTGTGAAAAAAAATCAAAATTTCACAATTTCAGGATACTATTATTAGGAGATATGGGGAAACCCCACCAATTTTCCCCAGAAAATCCTTTTCAGTTCTGTATTAAATACTTTAAATTATGTGTTTTAGCTACACTGCAGTGGATAAAAAAAATGTGCTCTGAAGGAACAATCTGATGCTGAGGACAGGAAAAGCAGTCTGCAAGGAATGGTGTCTGCTTTGCTCGTTGACTGTGTTGCTGCTTGTTGCTACGAAAAAAAGGCAGGGCTGGACAGCAGGAAAGGAGGATGTTTGTTTAGTCAGTGGCAGCTGCTGTCAGCCTTTTGGACAGTTTTGGTGGGAGAGGGTAGAAGTTTTTCTCTTCTTTAGAGTCAAAAAACATTCATGAGTGAGAAACTTTCCTAAAGAGAAACAGCACAAAGAGAAAGAGAGCTGGAAAAAGTTTGTAAGCAGGAATCCTACCGTAGAGAAGACTGGGACTCTTGTGGTACACCCAGGGAGGTCTCAAAGGTGGCAGAAAAACAGTTTCCTAGAGACTTCAGTTGGGACTGTGAAATTGAATGTAACTTAACAAACTTCCTAACAACTGGTGGTTGAGATACAAATTAAAAGGATGCCACTCTGTCAGGATACATGGAAAAGAGGGAAGTCTGCTTATAAGCACTTTTATTTTAATCTTTTTCATCCAATAGGTCATTTCCTCAGTTTTTGACCAAATATAAACTTGTGGCAGAGGCTGAAAACTCTTTCAAGTTTTTCAAGTGTACTCACTTGAAAAGAAAGGGGCAGAGCGATCTGCTTCAAAAGTCTGGCCAAGTCAGGATTCTGTCTGTAGGGGTGGATGTACTTTTCAACCTGGGTGAACCAAGTGCACTGAGTAGAAGTGTGGTAGAACAGTGTGCAACCTGCTTCTAGTTTCCAAGATTACAGAATTTGACATTGCTTTCTCCAAAGCAGCTGCTGGAGCCTGGCAATAGGGAATGAGCTCCTGTATTCACTACTGTGAGCAAAGATGTGCAAAGTACCCAGAACTCACGGGCTGCTGAAAAGTTAGTTAGAATAATTAAGATAAACTCAAGTGTTCTCCATGTCAAAGCTCCATTGCAGCTTTAAGTTATAGGGACTTTGTCATTAACTTCAAGTACAATTTTAAGATTTGCAGTGTAGATATTTGTCAGATTAAACCTTGTGATAACATTATCTCTGTTTTCTGCTTTGGCTTTCTTTTTTGCTCAGTGGTAGGTGATACTGGAATTTCCTTGCTTCCTGCCAGGAAATATAATGACTACAGGAAGTAAAGAGTCTCTTAATGAGGTTTCAGAGAAAAGATAAACTAGAAAATGGAGGTATCTGTGTGTGACAGGGGAATCAGCGCTAGTTGTTTTTCATTATATCAGAATTTCTGTTAAACAAATAAACCCAAAATACTCCCAAAATATATCTGCTGCATTCACTGTTTCACTGTGAGTATTTTGATGATAATATAGATATATTTTGATAACTAAAACAACAATAGAAATGCTGTGACCCTGTTCTTGGGCATCACTGTTTCAGGACACAAGATGCAAATGATTGTGAAGGTGAACACAGACCTGTGCACAGAGCTTTCAGAGAAGAGCTTTCTCCCGATGACTGGCACCATCTATATGGATATAGTCTTAGATCCTTTTTGCTCTCCCATGGACACATGTTGAGGTATGGGCTTGCCTTCTCACATACTCCTTTCCTCAGGTCTCACAGAGAGTGTGTGTGTTCAGTAATGGATTCAAGAAGAAACAATTCATCACATGTATAGACCCATTTTTGGGAGTAACTTGTTGGACATGCAAAGCATGTAAAGGTAGGCATCTAGTAGGGAGTCAGTAGGTCTTTGGAATCACTGTCTGTTTTGGCCGTGCACAAACAGTTTGTGTCACACAAATATGACTATTTGTATCTGTCCTACAAAAAAATATAAAAACGAATTCCAGGCACACAACCATTACATATCGTTTTAACAGCAATGATCCTTGAGTTTTGTTAGTTTTTTTACACATTCTTTGCACATCTCATTCTTCATGGAACTTCATTCCATTGGCTGGAAAAAGAAACCAGTTTATTGAAATTTCATAATAAATATATTTTGGCTCATACAGTAACCATAAGTCATCTCTGGAAGTAAATTATCAGTGAATGGTATTTTCAAAAGGTTCATAGTGCCTGCATCTTACTAAGAAAAATTATTGGTTTAATATCATTGCAAATTACAGCAGAAATATTATGCATACTAGAATTGTGCTGAATGTTTTATTTAGGAAAACACTGATTCTAAAAACATATCATAATTTACAAATTTATACCAGAGTGTACCGTACATTCTTAGAAATTAAAGCTGTCTGGCCTGGATATATTTGCTTATGAAAAATAGCTCAGCTTTAAATAAAGCATAAAAATTGCATTCTTCTCATTTCTGGAGGTAATCAGCTATGACATTCAATGACATAAATCTTTGCTCTATTCATTTTCTTCTTCTTCTAGGAAAATAAAAATGAAATGTTTATAAAGGTGATGATCAGAGCAACTGTAATGCAGCCTCCACCCTGTCTTTCAGCCATTTTAAAACTGAATGCATGCTGAGAGAGTTTGCAGGTCCTTTATAAGATATTCCAAGAAATCTGTGAAAAAATATTTCACTCTGACTACCTTCATTTGCTAGTATTTGTTTGGTTGGTTGGTTTTTTTCAGCTGTATTGAACTGTATTGAATGTGCATCTGAAAAATATCTCAAGTTTTTATAATATTCATGACATTCTTTGGGGCCCAATCCCTACACCAGCTGTAGCTTGTTGCTCTCAGTGAAGATTTATCCCACTGGTATTGATCTAATGAAATACTTAAGCATGAAAATGAAGGCTGTAATATTAGGTTGCTTACTTTGAGAGATGAGGATGTTTCTATGTCTCTTATTGATAAAGAAGGAACACACAAATTTTTGAAATACAGGATAATAATAGCAAAACATGTACTCCCTTCTAATGGAACACTACTTTTTAGCTTGTATTTTGCTGAGAGAATAAAAAGAACAGATGCGTATCTTTCTTGTACAAGGTAAATAGGGGAATGGAAATTCACATGTAAAGCTTTGTTTAGTTCAATTTAAAAAGTCTCTGATGGGTTTTCATTCTGAAGGATGAATGGATTATTGATAGTTACTTTAACAAATAAGGTAATATTTTTTTCTCCATATTGTTTCCAGTATGAATTTATTCCCAAGAATTTCTACAGAGGTTCTACAGTGTAAAAGCTAGCTATCATCAATAGATTACGCTGCTTTCTTTAGATCTGATGTTACACTCACAGTCTTCTATAACAACTTCAATAACTTTGACCCCTTTGTAAAGATATGACAGCAAACTGAAATGTAATACAATTTGTGAGTGTTCTTCCACCAAAAAGGTACCTTGAAAACAGGTAAGGAAGCATAAATACTTAAAAATAATGACCCTGCTGAGTAACCATGGGGAGAAACAATTAAGGATGCGGTAAGTTTACTTTAAAGCTACTTAGGAGTATGTAGAAAAAAATCCATCACATAAAGAAAAAGATTAAAAACTCACAACTTCACTGAAATCTCCAGGGAGATGTGTATTTGTGATATGCAGAAAGCAAAAATTCAAACTGGAATTCTTCTTTGTTTATGTGGTATAATTCTTCATACAATTTCATTTATTATTTCCCATGAATGTGGTAGAGGTAAGTCCTTTCAGTCTGCTTATTGGATTGAGGAGAAATTACTCTGAATTTGGATGATGATGTGGACTGATAGTCAGAAACAGCAGTATTACCACCCCACTCCCCATTGTTGTTGTTACATACTGCATCTTGAAGAGGACTAATAAAGCTTGACATGCTTTAATGATTTACTGAATGATATGTCACATTTTTAACACTGTGGCTCTGTCTGCTTAAAAGGAAGGATTCTAAAAAAGAGGACTGATAGATCTGTCTCTGCCCCTTCCACATATACATTGCATGATTTTCTTATAATTAGTACAACTCATCTACCTTTAGCCATCTAATTCTTAGGCAGCTACTATCAAGCAACTAGACTACATTTCCTCCATGGTCACAACAGACAGAAACTTTATATCTTAGATATATGTCTAACAATGAAAAAAATCCCCCAGAGAAGCTACCTATATTATTGCCTAGATAGAAAAGCTAAATTGCATTTTAGATGCTTAGTGTAAGGGGCAATGAATGCCCCCCATTTTGGGTTAAGTACTCAAGAGAGACTGATGATATCTTTCAAAAGACAGAGTCGAACTCTTCTGTCTGTGTTCTAGGCAAGTAATTTGTGAGATGGTTCCAGGTCAGAAATCTTATACGTGCTGTATAATAGTCCTGGGCTTCAGCTAACATGCATATGTACCTTCCAGACTGAAAGCAGCTTTGCCTCCAGAGTGGGCAAAGCAGGTCAGCTCTGCTGATACTGTCCATCCTGATACATTCATACAAAGCTGATTAAGCACTTTTGAAGATTATACCTGAACGACTCACTTCATTTGGCTTCAAAAATTAAAAAAAATAATATATATATATACAGAAGGAAAAAAGAAACCACATAATTGTACTTACGTATTTCATCAATGAGCTCTGATAGTTTCTCAGACATAAGAAATGGTCCATAAATCAGCTTCTCCTGTCATTTCTAGAATTCAATTTCAATTTGTATGAGAATTCTACATGCAATATAAAGACTTATCATCATTCACAATTACAGAAAAAATAAGAAAATGCTGCGTTTCAACCTCCTCAAGTGTTCCAATGAAGATCGTATTTCTCAAAGTTCTGAGAAACATGGGAAGACCCACTATGTGGGATTCAATTACCAAGAATAAGATGGCATTATAATAGTTTCAATGAAAACTGAAAGAAATCTAACACCTAGTGGAATTAAAGGAGATAGAAGCTATTGTCCTTTAGTAATCTACACACACATTTAACCCGAGCATATTATATTATTATTGCACCTGACAGTCTGCCAAAAATCTTATCTGTAGTCTAGAAGAAATTCACAAACATCAGGGGAGTCCAAAAGCTATTACTGCAAGGAAGAACTGGCCCAGAAAAAGTTACATGAGGTCCACCACATGTTGGTTGGCCAACTACTGCCACTGCTCACTCTGGGGCACTTTCTTCCATAAAGTGCTGATATGTCCATGTGGGAGATGAGGCAGTCAGTATGAGATTCCATGTTTCATTCATGTTTCCACATATAAAGCTATACAAAATGAACAGTTGGATTACAGTAAAGAAAAACTTGATGAAACTTCTACTCAGACACCTGTGTTGTAGACATTTCTGGCAAGAACTCTGTTCTAGCTATTGAAAGAGAAACAAAGAACTTCATATAGGTGCAGTTTATGCATAGCACAACAAAAAAAAAAGAGAGGAAAATAAAGGAAAATAAAACAATAATAATAATTATGATGTTGTGATACTTTTATTGGACTACTGACATTTGTGGTTCCTGCACAACCACACTAACTAGGCTTGCATGCAACAAATGTGACTGATTAAAATTTAAGACAGGCACCTCACTTGAACCCTAACTGGATCAATAAATACTATAAGGCTTTCCATACAGAGTTAAGCCACATCCAGAATCTGAATATTGAGATCTTATGCATACTAATGTGAAACACCACAGTTTCAGCTTTATAAAATGCAAGTATAACCACATAGATCCCAAAGTAATCACTGTCTTCATTAGCAGTTGCTTTTGACTTGCTAACAAATGCTGCTATATTTAAAAAATCTTTAAAGTTTGCATTTTGAATGAGGTTCCAAATACAGCTTTTCCAGCACACACAAGTATAAAATTTGCTATTCCTATATATCAGTGTCATTTTGCATTTTGTCTTTACATGTAATTAGTCTCCTTGATCTATCTCTTTTTTAATAGTGTATAAGTTGTGGGCCTAAAAATTGTTTTCCTAGAAAGCAAGCAATACAGAAAATTAAACAACTGTGAGACTGGAAAACATCAAAACACATAGAAGTATATGATGCGATTAAGACACTTAGTCCAGAATCATCCACAGAACACTTACCCTGGCAACTACCATATATATTACAATATATCACATAATATATTGTAAATATGTTTGATAAATTTCAACCTATAAAGCAATGATAAAAAGCCAGACTAAATGCAGTGTATTACAGGAAAAGAACAGGAGAAAGCCAAACATATCAGATAAACCAAAAAAATTTCCTTCTATAGATCATCAGCTCTTTCCCCTAACATTAAAATATTCTGATGGCCAATACCAACATATACTGTAACTGGATATTTTCTACAAAGAAGATTCAGGGCCTCTACAGCTTTTCTAGGTGGTAGCTTCTTATGTGACAGTGAAGACATGTAAAGAAGTAGAGGTCTTCTGATCACAATGAGTCAAAAAAGAACTCATTTCTTTGTGAGCCTATGAGTTTGCATAAGAATGGAAAATGTATGTGTACAATGGAAGAACTATTTGTCTGAGTGCATTACAGCGTGTGGATGTGGTGTTAAGTCTCCCTTCAGCCCAAGTTTTCTCAGGGATGCATAAAATATCTCTTTTAATCTGGAAGATTTAAATACTTAAAGATCAGTGAGGTGATCTTTATATTTGATCAAATAAATATGGTAAACTGGAAAAGTTCTTTTTAATACAGTTTTAATGATCGCAACTCACCTTACATATCACAGAATCATAGGGT
>VXBO01000363.1:0-123226 GCA_013400135.1 Rhinoptilus africanus
GAACACAGCATTCGAGGTGCAGCATCACCAGTGCTGCGTATAGGTGGACGATCTCTTCCCTAGTCCAGTCCTGCTGGCCACACTATTTCTGATACAAGCCAAGATGCTATTGGCCTTCTTGGCTACCTGGGCAAGTCGAGCATCACTCCCAGATCCTTTTCTGATGGGCAGCTTTTCAGCCACTCTTCCCCAAGCCTGGAGCGTTGCATGGGGTTGTTGTGACCCAAGTGCAGGAACCAGAACTTGGCCTTGTTGAACCTCATGCCATTGGCCTCAGCCCATCGATCCAGCCTGTCCAGATCCCTCTGCAGAGCCAACCTACCCTCCAGCAGATCAACACTCCCCCACCAACTTGGTGTCATCTGCAAACTTACTGAGGATGCACTCGATTCCCTTGTCCATAACAGCGGTAAAGATTAAACAGAACAGGCTCAAATACTGAGCTCTGGGGAACACCACTTGTAACCGGCCGCCAACTGAATTTAACTCCATTCACCACACTCTTTGGGCCTGGACATCCAGCCAATTTTCTACATGCTATGCCCCATTTTGTAGCCATACCCAGCCATACCTATAAGGATCGCACTCCTGATCCACAACACCCTCCAGAGGCTACCTGAGGGTCAGAGCCCTCACCTCTAGGATAAGCTGGATGGAAATGTTTCTATTTAAAACTGGAAAGACTTTTACAAAGAGCAGCTCTATTCTTTGTGGGGAATTTATATGAGAAATACTTCCTTTACACAGAAAATTTATGTGGGAATTTTTTTAATAAAAAACAAATATTTGAAAACTCTCCCTTTCCTTAACAGAATACGTCACCTCCCCACACTTCCCTGCAATGGAGATCTCCAGCCAGATTTCATTCCTCACATGTGTAGTGGAGACGTTTCCCTGTGATGTTCTCTTCTCTTGTAAAGGAACTTTCTGCACACCCCTCACACCCCTTTTTTCAAAAGAAATTCACACCCGCTGGAACAAAGTGGGAGCCTACAGGCAGACTGCAGGCTTTGAATCAAATGCACAAAAAGCACCTCACTCATTTTCCCTGGCTCTCTGACTGCCTTCTGCACTTTCTTTTCCAAAACAGAAGGAGGGAATCCCACAGCGTGTAACTGTTATTCACCTTTTCCTTTCCCTCTTCTCCACTGAGGACAGGAAATAAAGCAGAGAAAGGAGTGCTTGTTCCACATGTACTGATGCATCACCAAGTAGCCTGAGGCAGGGTGAGCCTCCATGGTTCCTGCTTGGTTGCCCTCCTACTGATCCTGGAGCAGGATGAGCAGAACTCATCACAGCGGCCACTGTCAAGGCTCTGAAACAGAAACCAGCACCATGAAGTGGCAACTTTATCACATCATAGAATCATAGAATGGTTAGAATTGGAAAAGATCACTTGTGCAGCTTCTCTTCCTGCTCCAGCATCAGGAAGGATCCTAACAGGAGACCTCCCAGGCAGCTCTCCATCACAGATACATTTATCTTCTGCTGATTTCCCCTGTCCTCTTCAGGCAGTCTGAGAGATGCTGTTGCTGACATTGCTGCTGAGAGGCATTCCAGAACCCAGGTTTTGTGAGTTTGTAAAATACAAGAAATTAACATATATTTTTAAAGCTCAACACATCTTGCATTCAAGGACACAGGAAGGACTTCTCTACAGAAAGAAGAGAGAGTTAAAAAGCAATAAAGGCTAATAGTAACGAATTAATATTATTTCCATGAGACGTTTTATACCAGGACTGTATCTGTCTGCTTTAAACAAAAGGAGATAAGCAAGCATCTCTCCTGAAACTGATTATGCCTTTATTTATTGCTGCTGCATTGCTGGGGTGGGAGGCAAAGATGGGTTTAGTGGGGATTAGTCCTCGGTTGGCCGCACTCCGGCCATGGTTGATGCTCGGTGCCGGGGCCCTGGCAGAGATGGATGCTCAGGCTGAGCGACCCCAGGTACCTGTCCTGGAGAGCAGCCTGGAGGCACCTCACCATCACCCACCGCAGCACTCTCTCCTCTTTACTGTCAGAAGTGGCCCTTCTTGCTCTGTCCTTGCCATTAGTCTCTCAGGCAACTTTGACAGGGCCAACCCTTACTCCAAAAGAGATAAAAGTGAAAAGGTCACACCTCTAGGTCAGAAGCTAAAAGGCAGATAAAACACTCTGCCTGCAGAAGCAAAATCCAAGGGAAATCAAACCAGCTCCCAAGAAAGGGTAGGTTGTAGGCTGAGCTCGAGTGGGAGGACACAATTGCCTTTCCTTTAGCAACTGTCCTGCTTTTTTTTTTCCAATATGGCTTAACAAAATATATATATAAGCATAAACCAAAATAAACTCAAATGAAAAAGCCAGCCCGCCTCCCCTCGAATGGCTGATTTAATGGAGACTTTTGCTCTGCAGGGTCATCTTTTCATCTCTTACTGATGGCAGAGGAAAATAAAATTTTTTAAGCACAGGAAAGACAAAGTTTGGTATTAAATGTCTTCTTTTAACCAAAGAGGGGCACAGCTATTCTTCTGACTGGTGACTTTAGGAGGACTTGGAACAATAAATCAGAATATGTCAGCTTTCAGTTAGGCGGGTTAATGAAGGGAATAGTGGTAAGTTGTGGGAGGAAAGGATAAAACATGAAAAGCAAAAACATGGATAATACAAAACATATGTAAATAAAGATCTAAGGAATCATTTTAGTGTATTTACCAAGAAACTATAAACATTTCTATAAGCAGAAAAGGCAGCTCTGAGGCATCCCAGCCAGAGTGAGCCAGATGCACAGGTAAGTGGACTTCTTTGTATTGAGCCACAGGCTCAGTGAGAAATTTTGTTGATATCCAAAAAGCAAACAAATGTTCGGGACACTTCTCCCAGGGGAACCAGAGCAACAGGGGTGGCTGAGGTTTGTATGTGCAGGTGTGAAGCGAGATCCCGCGGCAGTGCTGTGGAGACCAGTGTGCCTGCACGGAACCTACAAATCTACATTTGCACAGATGGCTCCAGTTGCTCCAACATGAGCACCAGGAGATCAAACTTTTGTAGTTTCCCTTCTTTTAGTTCATATTTCTGCAGTGTGCTGTTACAAATAGATAGTTTGGAGGGCATTGTATGAGAGTTGGATGCTTTCTTGTGTTTACTGCTAGTGTGTAGTTTTGCATAATCGACACTCTGTCCCTCTTCAGCTTTATGCAAGGTCTTCCATCTGGGTTGGGGCAATCCCAAGCACTGATATAGGCTGGGCAGTGGCTGGCTTGAGAGCTGCCCTGAAGAAAAGGACTTGGGGTTACTGGTGGATGAGAGGCTCAACATGAGCCGTCAGTGTGCACTTGCAGCCCAGAAAGCAAATCGTATCCTGGGCTGCATCAAGAGAAGTGTGGCCAGCAGGTCAAGGGAGGTGATTCTCCCCCTCTACTCCACTCTTGTGAGACCCCACCTGGAGTACTGCATCCAGTTCTGGAGCCCCTACTACAAGAAAGAGATGGATATCTTGGAACGTGTCCAGAGCAAGGCTATGAGGACGACCAGAAGGCTGGAGCACCTGAGACAGACTGAGAGAGCTGGAGTTGTTCAGTCTGGAGAAAAGAAGGCTCCGAGAAGACCTTATTGTGGCCTACCAGTATCTTAAGGGAGCCAACAAGAAAGCTGGTGAGGGACTTTTTAGGATGTCAGGTAATGGTAGGACTAGAGGGGATGGATTAAAACTAGAGATGGGTTGATTCAGAATGGATGTTCTTCACCATGAAGGTGGTGAGACACTGGAACAAGTTTCCCAGAGAGGTGGTGGAAGCCCCATCCCTGGAAGTTTTAAGGCCAGTCTGGATGGAGCTCTGAGCAACCTGATCTAGTGGCAGATGTCCCTGCCCATGGCAAGGGGGCTGGAACTAGATGATCTTTAAGGTCCCTTCCAGCCCTGACAGTTCTATGATTCTATGCCCACGGATCCAGGTCTCCCTCCCTGTAGAAACTCTGAAGGTGTTGCCATTGACTTTGCTTGACATCCAGCACTTCTCCCCTACTTCTGTTCTTTCATTCAGCAGAGTTTTAAACCCTCAAACTTCTCTGCATAAGACCAACACAAGGAAGGAATGAGGAAATTCAGTTTTCAACTTTCAACCAGGACAACTGCTGAGCTATTAGAAACTCATGAAGTTTTATGAGGCCCCAGAGCACTAGAGAAAGGTTGACATGCTATCTTATGCAGAAATGGAAAATCTGGGGAACGACCAACCAATTTAACCTCGCCAAGATACTTGAACACAGTATTAAGCAACTGCCTCAGAGCAAATAGGAATTACTGATAAAAAGAACTGGTTAACTTGGATTTGTGAAGAATGAAGAATGTCAAACCACAGTCTCTTCCACCAAGAGAGAATATGTTTTACTGTCTGGCAAAGGATCCATGGGTTCAATTTTGAGTTTAATAATGTGTTTTCTGACATTTCCCTTGCTAAGGACCTACGCTTTAAACAAAAGTTCTCCAAAATGAGTGCCCAATTGTCTGAAAAACACAGCCAAGTAATAGCATTCAGGACATTAGTATACGACTAGGAAGAAACACCTAACAAAGCACTGCAGCTACCTCCCAGGCTTTCATGTGCTAGCTTTTTGTTCTAACCTGAGTCTGCTGCTCACAGATGCATCTAAGAGCAATGGTTTAAGCAAGAAATTAATAAAACCACATTACCCATCTCTGCTCCCTTCAGGTCTAAAGTTTCAGGTGATGAATTGCACTTCTGGCTTTTAAGGTATTCTCCATGCATCTGTGCATCTGGGTTTCAGAGCAGATCTGCCTCCCAGGTGCCCAGCTTCCAGCTGAGCATTTCGCACATAGAGGAAGTCCTTGGGGTAGATACTGCCAGGCTGCGGAGAGGACACCTTCATTTCTCCGAACTCCCGTGACAGAGGCACTTGTTCTAGATCACAAGGAAGACTGTAAGGTAGTAGGATGTAAATGTACGTCTCCCTAATCACAGGCTGTCCCCCAGCCATGGGGCTTGGAGGGAAAAAGTATATTGTTTCATATATTAAAAAAGAAAAAAGAAAAAAAGAAAAGCAGAGATGTTTGTTAAAATACACTTTGCTGCACACTTCATTGTTAGAGGTTGTAAGAGAAGTTTTATTTCTCAGGTGGTGAAACAGTCAATTCTGCTTTTAAGACACCTAGGATTAGCTAGCTGATAGATCCATACAGTCAAAACCTGGATATGAGTCTTCTGCCACAATGATCAAAATCAGTATCACAAGTAGAACTCCTAATCTAGTGGCTGATAACACATTGTGTAAATCATTACATTAAGCGATAAGGCCTCTGGAATTCATTTTCAGCATATGGCTGATCATTAAACCTCTTTTAGGTCTTTTAAGGTTATTCTGAATTTAAATCAATACTTAGCTCAGCTCTACTGCTGTCCTTCATTGAATGCATCCAAAGGACACAACCCTTTTCTCAAACAAGGGGAATCCTCGCTCTGGTTTTCACTAAAAACTCTTCATTCCAATTTTTGGAATATTGGACTGTTCCAGGAAAGCTCCTGAAACGAGTTCAGCAAACAGTTGCTCAACCCCCTCCTTCCCTCCCCTCTAATCTCGGGTGCTGACCTGGCCATTCATGCTGTGTTTGCGGTGGTGAGCTCTGCAAACTGAGTTTCCATGGCAGCTCTAATCCATGAATAGGGCTGGCTCCATCGATGGTCACTTAGGACAGGCTTTGTCCTCCCTGTGTCCTGTCGCTGGCAGAATCAGAAGACAGAAAACAAGCGCCTTTGGTAAACATGACCTAATGAGATCCCCAGCTCTGTGATGGGGGCTTGGAAAGGGAACATGTGGGGACACTCACCTCTTCTGGGATTTTCCACTGAGGTCTCCTGATGGTTTCCTGCCAGTTTTTGTAGACTGTTTCGTTTAAACTGCATTTCTCAACACTTTTTCATTCTTCTTTTCTTTTTTCAATACAGATATAACTGAATGAGCATGGCAAAGCCATGGTCTGGCTTTGTGAGAGCTGTGTCCTATGCTCTCTCCTTTCTGCAGGTGCCAGGTTGTCCTCTCCCCATCTGCCCTGTTGACCACCTCTGTGACCACAGGACCCCCATGGCATCGAGCAGGCTTCCTCCAGGGACCAGGGGTCCATGTGGAGGTCCTACAATGCCGAGAGCGGGGCCTTTGCTTTCAGCCTCCTTCGGGTGGTGAACAACAGCATGCTGATCCCCTGCTACAAACCCTTCCACAGCTGGTGCTCGAAGCTGCCTGGAGGGCTTCTGCAAATGAATTGAACAAAAATGGAATTCTACAAGTTCCCCAAATAGTACATAACTTCTTTCATTTTATGCTGAACAATCACAGTCAATTCGTCTGGGCATTAAAATGATTGCTTGCGAAACCATCTGAGAGGATGACAGCGAAACATTTCCAGAAGATGAGGCTTCTCAAGCTGCTAAGACTTTAGGAAAACATGGTACCATGTAAAAATATGCCTGAAATACACTGAAGCAGACAAGCTGTGTATTTTGAGTATATATTCTCTACATTCTTTAAAGTATAACTTTTACTCGGTCCTTCCAAGATTTTTTCCTTTGCTCCGGAGCATTACAGTCTTGCTATCCATCTTCTTTTAACTCATTACGTGAGGCACAACACCGAAGGTAAATGTGCTGAGCATCATGTACACGCATTTGGCCTTTATGCGCTGTCAGTCACTTTTGCAGTGTTGGATGGGGCTCAGCCTGTTATTTAAGGTCTGACTTCAACTGTTTGCCCTAACATAACACAGAACAGTTGTCACAAAAATGTTGATCGTTATCTCCACGTACTGCAAATACGTTTCAGGGAATTCAGAGGGCTGAGTCTTGTAGTCCTTACTTTGGGAAAACTCCCAACACCTCCACATAGTTGATGTTTCACCCACAGTTAGCAGCTACAGTCAATGTATTTATAGGAATTCCTCTGAAATCGAAAACACAGGCAGACTAATGGGATATAAAAGAAAGAGAAAGGAAGTGACTTTGGCCATGGCTTGCTTCCGCCCCATGCGGCTGAGGCTGGACAGCTAAAGGACCCCTGGCCCAATGCCCCGTCAATTACCTTAATCCCAACCCAAAGAGGAATGATGCTAAACACTCCACAAAAATGCTTCCAAACATTGCCACGGGAAAATGGAAAAGCATTAACCCTGCCTTCCCAGGCACAGCTTTAGTAATGGACACGTTGCCTTTTACATGGAGAAACACATGAACATAAAAGACATACCCTGCAGTGAAAAACTTGCACAACCTCTCAGAATGAGCAGAATTAATCATAGGGAATAATTGCAGCTCTAAACAAGAATATTTATGACATTACATAAACACCATTAAAACAAACTGAGAAGCAATAATTTTTAGAAAGAGGAAAGGAGGAAGTGAGGCGGGGGGGATGAAAACCAATCAAATTTTATAGTTGAAAAGATAAAAGTTCCTGTGTGTCAATCATCCTGGAAATTGTTGCTTCAGCCATCACTTGTGCCTTGTTTACTTCCCTTAATAAAACAGGGAAAGAATTTTGTTTATGAAGTTAGACAATATTTGGAGTTTAAAGCATTTTTCTTAAAAAGGATCTTTCAAAAGCAAGAAGAAATGTCAAAAATTTCTTCCCGAAATGTTTTAACTTTTTAAGAAAAAAACATTTCACGTCATTATCATCTAAGCAACCCTCTTTTCTTCCTGCCTCCCTTTTTTCCTTTTTTCCCAAGGCAGGGAAGGATAAAGGGAAGAGGGAGTTTTCTTTCCTTGATACTGAATGAAAAAATTAACACCACTGTATTTTTAAATTAAAAAAATAAATAAATTAAAGAGTTAGTTACCAAAAAAAGCATTTGGGGATATTCTTTTATTTTCTTTTACAATATAGTTGTAGCATTTTTCTAACTATTCTAATTATTAGAAATGGGGTAAAAGTTTGCTATGACTTTTACACTCCAGATTTTATTCTGAAAAACTGGAGCTCAAAAATCGCCCCGTGAAGCATCAGACGGGGCTGAGACTGCAGGACCAGAATTGACCCCCAGGAGACTGAGAGCTCGAGTGCCTGGCAGTAACTGGGGGGACCTTTGCTGATCCAGAAATGGCCTGGCAGTTCCTCTTCAGGAGAGATGCTCTTTCTCTCCCTTGGGTTTGGGTTAGACACGTCGCCACTGGAAGCAGTGCATGCATGTACCATAAGCATGTGAAAGTGGTTTAGAATTGCTCTGTGAAAAGACAGCGTTTTGGTCAAAATGCTGTTGCCTCCATTTTCTGTTCAGACTTGGGCATAATCCAGCATCAAGAAATGGATAGGAATTGACTGCACCTAGAGACAGAAAACACATTTATCTCCTTTAAAATTCCCTCTTTCAAGAGCTGACTTCTGGGAAGTGCAGCCCAACCTTCTCCTGTATGGGAGCACTGGCCTGAAAATGGAGACGGGGCTTTCATGACCCAGGCACGGAGACGGGGCTCTCGGTGGGACAGATGGGTGGCTTTCATGAAACGTCTGCAGATAGTTGGTGGCCTGAAATTCAACATGAGGGAGCTATTACATACAAACCTGCATTTGAAAGCTGGGTGCACCTTTGCAGGGGCAGCAAAAAATTTTGGAAATGGAGTACCACGGCTCAATAGCAGTGCCTCCCTCCAGACGAGCATAAGAACGCTCTCAGCTGACCGCAAGTTGTGGGATCAATATCAAGTCTGTGATTTGTACACAAATACTGCAATTTAATTGATACACATGGGCAACAGATATGCTTTTGCAAATCAGCTGCGATTACCAGGATCCCTCGCAGGACTCAATAAACAATGTCTGGCTTTGGGGCCGCAGAACACACACACGGCTATGCAAACCTCCCAAACAATTTTCCACTCTGCCACCCAGGCTCCATCAGCCAAAAGCTTGTAAAAGAGCATGCAACAACACAAACAGCTTGGGTTTAGCTGAAAGCCCAAAGTACAAAAACTCTTCTAGCCCAGCACAGTCTGCATCCAATTCCCCATCTGCTGTAGGGAAATGTTTCACTTTCCAGGTTTATTCTTCATCAGCCTTAGAAACAAGAGGAGATCCACTTTCCCCCGTTACCCAGGCACATTCCATCCTCCCCTCCATCTCCTCAGAGCTGAAAGCACTTGGGTCTCACGGCCAAGCGTGGCTGGCCAGATGGGAAATCGCATGTTGCCCCTTCCTCCTTGGTTTTCCCTGGTGCCAGGCACTTCCCCACTACCCTGATTTACTCGTCGAGGTGTCGGGGAGAGTTTGCTCCGCTAACTTCATGAGTCAGGCAGCATTTCCTGAACGAGAATGATGGTTTAAGTAAGGTCCTTCCACTGACCTCCCCGTGACACCGTGCTCATGAATAACCAGGTCTGTCGCTGCCCCTCATGCTTAATTTTCTCTGAGGAAATCTTCTGTTAAGGGGCAACAGTTTTCCATTTCAATGTACAGCACTACCCAGCTGCTTGTTATTTCACTTGGCTGAGCCTGACAAGCTAATGGTATGTTTGATTTGCACTACCAGTTCCTGCTAGAGACATCATAACTTTTATTACAGACGTGGTTCTTGTTAGAGACTCGATTGTCCACAGAAGAAAAAAAAAAAATGCACATTTATTTCAGTCAACTTACTGGTTAACTCATTATTTGAAAGCACAGTGCTGGCATCTAGCACACAATCTGCTGCATTTCTTTTTAGTGCATTTCACTGGTGTTTGTGCTGCAAACGGATAAATCATTCTAGCTTTTCTTTTGATATGCATTCCCTTGACTATCCTAAATCCTTTGAGGATGATCACGTTTCTGATTGCTAGAACATTTGCTGTAAACTTTCTTAGACACTGTGCAGCTAAACTCAGATCAGCAATTGCCACAGGGGGAAAAAAACGGGTACGGGAGAGGATAAGCAAGAATACATTTAGTTGGACATAGCTCAGCATAAATTTTCTGCCTTGGTTTTTCTGCTCAGTGTTAATAAAGATATCAGAGTGTCTAAGGAACTTTCACATCTGCATTATTCTTATACTGCCAAAAGTGCTGCATGTGCCGCGTAAAACGAACACACTACGCTTTGAAAGAATAAAAAAGCAAACCCAAAGGACTGAACTGCCACAGTCTTGCTTGTTTGCAAAACAGAGTACTGATATTTTAATGAGGAGACCCCTTGGATTACAAAATCTGTTTCCCCATAACATTCTTTCTTTGTACATGAGGAACCCACTCAGGGCAGGGCAGCACCCTCCACACCTTCCACCACGCTAATTCGGGGCATCCCGATAGACATGGCCGTGTCTCTCACGCTCAGCAACCCAGATGGAAGGATACCAAACTTAAGATCACTTATGAAAATTTTGGCTGCACTCCCCCTCCATCTCAGTTTAGGTGCCAGTAAAAAGGGGATGGCATTCGCACACATCACCACACTGCAGCCTTGTGTAAAATACGCTTGGTTGAAATACAACATATACAAGTGAAAAATAAGTAGGCTCATATTGTTGGCTTTCCCTAGGAACCAGAGTAAGTTTATTATGGACAGGATCGCCAGTGCAAGATATCTATTTGCACTGTTATCAGAGACTGTTAGTTTCTCATGCAGAATATTCTCTAATAAAGGCCCTTTAAAGCTCCTGAACTCTTGATCCTCAAAACAGCCGGTCTGGAGAGCGTTTCTTCCAGTCTTTGAAGTTGTAGCACTCATAAAGCTGACCAGTGCTGTTTGTGGGTTTGTTTTCTTTCCATATCTCTCCTTTTCCTTTAAGACCAGACAGAAGATGACATTATTAGCAGGCTGCTCACAAGCACCTAGTAGTTTAGGGGCAGGCTTTTTATTTCTGCTTTCAAGCAGAGATGAAAGATTGTAAAAAACTCTCTCTCTTTTTTTTTTTTCCTCCTTAGGGAATTACAGCTCACAAAAGTTCTTATAACTCCTTACAGCAGCTATTTTACTACTCAGGAGGATATTTACTGGGTCACTTTCTTCCTGCAGCAGGCCTCAGTGTTAATAAACGGTGTCTGTGGGTTAGTTTATGCTCTTCATACGTTATTTTGATCTAGCTGTGTGTTTAAGGAGCTAAAGAGAGTGTGTCTTGATGAACAACTTACACCAGAGCTTTGCTCTAGGCCAAAACGTAGAGGGCTTTTTTCTGCTTTTTCTTAAAACTTTTTGTAGGTACATTGAAAAGCGAAAAACGGGGCGAGCTGCCAAGGTTGCTCTGCGAGTCTGTTAGCTTCTGCTCACTCAGCATTAACATCTGTCTTCACTAAAGTGTTACTGGACCCCCGGTACACTGCACGGAGCAAGCTCCAGTGGCGCTTATAGAAAGCAGAGCTCAGGGAGGGGGGAGACCCACGTCCCCCAAGCCCCCAGCTAGTAGCACGTTTTCAGTCAAATTAAGGCACAGCTTTACTCCAGAAGGCTCTGCCCCGGATCTGCGTGCCCTGTGAGCCTTCGTATCACAGGCAACTGCAGGAGGAGAGACAAGGAGATTGTGCCAATTGGAACCTGGAGCTGCATTCTCCTTCTCAGCCTTGTATCCTATTCAGAAGCTGACATAAAATAAAGCAAAAAAAAAAAAAAAAATCTCTCTTGCCAAACAAGAAGTCAGATGATTTTAGTATACGGTTCAAACTACAAAATCCCTGGAGGCCAGTTGCCCCTAAGCCCTCAAATGAGGCACACAGTCATTACCACACTCTGCACTAACACACCCAAAGCAAGGCAGTACCCCACGTCTCCCTGGTGAGGTTGCACAATGACTTTGTACCTAATTAACATCCATGTGTCCATCCTACAAAGAAACCAACTCTGCGTAAATGTAAAGTACACGAGTCTTACCCAGCCCCTTTTTAGGTTCTATCAAGGAGGGGAAGAAATCACATAGCCCCCACCATAGCACCTTGTCTGATGCCTTGCATGAGTCTTGGGTGCCCTCACTGGGGCTGTAGGCCACATCCAGCAAGTCAGTGAATTCGGGAGCGCATCCTTGAGGTGAGAGCAGCATCCTGTTCTGCAATGTGTGCAAAAGCAAACGAGCTACCAGCACGTGGCGAGCAGCCGCCTGCCTCTGAAGGCACTTCTTCAGCATTTTCACCATCCCGTTCTAAGAAGTAAGGTCCAGCTTTCCATGAGCTGACAAATTTCCAGGTTTTTCTTTGTGTACTGTGTACTTACATGCCCGCCGTACAATCAGCAGCACCTGGATTTTTGGATTTATTGGCTGTGACCAGACACAGACTAAGTAAGTAAACAGATTAATATGTATTAACATACTGCATTCGTTCAAAGTTCAGAACTTGTGCACACATGTGAGGGTGGTGTTTATCCATGGTTCTTACCAAGGGAGCTGGTTAAAAACAGGATCATGCAAAGTAACCAGTGCAGTAAAAAGACGGCATTAAAGCATTTTTTTCAACTGAAATATTCAGAATAATGGTTACCTGATTTAATGGTTCATCAAACTATACCTCTCGTGTAATCTTCAAGGGTTTGGTGGTTTTATGTTGAAACTTGTAGCTGATGCTGCAAGAAGTGAGACTACTTATGAAATTCTTTCTGTATTTTTTGCCATAAAAAACATCCCTAAAAGAAGTCATAATGCCTCATCTATGAGAGACAAAGGAAGAGAAAGGACAATCACATACTGGTGGCTTTCCTAATTAAAAAGAGGTCTCAAAACAGAGATACGGACTAATTCTTATAGCACCTTTTTTTTAAGTTTTTGGCTTGTAGTCTTGAAACCATTGGATATTTTCTATCTAAACATAGTGGGACAGAAAGTTAACTAAACTGCCATTTTATAATAGCAATAAAAAGCTCCAGGTGTACATTAACACCCTCAGAGCCGCGAGTGTTAAGTACGGCAGTACGAGCTGCCACCTCGCCCCCTCCCCACAAGGCTGATCCAGCCCCTCGCCCGGGATGGATGCCAGGGAGCTGTGCTTGCATCCCACTTTGTGGAGCAACACAGGGATGCATTGCTGAGACCAAGGAGGAGTTTTCTTCCAGTATTTGCCCCAAAATACAACCTTTGAATTATTTATTACATAGATTTCAATCCAAAACATGGGATGAATCAGGAATACAACGTTTTTTACAGGAGAGGATATCCTGGGAGCTTGCAGGGGGCTGCCGGGCCCTCAGCCTGCCCACCACAAGCCGTCACCGAAACCCTGCTGGTGAAAGAGAGGAATCAGTCTCCATCAGGAAAGTGATAAAAAGGAATTTCTTGCTGAACATGTTTCTGAAAAGATCTTTCCAGCAGCTGCTCAGCTGCTCTCCCATGGAGGAGGCCAAGTGAAAGCTGGATGATCAGAGGTGCTACCAGCCCAAATGCTCTGGGATGTGAAGGTCAAATTTTTCACTTTAGATCTTAAGAAAACCCAGCCACTTGTTTTAGCACCTAAACAGCAGGCTCAGGACACTTGATAATTTAGTGCTTAGGCTTATACTATGTGTGCTATGTAATGCTTCCTTTTCAGGAGCTGCGATTATGCTGTCCCTGTCCCCACCAAGTAGCTTCTCAACTGCACAGTCCCTTGCACAACGGAAATCCTCACCGCTAACATAGGCATTTTAAGCAAAGCATTTGCAGACCTTTTTTTGTTTCTCTTCTCACCTCAGACCAAACTTCACATCTCTTTTATGGGTTTTAGGACTGAATTTTTAAGTCAGATTAAAGTTTACTCAGGTCTCCTAAAGAGTGTGGTACCAGGGAGCAGGAACCTAGCATCCTTTAATTTTCTCATCCTGGATCTAACTTGACTGCAGCTTTTCTGTACCCTTCATAAGTATCTTTAAAACCCAGAGGTTAATGGGTGTTCTCACTTACAGCCCCCTAAGTTATCTAACTGTATCTACAACACAGAGCCAAGTCAACAGACAGATGAAGGAAAACACATCTCAGATTATCTCAAGCACTTCCCTGGGATCTGAGAGGACCTGAAATGAGGGGATAATTTAAAAGCAGGTCTCCCTTTCCCAGTACAGGTACAGTACAGCACAGCATGACAGGCAGGCGGCGCGATCCTGAAGATCATGCCCTGTGCTGTTTGCTATGCTCAGTCTGCGGCACCAAGCATGCTCCGAGCCTGCCAGCTGGCTCTCACTTCACAAGCAAGATAAGGCAGTGGCCAGGTAGGTAAAGGCTTATCTGGAGCTCCCAGCAGACTGGTGATGGTTGGAGTGGGGTGGGGTGGCTGTGGACATGCTGCCAGTGGGAACAGGGATGCTGCAGGGGGTTTAAGTATCTACAGGATTGGGAAAAGTTGAAAGTGGGTTTTCTAGGGTCTGACTGATGATTTGGAGCACTTGAGGTGGAACTCAGGGGTTCACAGTGGATTTAGCCTTGACCAAGACCAGATCTTAAACTAGTGAGAACACAGGTCAACGTAGCTTCTGACTGAAGTATCATCTGGAATTATCATGCAGAGTTTTGTTGTGGGTCCATAAATAGCCTGTGACACTACTAGCA
Source organism: Rhinoptilus africanus (assembly GCA_013400135.1). NCBI lineage: Eukaryota > Metazoa > Chordata > Aves > Charadriiformes > Glareolidae > Rhinoptilus > Rhinoptilus africanus. The sequence continues at coordinate 14,454 of VXBO01000363.1, forward strand.
CTGCTTGTCTGCCTTTTCCAATTAAGTACTTAAGAGTTTCCCAAGGTAAATATTAATACTTCAGAAAGGAAATACTAACATGCACAAAATCCTTTCCAACCTTTCTGCTTAAATAGCTATCATTTTTTAGTGAGGTCACAGCATCCAGTTTTCTATAATAAAAAATAAGCAGGATAAGTAGTTTTACTCCTGTCAAAACTTGAATGTAATTTTATGTTTTTCTTTGACTTACCCCATAAATATTTTTACTACAACATTCAAAGTTTATGAGATCTCTAAGACTTGTAAAGAGGTTGAGTAACTGGAAACCAAAGGCTAATACCTACCACAGGGACTTGGGTTTTTTTCTTAAACAAACCATTTATTAATATTAACAAAGGGTATTTTACTGATGCTCTGTTTACAAAACTGAGTATTATTTTACCTTTCGATTCCAGTGTAAACAAATCAATGAGGAGGGAAAAACAAAGACCAGCACCACAATGCCTGACAGTGTCGTCCAAGGGATCTTTTGTCAGGTTACAATTTTCTGACATTATCCCTTGAGCTTTTGCAGTTGAATCGCTGCTGAGCCCAAGTGCAGCTTGGGAGCCACAAATCACAGCCTTGTTGAACCAGAGGAAAGAGCAGAGTTAGCCATTTGTTGTGGATGCCTTTGACAAGCTGTGTCCTTTTTCCTGTTCGTGAGTCACTCACCAGGAGACTTTATCTTCTCTAATGCGTTTACTATCTATAATTATAGTTGCAACAGTTATCCGCCCAAATAAGAAAATGTTACCATGCCTGAACATGACCAGGAGGATCTGTGTCACAGGCCAGGAGGCAGGAGACGATCTGCCCATATCCACCATGGCCACGGGAGAACACGCAGGTTTCAGCTCATCTGCTGGCGCAGCTGAGGAGAGCTGTGTCACTGCTTATTTGCTAGTCGCGATTTTATTTCTGCTCGCAAATCATGATTTACTGACTGAAGATTAACTATTCCAAAAAGTTTGCGCAAGCAGGCAACCCAGCCTTTTGTGCAAACATTTGCAGATAGCCATTAAACGAATAACTTGGGACAAGCTGAGCAAGGAGTCAAAATATGCACAGACTTTGGCTAAGTCCAGGCGAGCACAGCCCACCACCTTTGGCCATCCTCCCTTTGGCTGCCCTATCTCCTGAACAGCTTCAGAGCCTTGTGAAGCCCACCATGCAACTGCACCCTTGAGGACAGCTGCTTGCTCAGAACCATGACTGCTTCAGACTCTTTCTAATCCTCCTTTCTTTACGGATTAAGCTATTAAACCTTAATAGGGATTAAACCTTTCCCAGAGATAAAGCTCAGTAGTGGATTCATCACACAGTTACAGGTCCCTACCTACCTATGTAGCTCCCGGGTAGATGGGGAGCTAAATCTGGTCAAACACCTGAAAAAGAGGGCAAGGTTCTTAACTGAACAAAACCCAGAAAAAAAATCCAAATTATATCCATTTATATATGCAGTCAGTTCCTTATACAGACTTTAGCATTTAGTTTTTTGTTATCATCCTCTATTATGCCTCTTCTGAGCTGGTAGGTTACTTCATCTATATGCAAGACATACATCTGAGAGCTCCTCTTGCATGCACTCTTGCGTGTGTAGTTTATGTTATTCATGCTTAAATAATGTCCATGGGCATTTCCTGATCTGCACATCTTTCCTGATGTATCTTGTATCGATCTGTGTTGGCCCTTCAATGGACTACAGACATTCAACTTAATCTGAAATCCAGATGCTTATCAGTCACTACCTAAGGACCTCACTACCTCAGTTTCACAGCAACCATAGCCAGGCTTCCTATTTTTCAGGCTGGAGCATTAGTTTACAGATGCTATGTGGAAAAAAGGAGGCCTGGAAGGGATTGCAAGAGGTTGTGTAATCTGTGCAATCCACTTAGGCACTGCCTGAATCAAGTAAAAATGGAGCTTCCATGACTGACGTGGATCAAATCTGCTTATAAAACTTCCCAGCGTCGGGATTTTGCTACCCTGGCCCAGTGTTTCACCATCCAGATTACAGGAGAGTTCTCATTGTTCAACCCTTCATTGCTAAAGCTTGTTTTGTCTTTTTCTCAAGGATCATGTGAATTTGAGGCCTGCCCTTTCACCTTTGGGAGCCTAGGTATGAGACAGAAAGTGGGCTCTAAAGCTGTAAAATGAAAGAGATTAAAACTGTGTATTTTAATAGACAAAATTCATGTTATTTGAATACACACTGGATCTGTTTCAATGGCAGTCAGTGGGAAAGGACATCCAGAACTACTCCAAAACGGGCTTTGTCACCAAGGAAAGTGTGTGTGGGACTCAGCCTTCGTGTCATGCTCTGATCTGCTCAGCACAAATGCCATGACTGTGATAAGGGTAATGATTAATACAAGCACAGTGATGCCTGCACGTTTGTGGACGTGCAGGCAGGTAGACTTTGGCAGCAGCTTCCTGGAGACTTTGATTTCAAAGCAAACTGAGGAGACAGAGGAAGAAAGTGAGTAGACCTTGATTTGGAGTGGTATTACTCTGCGTGGCTTCCCATCCCAAGAGAAGTCTCTAAAACAGACAAGACCCTGATCTCTCTGGATGTGCCAGTCTTTCTCCAGTGGCTGTATAGGGATAGTTTAAACCAACTGCTTTGAAAATAGATGGAGTCAGAGAAAATTAACCCAGCCATTGATAAGATGCTAATTTTCTTCATTCCTTTTGAGATGGCAGTTTCCCTTTTTTTCTGAGGTTTGCTTCAGGACAGGAGGAGGCTTTGAAAACACTTCCCACCTTGTATAATCCTTGACATGAGAGCAGAGCACTTTGTTGTTAGGTGGCAGCATTCAGTCAGCAAGCAATTGCCCTCACCACACTTCCCAGCTGTCCTCCTGCTCTCACGGTGTCAGCCCAGTGCAGATCTTTGACATACAAAGACGGCTTGGACTCCAAAAGGCAATGAGAAGGTGAGAGGAGAAGCAATATTGCTACTGAGCTGGGTGGTGTGAGCTGAGGCTCAAAGGGTAGTCCCTACTGAACAATTTTGCCCTTCATGACCCATGTCAAACTAGAGTGCTATCGTTGCATTACACTTACATCTGGTACCTTCAAATCAGCATAAAAATACTATAAAACTAATAGGATCCTGTGGTAATTGTTCTGCTACAATAAACATGCCTGACATGAAATGCACTGAACTTTCTGGCTTCTCTGGTGCCCATTTCTTGAAGGGGATCATAACAGTGTGAGAGAGAGAAAGAACGGGAAATAACTCCGGAAAGAAAATTATCAAGATTATCTGGGTGACCGATGATTATGGGATTTGATGTCACAGGGAAATTAACATTTTAAAAACTGGCCAAGCAGAAAAAGAAAACTCTCAGCTCTTTCCAAAATAAGTAAGCATTTCAGGGCACATCTCCCTCTGCAGTTGGATGGCAGTGCAGGGCATATTTATTACTGTTCCTGTTTGTATGCCCCGTGCTGCCTGGGGTTTGCATGCTTGTCCCCACATCTCAGGTACTTCCCACCACGTTCTTCTTCCTTGACTCACAGTCAGCAGTGCCCTTTCCACAGACTGCCCAAAGGTGTGCACTAGGATTTTGGTGACTCTCCTGCAGACAGGGCTGAGCATGCCAGTTTTGGAAGAGGACCACCAACTCCAGGCTCTCCAAAGATGTCCATGTAGGGTTATTGTGTTGGCTGTGAATTCACTATTTTTTTTCTGGTTTTGCAAAGGAGAATTCCCTGGCTGCCTGCCACCATTTAAACAGCAATGACATCTGGTCAAGATGACCAAGGAGCTACGGAGGGCACCCATGTACAAAGAGAAGCTGACAGGTATGAAGCAATGTGGTGAGGCAAGAGTAGGAGACCTGCCAAAAGAAAAATAGCAGTGTGCCCATAAACTGAAAGCAAATGTATTCCCTGCAAAGTGGAGCTATTCCTGGTCAGGAAGGTTTGTTGACCGCAAAGTAGGCCCGTACCTCACTAAGAGAAGAGATTTTGTTTTAAGGCACCTCGTACACACCATCTTCAGTTTATCCAGTGTAGTGCTACTGGTTAGACTGGCTGTCAGGACCTCCTTGTCCTTTGTACAGGGTCACTGAGTTTGTCCTAAACCTACTGACTTTCCTCTCTTAAGAGTGTATTTTTAGAAGTCTGAAGTGTGCCAGGTTTTCTGTGCATTTTAAATCCAAAAAGACTCCAGCGATTTGCCTCAAACATTCCAAAATTAAAAAATAAAGCTCCTGTGGCTTCACATTACATATGAAGAGTTTCAAGCCTAACAGAGATTTGGGCTTTTATGTTTGGTGGCAGAGTTAGAAAGTATTTCAGTTCAAATTTAGAATACAGTGCCCCCTATAACCTCAACCCCATACTCTGCAACTCCAAGTTTAGTTCCTCATGGACTATCCACTGAATGAGCTAAATACCTAACTGCTGCCTAAGTACTACTTTAAATGGCAAAGTCCAAAATTTAGACTCTCAAAGCCCTCACTCAGCACACATAAGCATCCAAGAGTAAAGTGCTCTGCATGCGTAAGTACAAATTTTCTGGGCATGCATTTCTGAGCATCCCAGTTTCTGCTTCTCAGATTGTGTCCTTCATGCACCCCAGAGAATCTGACCTTGTCCTGAAGGAGGCTTTGGATGCCATGTTTCCTTCCCCTGTCACCCAAGTACTTTAACTGCCATTCTCAAGGGTCAAATACTGTCTTGGTCTATTTAGTTTAAGGCAGGTATCCCTAAGAGAGATCTACCCAGGAAAAGCTCCTGAGCGTTTTCCCAGAAAGTGTCTGAAATGGGTTCAAGACCCTTCAGGTTGGTTTGGGGTTTGAGCCAAGGCGCCTGGCACAGCTGACGAGTGCTGACACAACCGGACAACCAGCACTGAGGAGGCAGGGAGGAAATGGGAGGTAACAGTGGGGAGGAATAGGATAAAGCAATACTCCCTCTGCTTGTTATAACATTTCTGTTTGTTCTCACTGGCCTTTCTGTGTCATATTCTGAGTCTTACTACATTACAGACATCATAACTTTGTGAGGAAGAAATAACCTGTATTCACCCGAAGAAGGATCTTTGATCTGGAGGAGAGGAAGTGAAAACAGAGATTCCTTTGTACTCCAGTGAAAAAAGTGTTCAAGCTCAGTGAAGGATTCAAGAAAAAGAAATTCAGGTAGACTTGTTTATTATTTTGTCTACATCTGCGTATTTCCCATGCTACCAAAGGAGTAAAATTAATTTAATTTCAGTTTTTAGAGTTTCCTTGGATCCCTTTCACTCTCCTTACCTGTTTGTTCAGCAAAGCAACAGTTTCTGAATTTAGATTGTCCATAAGGCTGGCACTCCAAAAAATGGAATGTTTAAGCTGCTGTCTTTACTGAGGAAGAGGATAGTAAAGCCAAAACATGGATGCACAGCTTTAGAGGAGTTCTTTCTCCCAGACTGAGCATTAGCTATACGCACAGGCTATCATGCTTCCCCTGCTCAACAGGTAGCAGCGTTGCCTCCTCTCTGGCACATTTCCACATCTCAGGAAGTCTAGTGCTAGTTTACAGAATTGAGACTATTTTACTCAGCTGCCTAAGGCCTCATACTGACACCCGCGGAGAATAAGACACCAATTTAAAGCCAGAGGTAAAAAAGGCAAGTGCTAGAGTCGTAATAACACTCACTGAACTCCTCTCAGAGTCAAAAAGCAATCTATTAAGGTGTATTCCTGCCAAGTTTTTAATACTCGTATAACTCAGGCAAAGCCTCCAACAGCAAATAGAATAATAGTAACCAGAACATAAGTTTGGCTTACATTTCCAATTGACATTAAATAAAGGTCAAGTCCTGCTTCCCCTGAACTCAGTGTGAAAATCCTAATTAACTTCAACAGAAAGCGCAATGGGCCCCAAAGAGTTAACAGTAGTAGGATATAAAACAGAAACAAAGCAAACTCTTAATCAAAAAATTATGGCATAATCTAACAGCAACCTCTCTGGGGCTGTACAGTTCAAAATAGGAGCCTCTAACATTCATTGTTTCAGCCTCTAACATTCATTGATATCATTTGAGATGCAAAATTTGTGATCTTTTCAGTGCCAGAGACAACACATTCCAGTGTGCATAACATTTTACTTACTTATCTTCTATGATTTGCAGCACACAATGTTTTTCACTGGTTAGAAATAACTCTGCTCTGAGTCACCACTGAAAAAGCCTGTTCTAAATTGGATTTCCCCAATGAACCTGGACTGTCTCGCTTAATTTGAAAAGTCCAAAGAAACCACAAAACCTGCTTTACATATAGTTTGTGTCTGCTGTCCCATGGTTATCTGGCACGGTGTGGGAGGAAAGAGCAGGTCAAGGCAACACAAGGGTGAGGGTACTCCGAAGATCCCCAGCCTGGTGGAGACGACTGCACCACGCGGGGCAAAGGGGCTGGAACTGAACCATGCTTTCAAAGCCATCACTGTCATTCCCACCTCCTGCTAGGCAGCAGCGCAGCTCCAGACTGAAACCCTTGTCACTGATTTCAAGGCAGTCAGACTCCCACTGACTTTCAAAAAGCTCTTACTTTATCTCCCACCGTGCCTGTGCCCGGCACCACAATGACACACGTTATCAAGTAGGCACCAACAATGAGCGGGAGGGCTTGGGATGCAAAGCTGGGTTTCCTGGATGCTTTGTACCTACTACTTCAGCTAAAAGACGACCTCGCAGGATTGATTCAAAAAAGGTCTGCATGACTTGCTTTATTATGCATCTTGTTCTAAGGGTTCTAAGAGACACATGCAAAGGCTTGGCCACAAACTACGCAATCAATGTTCTTTTAATGGAGAGTATTTCTACCAGTGTAGGCAAACATTTTCCACCACCTTGTTCACGAAGTAACATTTGTGCCCATTAATCTGAAAATCTGTGGCTTCAGATTTCACACCTCGACCTGCATTATCAAGGCTCAGAAGCAAGGGAATAATTCAATTTGCATTTTAGTTGTCACTGCAGGAGGGACAGATGTGCTCTCTTTCTTCACCTTGAACCTCGATGCTGAAGCAGACAACACCAGTCCTGAGGGCCCCAGTCCTGCACCACTGCCTTTGCAGGCAGAGGGACTAGAAAACATTGCAGGGAAGCTCTGCACTACTGCTGCCTCCTGTGAGTCCTGAGGAAGCTGCACGGGTTGAGGCTGCGCTTGCTAAGGCATAGCTGACACCAGGCAGAGGGTTATTCCTGACACATGCTCCATGAGAGCTCCTGTAAAGCCCTGGGGCCTTTCCCCTGTCCATCACTTTAATCTCACCCTCTTGAAGCAAGTAATTTCTTCTTAGTGCTCCGAACATGGAACTACGAGTCAGACTGGGAACTGTAAATCCTTAATGCATTACTGTTTAATGGGAACAAAACATCAAATACAATATTTGAGGGGGAGGTAGGAAGGAAGAAAAGAAAGACATCCTAACCAATTTGCACAAAGGTGAACCCAATTCACTTTGCAGGTTTCTGAATGAGGAAGTTTGTATAGCATAACTATAAATATTATGCCAATAGAATGATTAAAGGAGAAGTATCAGATCATGTCTGTCCAATATGAAATCTTCATTTTAAATAAACATTGACTAAAATTTCAAAGCAATTTACAAATCTCATTTGACAGCTGAGTAGGCCATAGGGTTATTGGCCAACTTAAGCAAGTGAAAGGTATTCGCACCTGTGTTTAAGAGATAGAGATGCATGATCAGACTCTTTCTATTTGATCAGTGATTTGCCATTGTGCCATTGCTTCCCCTAGCACTTCACAAGCATTGCCTCTTGTTAAGATTTTCTTGCACAACTATTATGCAATCCTTCAGGTTTTATTTTCAGACATTGCATATCTTCAATAATTATTATCAGATCAAATACACCTTATGAATTAAGAAAGCAGCTCTGACAATGACAGCTTACACTGTCTCAAGTCTTAGCTTAGACTGAACTAAAACTTCTGAAAATTGTTTTATTGAACACAAGCAGAAAGGTTTTGTACCGTTATGCTACAGAGCATTGCTAAAAGCATCTAGTATATTTGTGGTACATCAAATTCTATTCTTCCTTTAACCACCCCTACAGTAAAACAGTTTTTCTTCTGTAAGTGTCCTCCTGTGCTGCCACTGGGCACCACTGAAATAGCCTGGCTTCAGCTTCTTCATTCCCTCCCATCAGGTACTTACATGCATGAGCAAGATCACCCTGAGCCTTCTCTTCTACAGGCTGAACACTCCCAGTTCCCTCAGCCTCTCCTCATATGTCAGGTGCTCCAGTCCCTTCATCATCTTCATGGCCCTTCACTGGAGTCTCTCTGGTATATCCATATCTCTCTTGTACTGGGGAGCCCAGAGCTGGACATAGTACTCCAGATGTGTCTCACCAGGGCTGGGGAGAGGGGAAGGATCGCATACCCTGACCTGCTACTGATGCACTTCCTAAAGCAGCGCAGAATGCAATTAGCTGCATTTGCTGCAAGAGCAGTTTGGTGGTTCATGTTCAGCTTGGTGTCCACCAGAACTCCCAGGGCACCTTCCACAGACCTGCTGGCGAGCTGATTAGTCACCATCCTGCCCAGGTACATAGGGTTATTTCTGACAAGAAAAAGAAGTTCATGAGGTTCATAGAATCATAGAATGGTTTGATTGGAATGGATTTTAAAGATCACCTTCTTTCAACCCCCCTCCCATAGGCAGGGACACCTTTCACTAAATCAGGTTGCTCAAAGGCCCATCCAACCTGGCCTTGAACACTTCCAGGGAAGGGGCATCCACAGCTTCTCTGGGCAACCTGTTCCAGTGTCTCACCACCCTCAGACTAAAGAATTTCTTCCTAATATATGATCTAAATCTGTCCTTTTTCAGTTTAAAACCCCACCTCATCCTATCTCTACACTCCATGATAAAGAGTTTCCTGTGGGCCCCCTTTGGGTACTGGAAGGCTGCTATAAGGTCTTCTGGGAGCCTTCTCTTCTCTAGGCTAAACAACCCCAACTCTCTAAGCCTGACCGCACAGGAGAGGTGCTCCAACCCTCTGATCATCTTCGTAGCCTTCCTCTGCACATGTACAAATAGTTCCATATCTTTCTTATGCTGGGGACCCTGGAGCTGAACACAGTGGGGTCTCACCAGAGCTGAGTTGGGGGGGACAATCACTGCCCTTGACATGCTTGTCATGCTTCTTTTGATGCAGCCCATGATGCAATCGGCTTTCTTGACTGCAAGCACACATTGCCAGCTCATCTTCAATTTTTCACATAACAGTACCCTCAAGTCCCTCTCAGACTGGGCTGCTCACCCAGTCTGTATCCAAGTTTGGGAATGCCATGACCCAAGTTCCCATCAGGGCATTTCTCCAGCCTGTTGGGGTCTCTTGAATGAACTTTACTAAAATCACCCCTGCACTGTCAGACTACATCTCCATATTCCTTCTGGGTCACCTGGCTCTATTTACATTTCCTGTGTGCTTCCTTTTTATGCTTGAGTTTTGTCGGGAGCACCTTGTTCATCCTTACAGGCTTCCTTCTGACTTTGTTTTTATGCACATCAGGATTAACCATTTTTGAGTTTGGAGGAGATGACCCTTGCAAATCAACAATCTCTCCTGTGCATATGCTCCTTATCCATGTGCATGTGCTTGGGGTGCACTCCCCTCTGCTTTGTTTGTTGACTTTGAGGTCTCTCCTGTCCTCTACACCCTGTGCCCTTTGCTTTCCATCCTGGCCTGCCACCTCACTATTTCTTTGTGAGTAGTCATCTCCCCTTTTGGACATTGCTGGTTTGAATCTCTCCTCTCCAGGCTGGCCAGCCTGTTGGCAAAGATTTTTTGCCCTGCTTAGTCAGGTAGATCTCATCTCTTCCTAGCAATCCCCAGTTCTCAGAGAAAGCCCTATGGCTGTAAAAGCCAAATCCCTTTTACCAACACCATCTGTGCAACCAGGTGCTGACCTGCAGGGTCTGTCCAGTCCTCCTCAAGTCCTTCACCCTCCCTGGAAGTATTAAGGAGAAACTCATCTGGGCCCTGGGCCTTTGGCCCTCACCCCAGAGCCACATAGTCATTTTTGTTATGCTCCACAAAACCATTTAAGCCAAAAAAAAAAAGGTAAAACAAATGAGTCCATTTTCTGAAGCTGTTCGTATTTCAAGGGAGACGGGAGAGAGACAGAGAGACGGGAACATGGATTTCATTTCCTTTCTTATACTCAAAGATTTGACATTTGCAGAATCTTTTATTAGGTTTGCAAATCTTCTTTTCTTGTAGCCCTCAAGGAAAAGGGAAAAAGAAATGTGAATCCACAATTTAAACAAAAACCATTCCCTGCCATTAGCATTTCTTTGATGATCCTTTGGTTTATTGTTGTGCATTAACTTCTGTATAATCACATAATTGCTACAACATTCATATAAATAATGCATTTGGAAGAGAAAGTAAACAGTGTGTCACATTCTATTCTCCAGCAAATTTAGCGGGACCCTCTGGCTTGACTTTAGTGCTAAAGCTGCTTTTTTGCCTTGGGGTAGCTAACGCCTGTTAACAAAGTCGAAGTAAACAGGGAAAATAAAAGCACTTTCATTTTATCATGAGATAAATTTGATGGGTCAGCCTTAAACCTCTCAGAGAATTTACTCCATGACAGAACTAATGTGTCTTATCTTCACTGGCTTGGTACCTCAGGGGAGCTGGTGTGTATTAGCTATCGCTAGCAGAAAAGACAAACATCACTGTAGCCCCCTTCCCCGGGTCCTCTTGGGTTTTCCTTTTATGAAAGTTTCTGGTAAAAGCTTCTATAAATTTGCACAACTGAGTCACCCATGTCTGCCAGCTGGTTTTTTGCACTACATGAAAATATTTCTCAAGTACAATCCTCTCCCTTTCAAACACTTACAGTTTAAAGAAGCTGAACCCATCAATATTTGACACAGTTTCAGCTCCAAGATCTATGGCCAGTTTTGGAAACTTCAGCTTATAATGAGATAATTTTATGGTTAGAAAAAGGTTGTGTCACTTTGATAGAGACAGATACAGATTGAATGGAGACAACTGAATTTTGCACTAAAAACACTGGGATTTTGCCCAAATATTTGGACCTGAATTTCACCAGGTTTTTATAAACAGATATTTCAAAGACTTAACTTATATGTTTGGGGTGGGTCTGTTTTGGTTAGCTTTAGAGCATGAGTCCACAGAGACACGCAGGAGGGTGTATATAAAGAGGGCAAGGTTACACGTCCACAGATATGCGAGGTATTTATTTAATGGAATACGCTTATAACCTTGCCATTAGGCACACAGGCAGGATCTGAGGCTCTTCACACCAGCTCCCCGGGGAATGCAAAAGGAAGAGAACATAAAGTTAGCACCGGTTGGGTTCAGTGCTACCCTCAACCAGATATTCACTATCTGGTGAGAAATTGAGTGACTTTTAAAGATAAACTAGACAAAGCTTCCTGAAGGAGAAGGATACTGCTGTAACCAGTGACAACCCAGAAGTCAGGAGGATCCTGAGAAAGGGAAGCCTTTACCATGCAGGGGGCAGGATTTGCTGTACACCTCTCCTGCAGCAGAGAGAGGAGAGCAGTGAAGCAGTTTGATGCCTCATTCAAGCATCCTCCCCAGCCAGGGCTATACAAAAGAGCAGACTCAGGTGGCAGTAAAGAAAAGGCAGCTCATGCATCCCTGTGCTTCACCCCACATCCCCAGCTTATTTCCTTTTACACATCCCAAACTCTCTCTTTTCCAGTTTAACTACTTCAGGCAGTTTTCAGCACGTCAGGATTCAGAGGTCCCTGGGTAGCAGCACTCTGTCTGATCCCTGGTGAGTCTGGGATGCGCAGAGCAGTTGCCTGAGTACAGTTGACAGGAACTCTCCGGTCCTCAAGCAATTCTATGGGCTATGAGCATAGTAAAACATCTTTCTGCTTGCAATGCAACCCAGACCATGCTTCCACATGTCATATTGTACTGGGATACCATTTTCGAGCAACATCCTGTGCATTTCAGAGCAAAGGAAAGAATTCTGTGGTTAATGATAATGATGTAAATGATTCTATGATTCTAAGTCTCATTCTGAATGCACAAAGCAGCTCAGTTTGCTCACCTCTGGTCTTAAGTGCTTTCCTACTGCAATGAGATCAGGATCAGGATCAGCATGTACTAATCTCTAAAACCTTCTATTATATAAACCTATCTTTCTATCAATTCCAGCAGCAGCTCCAGCTGTTAATGCCCACAGAGAGCCAGAGTTCTCATGTTCCTCATGAGGTTTGCCCTAGACAAGTTTAGAAATGTTAGCATATACCCGGACTCTCCTCAGTATTGCTGCTTCCACTGCTACCGTCAGTGGGTGGGTGGGAAACACGACTGCTTTGTGTATAGATAGCTTGGGAAGGCATATGTGTAAATGGAGTACCTTAAAATTCCAAAGCTTCTTCAGTTTTCTACTGATCTTTGTTGTCCAAGTCAGGATACCACTCGTCTTTCTGTTCTTGTAAAAGCACAGTTGTGTCTGTCATCAACTTTGGGTGATAAGATCAGATTTTGAACTTGGATGCGAACCACATGGTAATTCCCTGCTCTATAAAGACAAGAAAGACAATAAAAAGCACTCAGTACTGGTTTTGTTTCCTCTGAGCCTCATTAGGCACTTAGCCAGCGACTAGTCAGGTACAAAGGGGCAAGGACTCAGAAATGGGCCTCAGAGGTCCTGCCTTCCATCTGTGAGGGGTAAGTGTGAACCATAAGCCAAATTCGTTTAGTTCCTTTTACATAATTGTCAGCTTCACTCAAAGCAGTTTCTTCTCCTTGGTTGCAAGGGAAGACAGTCAATTGTTGTTCTATTCACTTCGTCACATAAACCCATCTGACAGCCATGACAGCAACTGCTTGCTAATTATGGAACAGAATTTGCAGTGCAAGGTTTGTTGTGCCAACCGTCCCCAGAACAATCCTGGGATTGTTTTATGAGAAGATTGGGCAGTCAGGGTTGAGCACTTTTACTTCAATTATCCCCATGTGCTGTCACTGCTTGGAGCTGCTCTAGTGGAATGAAGAGAAGGAAATAAATGAGCTCTACTCCAACCCTGGGAGCAGTTGCTGAACCCTGAAGAGCTTGGTTGGTTGTATCTTTGTTAGCTGCTATTACAGATATTATTGCCTGGTAGTGGCACTGAAACTGAGGGTCCATTAACACTTCTATGCTACGTCCGGGGATTTATAGCTCCACTGCAGAGACTTACTCTGAAGTGAAACTCAGCATGTGGCCTCAGCTAAACACAGCTCTCTAACTTTATTATCCACTACTTTGGGTGACATAATAAAGTTCAGATATTGTTGGAGTTGTATGTAGTTGGTTTGCCGATTTTATCAAGAAGATGAACTGATTTGGGGGTGAGGGGTGACTAACAGAAAAGTTCATCTCACTAAGGTGGAGTTAAAAAATTAAGCAATTAGTTGCTTAATGTAGAAATCTGAATGACATGCAGACACCTACAAAGATGATCCTAAAAGAAGAAATACAACCAGCTGGTCATAAATCAGAATTATCCTGTTCCAGAATAATCCAAAAGAAAATTAGTTCCTACTGAAGCTACTGAGCCACACATTGTCAGCATCTTGCATGACCTGGGTTTGCAAAGCACCTTCATGAGTCCCAGCTGGTTACATTGCTCAAAAATTCTTCTTTCTGACCTGGGTACCCTTGTGTGGCAGTTGTTTCCAACAGAGCTGCAGCGATAAATTGGAAAAATAAATCTTGGAGAGGGGGCTATGTTTGTTTCTTGCAGCAAGTAAGTAATTCTGGAATGTGCCATCTCTTTGCAATAACCAAGAATCAAGGCCCCGACCCGCACTTTGACAGCTGCACAAGCCCTGTGTCTGGCTATCTCCAGAGAAAGCCTGGGTGAGCCCTCTCCCACCAACACTCCTCCTCCTGCACCTACTCCTCCTGCTCCCCTTGCACCCTCTGCAGCATTCACCGGGTCACGGCAGGACCAGTTCAGCTCGCTAGCACAGCAGAAAACTAATCAATTCCTTCTGCTGAGTTAGTTTTCTAGCAGGTGGCACATTGCATCATCTCACCAGGCCGTCAGACAAGCCAGAGCCAGAGGACTCTCCCAACCAGGAGTAACAGTGTGAGCATGCCATTTGTTTGCAGTAAGATTTTAGATCAGTCCCCTGAAACTTTTAACCACATCCTCTTCTCTCTGCAGATTTATAGCATGAATTTGGACTGCAGCAAAGGAAGGCTTACATCACAGGTCCACTAAAAGCTTATCTAGAGCCCTTCAGAACACTGGAGCAGCCTAACTCCAGAATAGCAACAAATATTCCTCTCTGCCACAGCCTGTAAAGACTCCTGAAGGAGCTATTCCTCTCTTTCATGGACATGAATCGGATGGCACAGTACATCTTAACTACAGGCAGGCAGGAAATCCTTCCCTGTTCCACAGCAACTATTGCTGCTCCAACTGGAAAGGATTTGGGAAGATGGGAAGAACTCCAGAAAACCTAAGGTTTCACCAAATCTGAATTTCATAACAGGAAGTCTCTTTCTACCCATCCCCAGACCCCTATACCCACAGATATGACCTTTCAGAAATGTCTTCCAAAGGAGGTCTATGGTATTGATAGATGACAGGTGGGAAAGCAGAGAAGAAAGAAATAAAGCAGTAGGTGTCCAGCTTTACCATGTCTACCAGGACAATTCAGTACACTGCAGAGCAAGACCAACGAAAATCCTTCACAAAATATCCTTGCAGCAGTTGCGCTCCTTGTAATAGCCACAGGAGTAGAAATAAGTGTCTCATGTTTTGCTTATATTCCTTTAGCATCTCAGAATATTTCTAGCTGTCCTTAAAAGAAGAATGAAGGACTATTCATCTCCTTTCCAGAAAAGGGTTTAGGAAGCTGGAGGTAGTCAACTCATGGGCAGCCCAACTCCCATGGTGAGCCACAGTGTGCATGTTAATCCAGTTAAAGCAGAGACTACGATTTCTCCTTAACTGTACTGGAAGCATGTCCTTCAACGCTGCCATGCACCAAAGAAATCCGGGTCTTGCCCTGCCAAACTTGCCCAGCTCTGGCTGGGAACTGCAAAGTATTTCCGTTTCAGTGAGTTTGTGTTTGACCTGGATTTCAGCCACCCGAGTGTTCATGGTTGTTTGGGGGATCTCTCAGACAAGTCCACTGAGGAACGCAAGTCTGCTGCCACTCTAGAGAGTCCTCACTGCCGCTGGAGGGGTCAGCTGAGACCTTCACTCCTTTCTCCTCCCCGCTCCTCTGGGTATTACCCTCACCTTTGCTCTTTGTACAGTTGTATTATGGGTGAGTAGAGAACCAGATTGACTGAGGTACAATCCTTTTGCTGTGTTCAGATCAGGTTGCTGCAAGACCTACAACACCACTGCTGAGGCACCACAGACCAACCATCACCTCCGGAGGACAGGGAGCTCTAACTTGCATTTGTCAGACTAAAGCAAGCAGAGAACTGCAGGCCATGTACTTACACAAGGTTAAAAGTAAGCCATTAATTGCTCTTTAATCTGGACATCAGAAATGTGATGAAAGACAGTAGCTGGAATTTGGTTTAAATTCAGGTTGAGAGAAGCTTTAGGTTCACTGCAGTGACATGGGATTCTGCAACATGCAACCTATTCTCTCCCAGTTAACCAGCTCTACTTTGTGTGAAGTAGTTGAATATTAGGGGAATTCCTAATACATTCTTGCCCATGAATGCTTAACCAGGAAGAGTTATGGGACCATCTCTGAAAATCCTGTGGTTAGGACATCTCTAAGAGATCACAACTCAAACCTCTACTCTAAGTGAGGCAGCAGAGGAGCTTCAACCTGGCCTCCCACACTCCCAATAGGGGCATTAATATGCTACTTGTCAGCAGGAAGTGGGGGTCTCCGTGTTTCTGTGTGGTCATGAGCGTTTCAATCAACTCCAGAGACGAGACAAGCAGGGAAATACATGGTGTGCAGATCTGCCAGGGCTTGAACATGAGTCTAACCAGCCTTTTGCCTGTGATATGAGGGTTCATTTGCGTGGACCTTCTCTACCAGTAAAACCATAAGCATTGACAAGTTTAGGAAGCAATGGATCTCTGCTTTGGAAGCACGAGCATGTGCAGGGCTTAAGCATGTAACTGCCACTTTGTATACTGAAGTCCCCCCACAGGAAACTGGCCAAAAGTATCTTTGGTGGCTTTTGTTTTTAAACACACAAACAGAGAGAGAGTACAGCTGAGTATTTCAGCAGCGTACCTAGAGCGGATGTGGACTGTGTGGGCTGGGGGGTCTTTCAGCAAAAGCCTAGATTCCTTTCTGAAAGGCATACTCCGGTTCAGCCAGAGGTTATAGGCTTCATACAGAAATTCCTCAGCTACGATCTGTGTTTTAATGCGGCAGGTCAAACCACCCTCATAATAGTACCTCTTGTCTTGTGTAGATTATATGACATTTAAGAGGGGAAAGGGGGCACTCGAAGCTAAATCTCAGGATACTCCAGCATCTGATGGTGTACAGATCTGGTAAATGGATTTAGACACTCTTAACAAGAATACTTCAGTTTTCAGCCAGCCTCTGTTTTACTGCTGGTGTGAGGTAACTTCAGGGTTAGCTTTCCCAAAAGTTGGCCCAAATAGGGTTTTTCCCCATACAAGTTAAAACAACTTTTAACCTACTCTGAACACACCCTGAGGTGCAGACCAAGATAAACAGTGGTATAAAAGAAGCACATCATCCCAGAAGACCACTAGGGTATTTCCCCACAGGGTTTCCCCAGGAAAATAGCAGAGCTACTGGGGTAACACAGCTCTCTGCCCACGCAGAGGGCAGCTCTGTGGTGGGATGTTAAGGAGGATGTGGCGACATGTGACAGCTGACTCATGCAGCCTTGCTTAGCTCCAGGGGGAAGGTGTCCTCACTGGCCTACCAGTATGGGACTTTACCTGCAAATGTCAGTGTGGAGGGAGGATTTGAAGCAGTGGAGGGGGAGGCACTTTGTGGTTTTG
The DNA here is from genome assembly GCA_013400135.1 of Rhinoptilus africanus. NCBI lineage: Eukaryota > Metazoa > Chordata > Aves > Charadriiformes > Glareolidae > Rhinoptilus > Rhinoptilus africanus. Next base: position 31,476 of record VXBO01000363.1, read on the forward strand.
CCAGGGGATCTCTGAGAGATCACCGGAGTGGGCAGAAGCATAGAGAACCACGCATGCACAGGGTACAAAGAGAAATCAAGGTAATGGTGGTGCCAGATTAGGGTGAATTTCAGGATGGGAAACGGGGGCTGAAAGACATATGGCAAAGCAGTAGATAGCCTTAGGGGTACAGACATGAAGTTTGCTTCGCCTCATCTGCAGCTGACATCTGCACCACCATCCAGAGAAGTGGCTACCCATTCTGAAGACAGCCAAGCTGCCTTTACGTCGGCAAGCTCACGTACTGCGCATGCGATAAACTGCCGCAAAGCAGAGTGCAGCACGAAACGCTGAACTCAGCTGCCGTCCCGGGCAATGCTCCCGCAGTCAGTTCGGCCCCCTTGTGAAAGCTGACGAGTTCAAAGCCGGACGCATCAGTGGTGCACACATACGTGTGGTCTGCAACGCAGAGACAGCTTAAGAGGACAGTGGTGGTTAAACGGGAGCAAAAGAGCACTTTGGAAAACAGCAGCATGAGGCCATCCCTTTCTTTGTGTATGTTTGGAGCCATAGAGGCCACAGAGCTGGAGATTACAGTAATTAAGGCATGAAATGAAGCCCTAGGCAGAAGTGGAGTTGATAGCATGTCATAAGGCCTATTTTCTGAGCTGTTTGAAAAGCTTACAGTTTTCCTATAGTTATTCAAAGCTGATTGTGAAATTATTTCCATGAGTAATTCTTGGCTGCTGTATCCCTTGCAAGCAGTTCACTGCAGTCAGCTGATAGCTGAAATTCAAGACTGGTCAGTCCCTTTTGCCTGTTCATATAGGTCACTTGTTCTGCTGCAGAGGAGAAATTGCTTTACAGTGGGTTATGCGCCAGGGCTGCCAGCGGCTGTGTCTCCTCGTTCACCAGCGACCAGCCCTCGCAGGCTGGGACACTGGGACAAGCCCGTGGCTGTCCCCAGGCTGCACAAGTGCCAGCACAGCATTTATGAATGTGGGATGGGGTTTTCTTGGGTGTTTTTAATAACTGCTCCAAGCTCACTCTTTGGATGAGTTGCACAGCCAGCCAATGGAGTCAACCAGAGGAGTCTTTCCAGGAGGGCTGAGGGCATGGGATGCTGATGGACAACATGACAGAGCCCAGGGTCCTTGAGCAGGCTCAGGCAGCACAAGGCAGGTTCAGATGAGGATCCAAACTGAAGTGAAAAGTTACCCACGCTCTGTCAGTTGCCCGCGCACACGAGCTGCAGCATTCATCAAAGATAACAGAGCCTTGACGCGAGACAAAGTAAAATAAGATCAATACATATCCAGCCAGCAGGCACTGCTTTCAGTCTCCTTTCACAAAAAGCTATTCTGTTTTAAATAATGCTTCACACATACCTAAGTTGTTAATTACAGACTGCATACTGTAGGAGGAGGCAAAATAAGACCTGTGAGTTTCAGAGCAAGGACATCAGGAGAAAGAATAAATTGACTCAGTGTGGAAAAGTGTCACTATTAGATGATATAAATAGTGTGTTTGTTTTCTCAGCAGCTTTTGCAGCTGCTGTGCTTTGAAGTGTCTCATTTTGGGATCTCAGTTGCACCCTGAAATTCTGAAATGAACCCAAAAGCTCTTCCATTTTAATGAACTACAAGACTTAAAATTATAATTTTATTGCATTTCCTATCCTGGTGGGGTTAACTAGAGCCTGGAAAGTGCACACTGCCCATGAGGGATCATTAGGAAAGCATTTGGAAGTTGCACAGCCTCCTAGGACTTTTATCATTAATAGTTCCTTTTGTGGCCATTCTGAGGAAAACAGGTTTTCTTAAGCAAATATAAAACTGTTTGAATAAATATACCATACATCACAGCTCCACTAGTCCTCTTAGGATTTCCAAAGCCTTCTCTTCCCCCTGCCTTCCCATGAGTCCTTCAAAACATTTTATACAATATTATACAGGCTGTTGGTGGCTTCCTGAAAAGAGAGACCAAGACCAGTTGCAGAAGGACATGGTAGAGACTAGCAGGCAGCTGGGAAGACTGGAAATCTAGTTAACTTTGCCCTGTTATTCTATCCCACCTGCCCTTTCTTGCACTGCCTCTACAGCCCATTCTTCTCCCCATAGTCAGCGTTGGGCTGCACGTGGGCACACTTTGCACCGTGCTCCGAGGGTGCCAAGTGACCCACTGTCACTGCCTGGCAGCCTCTGCCTGTCAAACTCAGCTCCTGTTGAGAGCTGCCTTGCCAAAACCTTTTCCACACTATGATGGAAACCGAGTTAGAAACAACTCAGGATCTGGCACGATTTCTCAGAGCTTTCATTTCTTGAAATGCTTTGCTGCCAAGCTATGTTATTCACATCTTCTTGGGGATCTGTAGGATGATTTTTTGTAATGTGTTTCCCCCTGAGGGGGAGGTGAAAGATACAAAGTCTAACACTTGCAAAATGTCTGTATTCCAATGTGAGAGACAGCAAGCTACGGAGTATGGTGATTAGGAGGTGGAGCTGTCATTCATCGTGTCACAGTCATGTACCTGGGATGAGCCTGACGCTTCTGGCGGGGTTGTGCTCAGTGGCCCACTTCTCTGTGGCTGCTGCATCTGGCATTTCAGATAACAAGATAAGACCAAGCTTGACTTTGTATGTTTTTCACACAAGGTGCAGCTCTGCTGTAGATAAACATGACACAAAGACCCCAGGTCTCCAATCTGGCATCTGCAGCAGCCAAGGAAGTTGTACAGCAGCCACATCCCTTTTCATCTCTGTGTAGATATCCTAGAAAGCAAATTCTGTAGTTTAGGTTTATGAAAGAATATCATTGGTCATAGGGAGAGATAGCACCCATTTTGGGCCTTGCACAGCAAAACAAACCATGTCCTAATTGGCCTCTATGAAATGTTTAAAAGAGAAGAATCAGTGCATGAGAAGAGAGTCTGTTTGACTCAAAGGCAAGACCAGTAGTCGATTCATGATTATGTGGCCAAAGGCAACACTTTTTAAAAATACGAAGGGATCTTTTTCCTCGAGGTCAGAGTGTGCTGGAGCAGAACCGGAGGAGAGCTTCCAGAAATGCTTCTCTCTTTGAGGAAGTCATCACCCCACACAGGCAGGAACCAGGCTGCCATCAAGCCTTTCGTTGGGTCACTGCTGGCCTGGGAGGATAGAGAGAGATGGACTGCTACAGACCAGAAGACAAAGAAGACTCTTCCCTGCTGTAGACCAGTTGGAAAGCTATGTTAAAAATATGTATATAAAAATCTCTGCCACTGATTGTTTATCCATTAATCCCTGGCCAAAAGCATTTTCAGCCAGAGGCTGTCAGATGAAAAAGTCATATGAAACTTGTTCTCACAGCAAGTTAAAAAAGGAGTGTGTGTGTATGTGTGTGTGTGTGGAGAGAAAAACAAAAAAACCTGAAAAGACAAAGTTCTCTATGCCAACGTTGTGGTGCAAAACGAAAAAGCAAGAACAGTCCCACACACAAGACATCTTCTTCCAGCACTTTGTAGCACAGGCAGCAAAACAATATCTGCAAGAGAATCCCAGCACTGAGACCAGAATTTAGAGCGCTGCTCAGATCTCCCCTCTGGACTCTGAGTTTGAAGATGTGGTCTTCACAATCTACAGCTATGTGTGGGTAGTGGAAAAATACTACTGAACGACTAATCACCAAAAGCATTGAGTAACAAAATCCCGATTTAAGTATTTACAAGAGGTAGACAGAAAGGTGCCAGCCTGAAGCTTGTAATTACTTTTTTTTCTGGCAAGAATCAGATATTCTTCTAATAATAACTATGGCACAAAGTATTAGTTAGAAAAGCAGGGGATACTTAATCCCAGCTGTAGGGTAGACCAAAGTAGGCAAGAATTGTCCTGATGTGAGTGCATCAAGGTGGAGGGCAACGGCTGCAGTCATGGGACTTGTGCAATGCAATGGTACTGCCAAGGTAGCCCATCCATGACCCTGGAACAGGGAAGGCTCCAGGGCTCCTCTGTGCTCCTGGGGGCAGCAAGGCTGGCTCAAAACTCTCCATAAGCACTGCCTTCTTCCCCCTAAACTGATCCTGCAAAGCTCATGATGCTGAAGAGAAAGATGGTATCACCCCTGAGGAACCATGGGGACGGTCTGCAGCTCCAGCTGTGCTGCCTTTGTGGCTGGTGCCACCTCAGGTTGGGTGAAAGTCCCTCTGCCCTGCTGGAAGGTCTCCCTCTCCCCAGGGAGCTCTGTGCTGCCATGGCTCTTCCTACCTCCCCTCTCATGCAGCCCTGACTTCTGGATGGATGATTTTCTAACTATGCTCGTGAAGAGACTGGGTGGACTCTGGTTTGTGGCAGACACTCACACCCCATCCTGGCTGTCACCGAGCAGGGCAGAGGCTGTGTCCCCACTGCCCGCACCTCTGCTCAGGGACAATCCCATGTCACTGGGCTGTCCCTCCTGGGCATAGTCTTTTCCAGGCACTTTGCTGAGGGGCTGACGGGGCCACATTCAGCACCTCCAGCATCCCCGTCCTCCACGTACATTGTTTGGTTGCTTTCCCAGTGATACCAATGACATTTTTTGAGTCATACCATTTCCCCACCACAACATTCTCCTGTCAGCTACTTAACATGGTAATTATACAAGGAGCATACATCAAAGCAAAGCTGCCTTCGTACAGCAGTTTCCATATGCCGCTTAGCCTGCGTGTCCCACAATCCTCCGATTTTTTCCCCTCGGTCCCTTTTATTTCTTCAGTGTCCAACACAGCCACTTTGTTGGTGCTTAGTGTGCTAGCACATGTCATCGGCAACACAGCTTACTGCCATGCTCGTGATCAGCAGAACCCTGTTTGATTGCTGAGGCATTAAATATGTACGCTTACAGTGGCATATAAAATCTGTGACCACATTAGCCACACTGTCGAGTTTAGGAAAATCCAAACTGAGTTATGGTGGGAAACAAGTTACCACATCAGTTGAAGAAAGAGTCTGAATTAATTGGAAACCTCACAGGCTTAGATTTGATTTCCACGGTCTTCCTAGCCCAGGCCTCTATCTTTATTACGCTTTATTTCATTCAGGTTGTCTGTCCCTGCTCCTGCTTGAGTGATGCCTCTGCAAGACAAGAGATTGGGTCACCAGCGCATTTCAGGAGTTTGACCAACCATGTTGCCTTCCTGAGTCAGGTTTGGAGCACAGACTTCACCCACCCAAAGTGGAACTTCTTTGACTTCATCGGGACAGAGTAATTACTTGGTAATTACCAGCAGACCCACCTACAGAGGCAGCCAAACCAAGGCTTTCACTGTTCTCCCATATTCTTTGTACTGGCTTTTTCATTCCTTGTTCATTTGGATGCATTTTGTGCCTACCAAAGACTGACCTTTACAACTCCAGCTTACACATGAGTTACAAGAGGATGAGATACCACATCGCTGTTCTTCCATATCCAGCTTGTCAGACAAGACAGACTTGTACCACACTGCTGCTGCTTCCAAATGGGTTCATATCGCACAGAAGGGAGGAAATGAGGGAACTGCTCTGGGCTCTCCACAGCTCCCCATGGCTCCTGGCCCCACACCTGAGAAAGGACATTCCAACTCTCCAGGTGCCTCAGCAATCAGCTCTCCTGGACATGCAGCAGAAACAGCACAGCAGAAACTCTGACAGTGAGTCAAGCAGTCCCAAGCTTCCCTTGGAAGTGGCTGCATAAACTTTGGGAATTTTCTCAAAGCCTAAGAAACATACGAATCACCTGTTTTGGCCAGAGTTGGAAACTGTCCCTTTTTGAATGCTTTTCCTATCTGAAAGAATAGTTATTGGCCACTGTGACACTGTCCAACCTCAAGTAGATGATGAAGGAAGTCGGATGCACAGCGTGAATTACAGGCACAGTGAGCTTATGAGCCTTGATTAGGTTCAAAGTCTTTAAATGAGTCTTTTGTTAAGTCTCATCTGCACTTATGCCATGGAAAGGCAGCTGGAGCTCAAGCACCCACAGCTGCAGGAGCACTCTCCTGAAGGAGAAAGTATTCTCATGGTTGCTGCAATCTTCTCCATATTTGCCTTCCAGGCCTAACAATCACATAGATATTTAATAAACAATTAAATAAAAAAATCTGGAAACTGCTTAAGTAGAAGATGATAGGGCATTTCAAGCTAGCTTTGTGTCATGAGAGAGGAAAACCTGACCTAGGATAACAACTTTGCAGCCTGTACTCGGAAATGCAGCTCTTAGGTCTTGCTGGTGTAGGCAACTGATTTAAGTTATACGTTCAGCATACAGCTGCTCTGTTTAGGTGTGCCTATATAAAGTCCTTCCTTTTTACCACTTTGCAGCTATTAGTCAAAATCAGTTTTAATACACTCCTGCGGAGCCTGAAACTGTGGCTTTCCTTTGGTGGATAGGAGCTTAGATGTGGTTAAAGGACATCCGTGCAGCATTCCTTCTAAGCACCACTTTTCACAACTATTTCAGATCTGTGTTTCAAATCAGCTCTGGGAAATGAAAATAGAGCAGGTAAATCTGTCAAAAGGCAGTGAGCTCAGGTCCCCCTTCCCAAAACACTGTGGGCACTTCTGAAAGTCTGCACAACTTGTAGACAGCCCAGACTTCATGGTGGAAAACCCAGCAAGTCTCTTGGCTTCTCCTCAGACTTAGATACAGCCCCATTCATCAGAATCCAGCATACCTGAATTTCTTCTTTACATGCCCTTGCTGTTCTTCAAACACAAAGCATCTTTTACCAGGATGTATGAATGCACAGTTTACAACCATCTTTGGCATTTGTGTTGGCCTGCATCTACCGTAACAGGAAGCAAACAGCAAAGTCCCCAGTATAATTCTTAGTGAGCTCAGATGCATGAGAGGCTTCGGATGAATGAAGAGAACACACTGTTTGAGCTTTATGATCCTTACAATCAACAGCTTAACCTTAAAGTTACTCATTTACATGTCTGCTGGCAAAAGTCTCACCAGCTCTCCAAAACCGTTCACAAATTAGATCCAATCCTACACACAGAACACGCAAAGGACAGAGGAGGAAGCAGAATTAAGAGGAGTACAAAACTTACAGTGCAATTAGAGGATATAGTGCAAAAGCCCTCTGCTTTCAAAGCCCTCTGCTACGTAGCGCAGAGGCGCCACACTCTCCTCCCTCTGTATTTCAGCAATCCAAGGGTACACTTTGCAAACCTTTGGACAATGACTACATCAGTACTGAGTTTTGTTTAATTTAGCACCCCTTAAGGGGAAGATTGCCAGTGGGGTGTAAGTAGTTCAGCACACACAAGCATGCTTGGGGAAGATCTCATTTCTTCGGGTTACCTTGAAAAGGCCCCATCTAAAAACAACTTACTTTTCCTAAAGGTACCCTTCAGTATTTTTCCCCTAATACCTTAACATCTGACATGCATTTATTTAACATCAGATTCATGTCCACTCTGAATTCCTTAAAAATCTTTGAACACATCTGCATTCACTTCATTTATTTCTTTAAAAGAACGTATCGCGTGTCGGAAGGCTAAAACTACCTAGCACAGCACAGAGGGAAGCTCTGCACAAGTGCAATAGGAGATATTATTTCAGGCTGCTTTCTGAGCTATGTTTCTGCAATTCAAAATGTCTAATGAGCTTATTTGATTGTATCCATGCCAACAAAGAGATATAAACAGCTTTAATCACTGTTTCGCGTTGCTCTTGACCCCCTGCTTGGCTTCATTATTTTCCTTTTAGCCACATCAAGGCACAACACTCCAACTAAATTACTCCAGCACTTGCTGAAGACCTGTCCATGTAATAAGATTTCTTTTTTATCATCTCGTGGGGTTTTTTTGCACTGCTGTTTAACAAGCAGCAGCCAAGCTGGGTGTTAGCTCAAAAGCAGCAGCTAGGTAAGGAATTAATGTTGATAGCTCTTGTTGGCTCCTTTATTTTCAGATAAATTTCTAAATTTATTGCCCTAAACTGATTAATGCCCAGAGACAGGGAGCAGGTTACAGCTTCTGGTCTCCTGTTTTGTCACTAACAATGCTGGAGGGAGAAGAGAACAGGGAAACAAAGGGAAAAGGAAGCGTTAACAGTTCAAGTCACAGTAAGTGTTGGCCTGCTTAAACTAATAATATCAGACAATTCTCTATAGTCTAAAACACCCACAGTCCTCCTACAGAGCTCCAAGCACTCCATGATCAATGAACCGTGTTTTAATGAAACATTCTCTTGTAGAGCTTAAAGGTTTGAAATATTAAATCTTTTCTCTCATGCATGCTGACAGCAAATGAATCTGATGCCCTTCCATTAATGAAGTTTGTCTGTGTCTTGATCATTGTAACGAGGGCATTAGCTAACATTACTTCCCCTCCTACTTTTTTAAATATGGAAAAAAAAGAATGTCAAGGAGTACACCAAATGTGACACGTAAGTACAAGTTCAAAAGGTCATTGAGGATTGAGGTCAGATAGCATGGAGAAAATCTTGTGCCCTCCTAAAAAGTAGGTCATTTCTTTCAGCCCCACATGGATCTAGGAAAAATCCTGAGGCATATGTGCAACCTCTGTTATGTAAAAGAAATAGCTTGAAGGTTGTTTCCTTTTTAAAAATACCTCTTTTTTCTTTTCTTATTCTGAAGTGGTTCTTAATGTGATATTGACGCTTTCTGGGAAAAGGATCACAGAATCGTAGTATGTCTAATTTCTCTGACATGTAGGTCTGTCACCCATTAAATACTATAAGAAGTGTCAGTGACTTCTGGAATTTTCTAAGGCGTACGTTTTCATTCTACTTCTTTTTGTGCTTGATTTCATCAGAGCAGTCTGGGAGTCTGTGCTGGTTTTTAAGGCTATAGGGTGAGAACTGCATGGGGACAAAGGCACCAGCTGAGCAGGGTACATGCTCTGTGCCGCTGGACCTTGCTCATGAGCACTCACTGAGTCCACCCTCTGCTTCAAGGCAGGAACAACTCACACCTGGCAGTCAGCTAACTTCATCGTAGAGATGGCTACCATGGCTTTGAAGTTCTCCAACACCTAAGATATCTCTTCTTTGCTGTAATTCAAGTCTACTATATGTCTTATCTAGCACAGGCATGGAGAGCAGATTATTTCCTCTTCCCATTCCCCAACTCTTTTCTTCTTGAGGCTAGACAATGCTAATTGATTTAATCCTTCACCTAGATTATTTTTGTAGAATTCAGATCATTTTCCTTGCCCTTTTCCAGTTATCCCACATAGGCACAGAGTGCTGCCACTGAAGCTTCACTGATGCTGAGTGGAAGTTTGGAGGTGATCTAGGATATACCCATCAAAGCACATCCTATAGCAGCATTTTCTCCCCTCCCCACAGCAGTACATCTGCCAGCTGAGGACCCTCAGTGCCAGTTGAGCCTTTCCTCACTTACTTCCCACTCTGAGTGGGAAGCAGCTCTGATTCCTGCCTGGTAAGTGAGACATAGACTTTTCCACCAGTTTGAGAATCCATGGAACTGCAAGATGCTACATGAACTGATGATAACTGCATCTGCACTCGTCACTTTCTACTCCCTCAGACAAAAATCTGTCAATACACAAGTTATTGTTCTTAATGAATAGACATGGAACCCCAATCGCAAAGCAGGTTTCTCAGCCTTCTGGGCACTGCATGAACTCCTAAATAGTTTTGCTGTGAGAGTTAATAAGAAATGTTTTCCCCCAGCCACAAGTCTTGCAGCTGTAGTTATGATAGGATTGTGGCTGCAAAAGCCCCATTGTTAAACCTAATCTGCTGTTAAAGTGCTTAATCGAGAGATTATTAACATTTCTGATGAAATACTTAGCTAAAGTGCAAAATGTAATCTTGAGGCTTTGCTGTCTGGACTTCTAGCTAATATCACAAGCGCCACAAGCACAGTAAATACCTACACAGTGTATGGGGTTATTAGCCTAATCCCATGGGAGAGCGCAGGCACTCCCTCCCTCTGCTCACTATACATTTCATCTTAATGAAAACATTGTAAGCATTTTGCAGCCTAGCAGCTAAGGATGGATGCACCCTCTCACGTGGCAGAATAAAGGCCGAAGCTGTGAGGGTTTCATGGCGGGGACTGATCCCAAGCAGAGCTGCGTATTCATCCCTCTCGGTGCATCCTGCCCTGCTGTGCGCTCACCACCACTGCAGATCAGAACGGGTGGGCTTCCCTGTGCTTCCAGAGAAGATTGGTGGGAAGGAGGGAGGAAGAGGTGATAATAGATGAATACCAATGGAGAAAGGCAGGCTGAAGAGCAGGAAAAGAGTTGGCACAATTTCTAAGCATTTGCAGTGTTGAAAACCTAAATAAATCAATACGTTTCTGCTAACCTCTATTTCCACAGAGAAAAGAAAGCCTTCCCTGGTGCTGGGACAGTGTCGTTTCTGACCAAGACTGAGCTGGCTCTGGCATCTGGATTGTCCATCTCACCATGCCCACCCACATAGCAGCACCGGGGCTTTGAAGAGTGTGGTACCCCAGGCACCTCATAGAATCACAGGGTTGGAAGGGACCTCTGGAGATCATCTACTCCAACCCCCTGCCAGAGCAGGGCCACCTTAGAGCAGGTTGCACAGGAACGCGTCCAGGTGGGTTTTGAATGTCTCCAGAGACGGAGACTCCACCACCTCCCTGGGCAGCCTGTGCCAGGGCTCTGCCACCCTCAAGGTAAAGTTCCTTCTAATTCTAAGTTCCGTCTAACTTCTTTACCCCAAGGTAAAGAAGTTCCTTCCTTCCTTTCATAGCGAAATTTTATCTCCTGTCTGATTTTCAAAAATCTCAGACACTGACTTGTACATCCCCCTCTTTAAAAAACACGATTTACTCAGGTGCAAGACACTCACAGATTAAGCAAATACATTTTGGTCCTTACCTAAGAAAGCCAGTTATCTAGGCTTCATCTCTAGCTAGGGAAACAGAAAGCCTCTGGAAAGTGATTCATCCCTGCCCTGGCCAGGTGGCTATTGCAGCTGGGTGGGATTGCCTTTCAGAGGCGCCAGCCTCACTAACCTGAACACACAGGCAGCCCAGAAAGGTACGTTGGACTGTGCTTTTAGGCGGTTAAATTAAGGTCCAATGAATCTCATCTAATGTCTCCTGAAAATCCTGCTGAGGCAAGGCACCAACCATCTCAGCCAAAATTATACCATGAACAAGTGATGGTCAGCATTGCATCCTGAACCACACTTTCCTGGATTTCACAGGGGTCAGAGGCAGCCTTGGCATCAGGGGCCCATCCCTCGCAGCACTCAGTTGGGAAAGCTTTTCGTTTCTTCAGTTCAGAACTTCATAACCACAAGAGATTTTCCTAGCCTAGAACAATCATAACCTCACCATTAGAAACAATGCCGCAGTATTTCAAAATAAGCTACAAGCATCCAAATCCAGACTAGAAGATACCTCCCAGAACAATGGCCGTGCTAAACCCGGCTTGTGTTTTTTGAAAGCAGAGCTGCTTTTGAAATAATATAAAAATCAAAGCTCTATAGCTGGGTTCTGGCTCACTCTTGCTTAGTCTCTTTCCTCAAGTCATCATTATATTTTTAACGTGTCCAGCTTAATGAAATTATTTACCTCATCCTGTTTTGGTGTCATTTTATTATTATCACAACCAATAAATATTTTTTCTTTCTGTGGCTACGGATTCGTGGCAAATATAAGCCTACCCCAGGCAAAGCAAGCGGAGTAAACGGAGCCAAGTCAAACTGGAATACCATGAGAGTATTAGCTAGATTAAACATTAATAATGACTTTTCTCCTTTTGATCACTGAAGTAGCAATGAAGCAGTAGAAGGAAAGCCTAAGATGTTGACATATGTTTTTATTATCTTTAGTCTTCTTTTTAAAGTCTTGGGAACTGGCTCCACAAATACTTCCCAGGTCAAAGGCAGGGAATTATGTTATTTGTTTCAGCAGCGAGGAGACTGGTCGATTTTAGTAATAAAGATAGCTTGATTTATTCTTTCAAAAATTATCAGGAAAACAATCACATAAAAACTGCAAGGGAAAAAAAAATAATCCAATTTTTAAAATTGCTAACTTTGAGGTAGGGCAGATTAAAGAGATTCAAAAATAAGTACCACAAAAATGGAAATCCAACAAAACTTTATTTTCCTTACTTTCCTCATTTTTTAGTCATTTGTGCCTGTTTGGGTTCTTCCAGGACTAGGTACAGCTTCCCTACAGCTTGTAGAGGGAAATGTTCATTTCTGTCACTTGCCTGACCAAGGAAACACCAAAGAAATCCCACAAGAAATCCATGCCTTTGTAAGATTTCCAGGTGCATTCCTCAGGCTCTAAAGGATGACGTTTTCTAAGAAGTTCTGCACTTGTGAAATGGCTCTGGAGCATATCTGAACTTTTTCAGGTTGCCCTGTCATTAAGACAGTCTGCTAAGAGATTGGCACGGAAGGGAAAGACTTACATTGAGAAAAAGTAAAAGTAGTAAGTTTAAAAAAGGTATTTATATTAAGGAAATGTAAAAATAACAACAATATATCACTCGGTTATTTTTTCCCACCTTTCCCTCCCACTAGAATTTTTATACTGATTTTGAAAATAGTTTGCGGTGGGGAATTCTCTCCTTTTTGTTTAATTGAAAGCAATTCTACTTTTAATTGACTTTCCTACCTTGTTCCCTTAAAGCTTTGTATTGCTAAAACCCAAAGATTCTGTGATCACGGAAAAGGTAACTTGAAAGACTTTTTTCAATGACTATTTCTGGACCACCGAAATACAGTTCTAATAGGAAAGTTCATGTAAGGGAGGAATATCTGCACCTTTTTCCTGGATCCTAAAAGAGGCTGAGGTCGTACAATCCTTTCTTGGTTTGTGCTGAAAGAAAAGAAACAATGAATCTGAAGCAATTCCTAGTCTGAAATCATTTGCTGTTACGGAGTCCGTAGACTGCAGGAAACACTGGAGTTCACAGCAGATGCTAATTACTCTGCTCCTGATCCATCCTTGAGTGTTTCCATTATCCTTAAGTTTACTTGAAAAAGCCCAATTAACAGCAGGCTTATGTCAAGAAACACACCAATTTCTGCTTTTCTTTTCCTTCCCTCTCACATCCACATCCAAATCCCATTTCCCCTACATCTCCACACACTAATAAAAACCCTGGCATAAATTCCAGGCACATGAAGACCCTTCAGACATGTCTGAAGACACCAACTGGCAATCATGAGCAGTGCGCAATCCATGCAAACAATTAAATATCAGGTTCTTGATCCAGTCTTTTCCTCCTTTTTTATATTTTCCAGTGATTTAGTGAATTAATATGGCTTACTCATTCCCTGCTTTCACCTCATAGTGTAGGACAGTATCTTGGTAAAAGTACTGACGGGTACAGTATGGAGAGTCCTCAAAATGCTCAACTATAAATATACATTTTTCAGGAAGAAAATAAGATGTTTTACATTTATTTCAGCCTTTGGATCCAGATTTTTACAGAGTAACCACAGACTGCACACAACTAACCTCTTAAAAACTCATGTTCCTGAGACGAGTGTGTTACTGGAGTTGTCAAAAAGCAGTTGCAGCATCCCACCACCAATGAATTTGGATATCATTGACTCATGGGTCATCTTGTCAACGTTATCAGACAGGTCTTGCCTTCTTAAGGTTTGCTGACACCTACACCACCAGCAGCTCCCAAAGGAGGACCAGCAGCACCATTGTTGGTCCAGGTTCACAGGGGTCTTGCTCCAGGCAGCACTCGTAGAGGCTCTGAACCGGAGGCACATTCTTAAATGCCGTCTTGAGGAGACATGAACTTAACACAAGCACCTACATCCTCAACAGGGGCCTGGATCTTGTATCAATATTAGGAGATATTGCTTCTGATTTACTAAGCTTTCTGCATTTTACTCCCCCTGTTTAAGGGCTAACTTGTAAATTCACTGCTACTTCTTGAGTTACCAAGCTTATTTCATTTACAAGCTTACCAGAAGGGTAAATTTGCTACAGCAAGGCTACTTATCATCTCCCTTGATAAAACCTTAAGCATCTCTGAACCAGTACATATGGTCTTGCAGTCTGGCCAGTCCCTTTACGGATGTGGAATTAGGTTTCCTGTACAAGCATGTGTCCTAGTGCTGAACCTCATGAGGAGAACGGGGGAGCACTTGGGTCTAATCAAGAGAGAACAGTGTAGCTACAAGTCGTTTAGGTAGCTGAGTCCTTTTGGGTGTTACGGGTTTGGCTGCTGAGCTTAGCTTGGGTTTGGAGAAGATCTCAGATGAGAGCTCAGTCAAGAGCTCAGTTTCCAGAGCTGCTGTGATCTTTTGTGTTTTGGACAGTAACACTGTTTTGCTTTTACTCCCTCCATTCCTCATAGGATTAACTCATGACTGACACAAAAGCAACAAGAAGAAACCTGTCTCTTTTAAAGCTTTACCGTGAAAAAGCCTACAGATGTTTTCAAATGTGCTCTTATTCAAACCATGGGGCACTTAGCCACTGTAGTGATTTCATAGTTTTTATGGTATGGTTCCATCACAAGCTTACACACAATATCAATGCTGTGACGAGCCGGAGGATAATGTGTTATCTCTACAATAGAGTGGAAATAACACAACAGTGTCCTGCACCTGCAAGGCAAGGACCCAGTCTCTACCTAGGCTGTTAGACATCACCTCAGGTAGACTTGGGCCCAAAATTATGTTTCCTGGTGACATTTGAATTCCTGCAGGTCTCTGCTGAAAAATGGCCATGAACATCTCGCTCAGAGTCAGAAAGCACATCTGCAGAGGAGGCACAACTCAAACCACAGTAATAACTGGTGAGAAACCTCATCCTTCCTCTTGGAAAGCAGAAACCTTAAAGTTTAGGGATTGGGGATTGGGATTGACCAGCAGTGTTCTTAATAAAAAATTATGATGAAACTTCTTTAATGAAAGAAGCTAAAAATTAGATAATAATGACTGATTTAGGCAAGTCTTAGTGATGGAAAAACTAATGCACAAAACAAAGTCTGGGCAATTGCTGGACTGAAACATGTGTACAGTTTTCAGTTCAGACCATCTCCAAAGCATTTATGTTTACATAAATAAATATTCACAGAGGAATGGTGGGAAGAAAAAGAAACGTGTTCGGTAGCGTTTATCTAGACCTGCATTTAAATTGCCAGGTGGAACTAAGTGCCAAGTGGTCATCTCATTATGTTATCATCTGTTATGATGAAGCAGCTGTTGTTTAATATGAATAAGCCCTGCCCTATCCATGTTTGAGATGCTACAATGAGATAATATAGACTACTTTGTTACATGGTCACGTATGTGAAAAGCAGATGCCAGATCTGTAAACAGCTTATGAAATAAGCTCTTTTAATCAAATTAATAAAAACTTCTGGCATAATAAGAGAGTGTATTACTTTAAATTCATGTCAAAAAAATATTTTGTAACTCATATCAAAATAGGGGATAATTTGCATAATTTAGATTCTCTATATTTGTTTTTCATCATTTAAAGTTAGTATGTTCAGTAACAGCTTCAAAGGGCAAAAGTAAGGAGTAGATCTGATAAATGACTTCTTCTCTTTAAACCTGTGTAATAACTTAGAGAAGTAAGAGGAAAATACCTCTCCAGGTTACAGTGAACTTCAGGAAAATAACCAATGGTCACAAGGCAGTGAGAAGGAGAAATATATATAAATAATGGAACATTAGTTTGACTCAGTAAGAAGGAAATAGAATAACATGTTTACGTTTTCAAAAGAAGCATTTTTGCCTTCATAATTAGGTTAGAGTTATCTTCAATTTGATTTTCCTGTCTGACTTCCAGCAGCATTTTAACTGTAAATGTCCAGAATAAAAACACTGTCATAGGAAAAATCTGGTATTATTTTGTGAACTGAGAGTTGAGTTTTTGGGTTTGGGGTTTTTCTAAAGAATGGGCATAAATGCTTCCATGTGTTGACATGTCCCTGCTAGCAGTTAACTGTGTCCCACTGCTTCACTCCTGTGGCTGCAGGGAGCTCCGGTGGCTGGAAGGGGAGATCTGCTGTCACCCAGGTGGGCAGCTCAGCGAGTGCTCCTGCTCGCCATGCTCACCTTCCCTCGGCAGATGTTCCCAGCCATCAGCTCCATGCGTTTATGGATGCAAAATGCAGGAACGCCGGTGCCAAACCCAAGCCATCGTCTTTCCAGTGAGTTCTAAAAGTTCAGACCACAGTGCGCTGGCGCTGATGCGACACTGCTCGCTGGACGTCCCTCTGAGATTTGATGAAACCAAGGACCAGCGGGGGAGAGAAAGAGAGAAAGAAGTGAGGAAAGAGAGGCTAGACAGCAAACAGGGGATGTGATGCAACGTTCCTGTGCTGGTGCCGAGCCCATCCGCCGGCGTGGCTGGGGAAGGAGGCAGCAGTGACCTCTCCTGCTGCTGAGCTCATCCGAGGTGCCCAGCCAGAGCTTTGGTGGATGAGCATCCGCCAGGTAGGGCTGACCCTCCTGGAGGGTACATGGTGAGCCCTCCCAGCCCGGCATTCCCATCTTGATAAATCCTGCACCCAGAAAATATGTTCCACAGACTGAAATGAGAGCTCCCTGTGCAATGCCAGGATGTGGCTCTTTCATGTACCACCAAAGCTTCGGATTCAGCACAAAGGATGCAGGAAGCGCGATGACAACAATTCAAAGACTGTTCTGAGCTTTTGCCTACAGCCATCCCTTTGAGCCTCAAATTATCTGTAGTTTCAAAGCTCTGTGTCTGAACTGCTGCATCCCAGAGGAGACCCGATCCTTAATGATTATTGTGCCTTCTGTGTCCATGTTGAATTACAATCCTGTTAACACCAAGACACCCGAAGTTCCTGGGTGTTTTGAAGCTCATACCATTTTTCAAAATAAACAGGGGCTTCTCCTTTCGACACTGCCTGTTACAGTTCCTGATTCCCAGCTCTTCCCCACAGCATGTGGGATAGAGCTTTTTCTTCTCTCTCTCTGAGCAGCAGGCTGTGACTGCGACTCCATCACATGCCTTACAGGGCTGGAGGCTCAAAGGAGAAGACTGGGTAATTAAAATGGAGAAAGTTGGTAACATTCCTCCATGAGGACAAGGCTTATTGTTTTGGAGCTGTGGAGTTGCAGACAGTGCCAGGAGAAAACTCCGTTGATGCCAGCGTGTCCAAAGGGATACAGCAGTGCTGCCAGTGCCTTCCTCCAGCAGCTGCAGACATGGACCGGCGTTGAAGGGATTGTTTCCACAGCAAAAGCCTACATCTATTCACACAGACCTTCCTCACCATTTTTCTAGCTCCTTTTCCCACCTGCTGCAAAGCCTGCAGGCAGGTCTGGTGCGCGCTGCGAGGTGGAAACCAGCTGTGGCGAGGAGATGTCCCAGGATGGTGGGGAGAGGAAGCCCTGAGGCCAGTTTCTCTCTGTGTTATGGTCCCGGAGTCTGGCCACAGCAGGGCAGAACTGCTGCCTCTCTAACATAGAAAAGGACCTACCAGCACGGAGCACAGGAACGGTGTGGGTGGGGAACAAGAAAATTCAGCAGCAACTGTACAGAGAAAAAGTTTAGAAAGTTCAGAATTGACCCTGAGATGATCCTGAACTGGCACAAGTTCTTGTGACAGAAGGAGGAAGAAGAATTTAACATCTAAAAAGAGATATTTATAGCTGAGGGAGCACACTATCTCCCTCCTCGCCTGGTATCCCTCCTCACCAGTACGGGCAGCTGTTTCCCTCCAGTGGGCAGGGCTGCCTGGCCATTGGACTTCCCCTGCCCATGCTGAGGAGACCACCACCTCCCCTTCCTTCTCCCCCTCTTCGTTTCCTCCCCCTCCTTCTTTTCGCTGGCATGTGCTGTGTCCTATTCTTTTTTTTTTTTTTTAATCAATATTTCCTTCTTCTGTTCTTTTCATTTTGTTCACTTGTTTCTTAATTTCTCCATAGTCTGGAAAAGCTAAAGGCACACAGCCAGTTTTGCCTCCAGTATGTACTTGAAGAGCCAAAAGCACGAAATATAAATTAGCTTTAAAAGAAAAAAATTATTTCATTAAGTAACATGGCTGTCTGGCACTCAGAAACATCCTCTTGCAACATCCACTGGTGATCACACAGAGATGCATGTTATTCACTCGAAAGAATTACATGAGGTATTTGAATAATGCCTTTTAAACATTTTTGCAAGAATAAGACACCTTAAACCATATTCTGTAACTTGAAACTGGACCAAAAAAATAACCTCTGATTTGACATAACTTGCAATACAATTTCTAGCCAAAATGGGTGTATTTTCTGAGTTTCTTTCTACCCAAGTCTTCTGTTTCAATATAAACTACTCTTCTAGAATTCAATTTGGCATATTCAGACTTAAAATAGTTTTCCTTCTAAAGCATGAGGAGTACAAAAACCAAGGCACGTGTTCTTTCTGAGGCTGCAGAGTACTTGGATGTTCTTGGTCAGGGTACGGAAAGGAGCAGGTCATGCAGGACCAAACTGCCTGTAACCAGCGGGATGGGCACTGCTGCACACCAGCTCCCTACTGGTTATAACGGACAGCTTCATAAGGGCTAGTTAAGCAAATATGAGATCAGGAAATGAAAAAGAAACCTCCTGCACAGTTCCTGTTCCTCTCCTCAAGGTCTCAGGGCTGAGTGCTGTCAAAGGAGTTGTGTGGAATAAGAAAGGAATTTCACACAGCAGCACAGTGTGAAAACAGCTTGTTATCCCCATGGAATGCCCAGTGAGATGTCCCTCAGTCCAGCTCTGCCCTGAACACCAGCCCTGCCTCGCTGCCCCACTTTCCCCACTCACCCACAGCATCAGCCAGCCCTGGGGCAGCCACGGCCCCCTGCATCCCTGCCCGCACCTGGGGCTGTGAGGTGCAGGACACCTCCACAGGGGTTTTGTGTCACCTGGAGTACTGGCTGAGGCTAACATGCAAGTCCTACTTGGATGGGGCCTGCCGCTCGCTCCAGCTGTGCCCCACAAACACAAGGATGGTCATCCATTCTTGGGCTTGGCCAGCCGTTGCCCAAGAGGCGGGAGGTGTGCATGCTCGGTGGCCTGCACCTCTCATCATGAGGCATCTCCTGCAAGCCTTCCCGCATGATCCAGAGAAACGAGCATCTTTATTTGTGATGGTGATGAGATGTCTCCCTGATGTATATTTAAAGGTCTGAGATATAAACTTCATCATGGAAATCAAAATGGAAACTATGGTGCTGGCTCTGCTATCTCACTTGAAAGACTTTTGCATAGCAGGGAGGAAATCTGGCCTTCTTATCAGCATTTTTGTAATCACCTTTAATTTTTAATAAACTAACTGCAAGTAATTTAAGAGTTTCCATCAACCCTCCCAACTTAGTAGAAAGGCATATCTGGGTGCTGGATATGTAGTCCTATGAGTTGTTTGTTAACTGTTTGCATCAACTGCTTACTCCTGGTGGTATGTGGCTGCTCATTGCAGACACATGACGCTGTTATTGAGCCCCAGCCAGTGCCCAAGCAGGGCTCTTACCCAGGACATGTGTGTACTTGCAGAAAGAGAGGGATGACAGATGAGAAAACTCTTGTGGTTTGTTTTTGCATGTAAACCAAAATGCTTTTTCATAAACACAAGCAAGGATGCAGGGAGCTACACTGGGAAAACAAACTTAGGAAAACTACTCTTGGCTGCAAAGTTTATTCTCCTTCCCCAAAAACATTAATGAGTTGATATGTAGCACTGAATTCTCTGTGTGCAATTAAAGCTGCATCAGAGGGGGATGTGTTTAGCGATGTCTGGAACACTTATCACAGAGGGAGCCATTCCAGCCACCAACCGTAGACATCTGAATAAAGTGCAGGTTGAAGCCCTGCACTTTAAGATACTAATTTCCCTTTGGAGTCAACAGAGAGAGATTTGCTCCTCCAGAGAGCACTTGTGTTAGATGTCTGAAGTTAGAACATGTGAACAGTCCCTCGCCCATCCCCAAATTCACTTAGGACAATTCTGGGAAACAGCTGTACTTAACCCACTGCCAGCTATTAGGCAAAAAAATGCAGGTTTTGCATGAAGGCTCTGCAGAGCGAAAGGACCTTAAAACGTCCCAGAAACAGGATGGGAGAGAGAGAGAGAAATTTTAAATTAAATTTTAAGTGGATGGTTCCTGGAGGTGGTTCCTGCAGCGCTGTAAAGCCTGGATCCATATCCTCCCAGGCCACCTCCACACGCAACTACTGGGAAATACCATGTCAGAAAGCTGGAAAAGGCTAGAAAAAATCCTCTTCAGGCTGTTTATCCCGAGCAGGCAGAAAGCTGCTTGGGGCTGGGGGGCTGCCCTTGGTGGCAGCAGAGATGGGGCTGGGGCCACACGGGCAGTGCTGCCGAGATGTCTCCATCTGCGTGTTTTTAGTGAGCATCCCTCAGCATTTCTGCCCAATGCAGGCTTCCACTGGTGTTCAGGTCAATTATTCAATAGCCCGCTTATTGGGAACATATGACAGACACTTACCCCATACCCTAAATATTCTTGATAGTTAACATTGCTGAGATTCAGGCTCCTTTTTAACACCCCAAAGCACTTAGAAAAGGTTAGACCTCCATATCGGAAGTGAAGTTTTATACTTTCCACTAACATTTTATATAGCATTTTTGTTGACTGTAGCACAACACTCAGGGTCTCATAGGACCCCTTGCTTTGCAGCCTTAAAAATAGATATTTTTTGTTGAAGGATGAAAATGTATGTTAGAGCATTTAGGCATTTCAAGGAAAAAAAAAACCAAACAATGTTTGCAGCTGGCTCCATTTACTGATTACAGTTTCATTAACCATGGTAATAGTATTCCTGCTAGTAAATACTTGCTGAAGTATTTACTTTACAATGCTGAAGTATTGCTAGAAAACAATACTCACCTTTGTTTTCTTATTCCAATAAAGTTATCATAAGATTACAAAGGATTCTGATCCCAACAGAGGGCTACTTTGGGGTTACACGCAAACATCGATATACACACACACCTAGGCTATCTCTATACATTATCTCATTCACATGATTAACAGCCATTCTTTAACCAACTTTCTTCTTGTTTTTACACAAACAGAAGGTCTGCCTGTATAATCTAAACATTTTCTCTACACAGTACGTATTCCCATGTTCTAACTGGGAGAGTCAACATCTGACCCAAAACTGGACTTAACCATCTAAGTCTTAAATAGCAGTAAGCAGAAAAGATAAAAATTTTTTGCGTGAGCACTCAGAAATAGGGAGGAGGATGCTGGCAGGACAGGACAGGACAAGGACAGACAGCAGGCAGTGGTTTCCAAGGCTCGGTGTTTCCCGCGATTTTCTTTCTTTGTCCCCTCCATCTCTGCATCTCCCTGCATGTCACCGGGCTCTCCAAGCACAGGCTGCTCTGCCATCATAGCTCCATTTTACATCAGTACCTTGTTAACTCAGGGCTGGCTCCTTGTTCTCTTTTGTCCTTTTGTTTTGCATCCCTGAGAAATTTGTCTACAGTTAAGAGCCATCTGTCATCTCTTAAAGACTTCTCTCTTTTGTAATTCATCTGTCACTCTCACATCTGCTGGGGATTGAGCAGAAATCAAACAAGGTCTGAATATCTCAGAAGCTGGCCCTATAGGACAAGAAAATAATATAAAATCATTGCTTGGTTTCCACTGGAGCAAAAATTTGAGTTTACATCCCCCTGGCTTTCTGAGCTCTCTTCCCAGATCAGAATAGGTTGGGCTTCCGTCTGTCTGTGCTGTGAAAACCCATACATTGGAGATAGTATCCCTCGTCCACTGAAAAGAACAAATAATTATTCACAAAGATTACTTTTCACCAACAAGTTACCTCTGCTTGATCCTACTTTTCCACAGAGGAGCCCTACTCAAACACATTCTGCAGTGATAACTGTATTTTATATGCACCGAGGACGTGTCCAAAATTTGCCATGCCATCAATGATATCTGCAAGGATTGTTAAGTGTCTGGGGAGTTAACAGTGCTGAGGCTTTCACTGACTGAAAAAAGCCTATCAATTTTGAAATGTACCAATTTACAAAGAAAGTGCTTCATTAGAGATTTTTCTAAAAAAGTCTTGCTGCAATTTGTACTGACAATAAACATGCACCGATGTACTGAATTAATTTCCTATGTGATCAAAACACATGATGTGCTTGATAATGGAATTACAGAACACTCTGCTCTCATAAAGACGTTGCTGCAAGCAAATATTCTTTTCTGAATCTGGCACAGCTGACATGTGAGCGTGCACACCAGGGGAGGAAAGGGGGAGAGCGAGATACATTTGCCTTGGGACAGGAGGGGAAGCCAGGGAAGAAGGCAGCTGCAACTGCGGCAGTAGAGCTTGTAGGGAAGGGGTGGACTAATTAGGGAAACAGGAAAAAAAGGAGGTTTGGTGGGATTTGGCTAGCTGTGCCAGCCTCAGGGCTGCCTTCTCACCAGCAGCAGCAATCCTTATTCTGAGCACACAATGACAGCAAGGCAGAGGAGTCATCCAGACTTCATTCTCATGGAGATAAGATCCCTGGAAATGTTCAAGGCAAGGCTGGATGGGGGGCTTTGAGCAGCCTGATCTAATGGGAGGTGTCCCTGCCCATGGCAGGGGGGTTGGAACTAGGTGATCTTTAAGGTCCCTTCCAACCCGAACCATTTTATGATTCTATGATCCTCTGCAAGCAATAAAATTAAATGCAGCAAGAGCAGCCTGTGTCTGCAGGTAACAGTCAAGGTGTGCACAGTGACACTGAGCCACAGCAGCTGGCATGATCTGGGCTCCCAGCAGGTCCACATGGGACATCCCCAGGAGAGGAGCTGCTGGCTGGTGAGTGCACCTCCACACCAGTGTCTCCACTGGCCATGTCCAAGACAGCAACCAAGCCCATCCTGGGAAGTCAGGGCATGATCCAGCACTGCCTGATACAGCATAAAAAGAAATTAGTTAGACCAGCGGAGGTCTGATTATTGTCTTTCTTTTTCTGTTTTCCCCATTGCAAGCTGAGCTGCTAGTGCAACAGACAGGGGGTTAATTTGACAACTCTGCCAGATGAATTCACTGGGAATTAGTGACCCCAGAGTGACTACCAGAAGAGACAGACCTCACCATGATGGCCATGTCAGCTGCAGAGCAGAGGAACCAGCAAAACCACTTGGGCCAGCAGCAGAAGGAGCACCCAGTGTTTGGGGGTGGGGGAGCCGGAGCCCCCCAGCACTCTGCTCTCCTCTGCACCCAACCCTTGCCCCAGTAGCATCTCTCAGCAGCGAAGCTTCATGAGCACATTGATCTTTTCGTATTGGGTTTTATTGGTAAAAATGGGCAAGCCTAAAAACTTTCTACCACCTTCTGAATTTACTGTTTTTCAGGAAACTCTGGCGCCTACACAAGGAGATGAAGAAGTCAGGGCACCATCCTTTGGTATCACCCACTGTAGCTGCATTAAAACATTTTCCACACTAATTCAGGTCAGTAATTTCCCTCTCGTGCACGTGGAAAGCAGGACATGTTCCAAGAAGCCCAAGGAATGGTGAGAACAACAGCTTTGCAAAAACAACAGGAACATCTGGGGTTTCCAGCCTTTTTCAATTTTTCCCAAGTACATTGTCTTGGGGATTGTGACAGGGACAGATGGCATGTCCTTTTTCTTTGAATTTTATAGCCTGTATTCATTTACCAAGCTGGGCCAATCTTCAAATGTGTATTCATCTTCCATTCATTGCATTGTGCATCACTACCTTGGGTTAAGACGCTATTTTTGTCTGTGCACTATTTTTGAAAGGAGGCAGACACATGCATTTCAAAAGCCCTCTTCTCGGTTAATCTCAGCCACTGACATGCCTTTGAAGCTTTGGTTTTGAAGGGATGTGGTATCAGCGATCTTGACAAACATTTCGGTTTGCCCACTGCCATCCAGGGACTGTGCACACAAGTTTGCTTTTACTAACTGCAGAAATACAAGCAGAACAGACTTACAGTAGGTATATAAACAAGAAGGTCACAAGGTTAATGTTTGACTCTAATCCTAATGACTTTTTTCAGCCACGCACAAAGCATGACACCAGGAAGAATTCACTAACAACAAAGTAAAGATAAACAAGTACAAGAGCACAACCCTCTCCTTTGTACAGCAGCTTCAGAAGTTGCACACAAGTATTTAAAGTACAAATAAAAATACCCTAGTTTTATAGTAGATGTAACCTTATCCATTCCTCTCCATTATACGTGCAATAAGTTGCTCCAAGGTACCAATAAATATATCAGAGGAACTTACTGGTTTATAAATATTTTGAAAAAATAGAAAGTATTGCTTAAATAACCACTGTACAGAGAAAATAATGTCCCATGGAATCTATTAAACTGGGTTAATGAACTAGCAGGAAAAAGTTTCAAACCTATTCCCCCAACATCTAATTCGGAGCAATTCTTTCAAGCTGAGTTTCAGACAAAAATAATGAGGAAAGTTGTTGAATATGGGCTTAAGTGAACAGAAATTAAGTCAACTGTTTACAGAAATGTTTGTAAGCTGTGACAAATACATTTTTGGGTTGTTTAGTTAACATGCAAGGTGATTCAAAATACGGCAACTACATTATGGCTGTTATAAAGCTCTGTCAAAATATAACAATATTGCTAAAGGCTCTTGAGATACAGATACTGGACCCGGGCCAGTAAACAAACCCCAAAAGAAGTGCACATAGCTTATAAAAAATACAAATGCTGCCAGCAAATCTCTTCACATTTCTTTTCACAGATAAATGTAAAACTTATCAAAAGACTGCTTCTGTGCCCAGAATATTTGTTCTGTTTCAGGACAGTTTACTTTGGCAACTTACTCAACTTAGCATCTGTAATTAAATGATGAAGATGAGACAACGTGGCTCTGGAGAGATCATAGAAAACTCCGTCTTATCTATTTGCCTTTTATTTACAGAGCTCTTCATGTGTTGGCCTCCCTAATGCATTTTTCATTAAAGCAGGAGGGCAAGTTTGACACACAACCTTCTCCCTCAGTGCACGCAGGAACTGTTATCCAGAGGCAAAGTCCAGCACTTTCTACCGCCTCAGCTTCTGCCCCCGCCAGCAGTTTTTAAGTGGTTCCCTCTGCTTTGGAGAATAGACATGTCTCCCAGTGCTGCCTCACTCCGTGATGGGAAAAGTATTCAAGCCCACTTCTGGCTCAGCAGAAGTAAGACCTGAGTGAGTCTCTTAGTTGGAATTAAGTTCACATCTAATTTAATATGAACATATATGGTTTCCAGCATGGGAGTACCCTGGTGTCCAACATTGCCTTGCTGTGGAGGACCCTGTAGAGCCTTGACACAGTGTTTTACTGCCAACCCCTCCTGCCAGCAGAGAGGTGTCTCTGTTAATCCCCAGACTCCTTCAGAGAGATGGAGATGGGGCTTATCCCTCTCAAATCCTGATCAGAGGAGTGACTGTGAACCCCATTCTGAGGACGGCACTACCTTCTCCACAGGACTCTCAGGCCCGAAGGGATGGTGGGGAGTTCACGTGGTGACACTCCCCAGAAGGCGCAGGTGGAGCCCTGCTGGCATGGACCGTGCTACAGTGAGGCACGAGGCAACAGCAGAATGCCCCGGTTGCGTCAGGAGATGGAGTGAGACCGAGCTCATCTAACATCTGGAAGCTGAGTGCTCGGTCCGCTGGGATCATTTTGGCTACCTCTGTGGGCAGTGCAAGGGAGGTCTCTAAGACAATGGAGTGACCACCCACTGGAGTCACCAGTCTCCTGCCCCTGAAATGCATGGATAACTAGCTCCAAATTAATTGGGACTTAGTCACGGTGTCAATGTCTGTGTCTGGACGAGCAGCACTGAGCTCCTTCCACATACTTCCTTCCATCTAAAATATCTCCCTGGAAGCACTAGTTTCTCTGGCGGATGATAAAGACCCTGGGGTATCTAGCTCAGCTGTAAGCTTCAACAGTGCACTTACTGCATCTGAATAAGGTGATTCCCACCATTATGAGTTATCTACTCAGATGTCCCGGGGAAACCACCCTGCAGTGCCTGGGCTCACATACCATCAGGTGGGGTCACGGTCCTGCACCACAGGGAAAGAACAACTCTGCAATAGACGTGACCAAAGGCTGGTGAGGAGGTGACTGTGAGAAGACAGGAGACCATGATGGCTCTCAAGTCACAGCCATCTCTGAACGAACT
The DNA here is from genome assembly GCA_013400135.1 of Rhinoptilus africanus. Lineage (NCBI taxonomy): Eukaryota > Metazoa > Chordata > Aves > Charadriiformes > Glareolidae > Rhinoptilus > Rhinoptilus africanus. The sequence continues at coordinate 57,569 of VXBO01000363.1, forward strand.
CCTCAGGCACACCCAAGTGATGAGTTTGAACTTAACCCTGCTCATTAGCATCAACTGGTGATGTGAAGACTTGGGCTATGAAAGGAGGTATGGTTTGATTTTTTATCTATCTAAATCAACTCATGGTTGTGTGTGACTCTTTATGACAGCAGTAGTGTAGCTGACCTTCCAGCCAGGTGTCTGTTCTCATTTCTCTCATCATTTCAACATTTCCACTGACATTATTCTGAAAAGGAGATTTAGAAACGTTCGTATTTTCTGATCAGGAGGCTGGAAATGTCTTAGCATGAAATGCAACCTTCACAAGAGGAAACATCCTGAGTTGTAGAGAGATACGAAATGCCCCTGCTTGAAGGCAATGGTGGGAAATCTCTTAGCAGTAACGACTGCAGCAGTGGGCCCATAAAAGGGCCGTCACCAGCCTCAGAGGAGCTACAGCGAGAGGTGCCAGTCTGGCCAATATCAATGGGTCCTGTACTGTACCTGTACTTCAAACACCTCCAAATGCCCAGTGAGAAAAACCCCCTGCTGCCCCAGGGAACACTGCTATCTGCCCTTGCCTTTGCTTTTCCAGGCTCATCAGGGCACTCCAACCGGGAAATATTAACTCAGCTCCCACAGTGAGAATGCCATAGAAAAGCAGGAGAAAGGGCATTATTTCTGGACTTCTGATATGTACAGAAATTTTTCCCAATTCCTGAGCAGCAATGCTCTGAGATAGGTGGAGATATGTTTGAAAACTAGCTCCTCATTAGGGACAGGAATTTAATTTCTCAAGCATTCTTGTGACAAAACAAAACAAAACAAAACAAAAAAGAAAAAGATTTGTTTCTTTGCCATCATCTTCTAGGATGCATCAAGAATTTGCTCCTCTAATGAAGACAACTTGGCTGAAGCATTTTTAACCTGCAGAATAAATTAACTGTTTTTAAAACAAAACTTAAACTTATATCACAACTGGCAGACAAGCTGTGTCAGATTGACTCCAGCCTAAAATTGAGCAAACATCATGAGTATTCCCTCTGGGTTCAAAGTGATACCACTTCGGTCATGTTCCTGGCTCTTTGTGTCCTCCTCTGAGTTCCCTCTGCCGTGCAGTTATGGAAAACTGATTTTAAACTCATGCACTTGGATCTTCTCAAGCATGATAGATTTTGCATGAAATGGAGACTCCTGGAGGTGCCAGGAGACAGTGTTTCTCAGCTCTTTAGCCAGAGGCAACTAAATCAGACAGGATAGGTTTCTGCAAATTGTGCAATAAAAGGCCAAAAGACAAGGTTTTCTAACGTGTCTCTGAAACAACGAAGCGCAACTTACACCTTATACCGAGACAATATATCTCATAACTCCCTAACAGTTTCTAAGGATACAAAAACTAGATGTAGGTGGTTGAGAAAAGCAAATTTTAAATATTTGCTAAAACTCTTCAATCCTATTGAGTTGCTACTCTACTTCTCTTTAAATACTTATCTTTCCCTGGCTGCCTGCAAACCTCAGGAGCTTCTTTTAGCTGGTCTGGGAACTGTATAAGGAAATCAGCTGTATCAGCAAACACAGCACAAGCTAAGAGACAGGGCATCATGTAAGCCAAGTCAAATGAATGTACTGTTACTCAAACACATGTAGCAGAAAGGGCCTTGCCACTGCTTGGGCTGTAACGTGGAGGCTCTGACCTGCATTTCTGAGAGTAAAGGGCTGGAAAAGCCCAGCCAGTGATGTGGCCAAAGTCCTGGCACTGCACAGCACCACGTGTAGGTCAGGAAAGGACTAGTGGTGTCCTGAAAGGAACACCTCCTGGATACACCAGGCCTGAGAGCTCTGGAAGCCTAACTTCCCTAAACAAACCACTTAGTTAGCCCCACACGCACACTTATTTTGCCCAATTTTAGACAGACTCAAATTGACAAACATTTTCCAGAGCTCTGACCTTTCTCAGTCTGCCCGTCTCTGGCTTCACCTGTAATTAACAAGTGTTTTCCCCTGAAGCATCTATTACGCATCTATTCTAAGCAAAAGCTAGACATGCAGAAGCTGTTCCCACCCAGAGCTCACCCCAGGGAGGGACCCATGAGGTCTCTGACAATGAGCAGCAGCCTGCTGTCCTCTCCCATTTCCCCGAGATCGTCAGCAAAATGAAGAGTTTTCTCCTCTTGTGAACTCCTCACGTGCTGCCAAGGCAGACCATAGACCTCAGTGTCCAGACCAGTGACCTCAAAGAGCACAGAAACAGAAATGCAGAAAGCACTTTCAAAAGGCAGGATTCATTTTTTCCCAGTGATGTCAAAAAGCCCTCAGATCCTGCTGCGTGGCATGGTCAGGAATGCTGGAAGCTCCTAAGATGATGCAGACTTTTCTTCACCTTAGAAGAGAGAGTGCAGGTCAGCCTGGCACAGGCTGTGGGTTCACAATGTTAAAACATGCAGCAAAATCAACTTTGTGTGTTTTCCCGAATGTGGTATCCATTCCCACTGCTTGTTTCCATTCCAGTACCATATTGCACTGCCCCTGACTTTGTGCCAGCCCCAGCATTCATGTGGAAAGCTCTAATGCAGATTAAGGACCCAATCCATCTTTAAAAATGTAAGATAAATTCTTTTTTGTGACTTTCCGAAGCTGGATTTTCTCACAAAGGGCTTCACAGCACAGCCTCCACAGTCATGAGCCAGCACAGCTGGGGATGTGCACAGGGCACGAAGGAGTGTGAAGGATGGGGGGAGGAAGCAGAAATACTGTAAAGCAGCATTTCCACCCAGCATTGGTTACAGTGAAACCAAACCATCTCTACGTGACTTGTGTACCCTAAGTACAAGGACCTTAGCATTACCAGGGAGCTCCCCGTCCTGTGCCTGGGCTTGGTGTGCAACAAGCGGGGTGACAAGTCTAGCATGTGCGAAAACGGAAAAGGAGCTCATGAGCTGTGTGGTACCTCCATCACCCAACCCGCTCCTTAGCTGGGCTTTCAAAGATGCCACCAGGGTGCCCTCGGTGCCTGTGCCCCCAGCAGGCCACCTAGATGCACCCTGGCAGAGTGGATCTATTTACTATTTTGGAGAGCAGGACAGGATCATAGAATCATAGAATCATAGAATCATAGAATCATAGGGTTGGAAGGGACCTTAGTAGATCATCTAGTCCAACCCCCCTGCCAGAGCAGGGCCACCTTAGAGCAGGTTGCACAGGAACCCATCCAGGCGGGTTTGGAATGTCTCCAGAGACGGAGACTCCACCACCTCCCTGGGCAGCCTGTGCCAGGGCTCTGCCACCCTCAAGGTAAAGAAGTTCCTCCTCATGTTTAGGTGGAACTTCCTATGCTCAAGTTTGTGCCCGTTACCCCTTGTCCTATCACTGGGCACCACTGAAAAGAGCCTGGCCCCATCCTCCTGACNGGATGGCGGCACAGCCTTCCGGGGTGTCAGCCACCCCTCCCAGCTTTGTGTCGTCAGCAAACTTGCTGAGGGTGCACTCTATCCCCTCATCCAGGTCATTGATGAATATATTGAAGAGCACTGGGCCCAGTACTGACCCCTGGGGAACACCGCTCATCACTGACCTCCAACTAGACTCCACGCCCCTAATCACAACCCTCTGGGCTCTGTCCTTCAACCAGTTTTCTATCCACCTCACTGTCCATTCATCTAACCCACTCTTCCTAAGCTTCCCTAGGAGGATGCTGTGGGAGACCGTGTCAAACGCCTTGCTGAAGTCAAGGTAGACCACATCGACCGCTCTCCCCTCATCCATCCATCCAGTCACACCATCAAATCCAGGACAAGATGCTCAGAGAAGGAGACTGCCCGGAGACTGCCCAGAGACTTGGAACTGACTTGCACTCTTTCCTTCTGCAATTGAAATTTACCAGGCAATGGCCAGAAAAGAGATCGAAAGCATAAAACGGTGTCAAGCTCAAGATCAGGGTCCACAGAGGATGACAGAGAGCAGCAAATGGGTCCAATGCTTAGACAGTGAGCTGAGTACAGTGTTAGAAGAGCAATAAGGAATTAGTTATCAGAGCAATGGATACTCCAGATACTGTCAACAAAAGGATTCAGCCTGAAAGCCAGTGGGACCATTATTCATGTTAAGCTATTTCACAAAACCTGTTGTTCCCAGAAAACCTGATACAGAGCAAAGCAGATAAGAAGGTGAAGAAGGTTTCCAGAGGTGATCCGAGAAAGCATGTGAAAAATGTCTGCATGGAAAAAAAGCACATGGGAAAGGGCATAGTTTGTAACGGCACTGAGGGGAGAAAATGCGAGAGCAAGATGATTTTTTGAACTGCAAGCTTCAACTTTTCAAGCTACATACAAGCTAAGAGAAGATGTGCTGGCTGCAGACGTGCTCCCTCGAGCATCAGGCAGCTGCCTGCCAAAGCGCCTCCTAAACGCGATGATCTGACGGGCGAAGTCCTGTCAGCTCACAGACAAAGTGGGGCAGGACTGCTCGTGTGACTGCTGAGGATGAGATGCTGTGGAAAGCGTCTGAGCCGAGGGAGGCCAAGGCAGCAGATTCCCAGGCTCAGCTGGGAACCTCAGGCAGAGCCTCCGTGCTAGGTGGGGGTTTGTTTAAAGGCTTGGTGACTGCACTAGCAATAGAGAACCACACTTTGCAAAGGGTTCAAGTTAGTCATTAAAATATCTCAGAAAAGGGCTATCACTGAGAAACTTTTATACTGATCAGTGGAATTAGGGAAGACAATGAACCTTACTGCAGATGCCAAAAAAGTACGGGCCGAGTCAGGCCCCCGTGAGTGACGCGAGGAAATTGTTGCTCTGCAGCAAAGTAGGCACAGTTATATTCAACTGGAAAGAAAATTAAATGCTCACCTCAGGCAGTGCTGCCCATGCTAAAAGATGCTACATCTAAATAGAGGATTATGGATATCCTACCTTCCTTCACTATATCATATGCCAGAGAAGCAAACACAAATTAGTGGAGTGGATTCAGACCATTTCAAAGAAGGCAGTTTTATTCCAGAGGAAGAAAACCCACAGGAAGATTGCCAGAAATGGGTATGTCACCTTAAATTCCCACCCAGTATGAACCAACACATAAATAAGGCCTTGTCTGGTACCTTCCAAAAAAAGTTCTCAACTTTTCTTACAAGCACTGCTCCATCTCACAGTCCCTCTGTGACATACTGTGCATGTGAGAGATAAGCTCCAAAAGGGTAAATGAATTGCATAAAGTCTGTGGCAGTGTCGGTAAAAGAGACAAGACACGATTTCCGGGTCCTACTTAATAAAAATGAAGTCATCCGTCTTCTTTATTTGAAGATGTCCAGATTCCTTCTCCAATCTATATATATATCAATAGATGTTTATCCTCCCTAGTGATTTCAGATTTCAGCTATTGTGGTGAGTTAAAGGAACAGTTTATATTTTTATAACTGTTTTTATAGCATGCTTAAGCATACCACAAAATTTACTTCATAAACATCACAATATCACAATGCAAACCTCATTAACATTTAGTAGAAGTAACTACATTTTCAGCTAAATACATGATAAACAAAATGGCAACCAACTTACTTCTTGGCTCTCATACTTTAGAATTAGATTACTATAAATACATACAATTGCATGCACTGCCAAATACTGTACTTCAATGTTTGTCCATAAAATGTAATTTGAAATGCATGTAGGATGGTACAGCTTTTGTAAAAGGAAGTTATTATCTGTGATAAAAGCAATTGTTGACATTAGAAATACAGACTAGAGGGTTCAGATGGGAAATTTAATAAAAACAAAACAAATGTAGAAAGGAAGAGGGAGGTTAACAGTACGGCAAAGCAAAGCCAGATGTAGCAGTAAATATCTGCCCAGAGGCGAACCTGGACTGCTACCTATCAGAGTGGCAGCACAGCTGGTTTATTTTTCACACTGGACATGGTTGATAGGCAGACACCAGGCAGGTATGCGCTTAGGCTGAGAAAAAGCAAGGTTTAACCATACATTTCACTCTGTCGTGTGTTGTCTTAAAAGATGGAAGGGTCACTTAGACTGGGAGCTTTTGGGGGGTTTTCTTTGTGTTTTAAACAAATGCTACTACCCACATTTCCACTCAGCAATCGTCTCAGCTGCACAAGTGAGTAAGAAAGCAAGCAAGCCAGGGGCACTGAGTCCACGTGAGCTTTCCTTCAATGCCACAGGAGATGCACCAAAGCCATACGGCTCCTGCCCATGGATCACCTTCCCCTGTGCAGGGCTGGGCTCCGACCCCCAAATGAAATGTCCTTTTCTCATACTTCAACTCCTCTCCCAGCATGCAGCACACACGTAACAAAAAAAAAGGCTTTGAAAACGACAGAACAAGACACTCTCTGTGCATCCAGCTCAAGTACACTTCCCCAGGAGCAGAGTTAGGGGCAAAGAGAATTTCCTTGGTGAAACTCACGCTGGGAGCCAATGACCCCACTTGGAATAATAAGTAACTTTGAATAATTTAATTGTACTCTATAATTTATTTTTTTTTTCAGTTTGAAAATGTCAGGAAAAGGAAGTTACAGCAGGACACGGACTAACACACAGAACAAGCTGGCTCACATTATTATCTTCTGGCTTTTTTTGTTTTCTTATTTTGGTCTTGTATCCTGCAGTTGTATCACTCCATAGTAACAACCTGCTGAGTGAGAAGGGGATTTACAGTGCTTTTCTCTAGTTCTTAAAGTATTTCTGTCACTTAGCTGCTATTTCAGAGTTAAAGGAGAACTAACACCACATTTTGGACTGACCTAGCTGTTTTCTCCCCTTTTTAAAGAAAGCTTTTCAATGACAAATGTGGCAGAAAGTATGCTGCGTTGTGGGAGGGAAGCAGTGTTTGGTATCCAAGGGGTACATCTGCACTAAATTATCCTGCTCTGAAGTTTGGACTGATTTTTCAGTTAACAAACTGTTTTACCATGTTCCTTTAACTATTGGAGAAATAAGTTGTCCATCAGTGTTTCTCTACTGAGAGTTTAAACTGCATATCAGGCTCGGCGCAAAGCTCAGCATCGGTCAGGCAGGGCAGGGCAGAGAGGAGCCAGAGCCTACAACTGGGAGCGGGTGCCTGCACCTCTGAAATCAAACTGGGGATGAATTAATGCTCGAAAATATTACCCACAAAGAATAAACATGCAAAATTCCTTAGAGGATTTTATTCCTGTGTACACAACTGCCTACTGCCACCGGAGCACTCTCTGCAGCTCAGGGCAGATTCAATATTTAAGCCATCTTCCCAGCAGATGCATGGGGAAATCCACAGCCCAGTTGCAAAGGTGTAACTTGTGAGTGGACAGGGAAGGTATGGCGGGGAACGGCCCTGACATGGGGCAGGGGGCTGTGCTGCAGCACGAATGTGCCCCTGACGTGGAGGGACCTCACTGGCCGTTGCTAACAGGGATTGCACATCCAGGGAGGAAGAGGAGGGGGTAAGAGCGAAGGCTGGGACTGGAAGGCGCTGAAGACACCTAAGCTATCTGCAGGGGACAGGAGCCAGGCATGTTTGCAATGATAACTTGGCAGGGACTGATCCTTTCAGCATTATTTTCATCCCGTGTAATTGGTGTGGTCAGGAAGGCACTGGCTGCCAGAGTTGGGGGGGAGGGGGGGGAGTAAGGGCAGTGACAGGGGACAGATGTGGCACTTTCCCTTATGCTTTCCCTCACTGTCCTCAGTGACAACAGAGGAGAGGAAGAGCGACAGTGAAATGGAGATGCGTGTGGTCATGGCACTGGTGCCCGTGAGCTGGCACTGGGGAGATTGACAAGGAGGCGTTTGGCGGCACCTTGCACTTGACTGCCGCAAACCGCTCCCAGCATGAGCCCTGAAACCCCAGTATAGAAATGTTTTGAGTCAGAACCAAGAGGCTTTTCCAGCTCTGCTACGAGTTCAGTTTTTCAATGTGATGAGATCCTTCCTGGCTCCCTGAGTTTTCATGTGGCAGCAGGGCTGGGCTTCCGAGCCATGGCCAAAACATCTCAGTGCACAGAAAAGGAGAGGCAGCTGGAAAGTAAAGGTGGAAATAAACTTGGGGTGATATTTTCCCTCATAAGGAATTGGGACAATCTATTATCTCCATAAATCTTTGTTGCTTAAACTATCAAGGAACTTAACTTACACTGAGCAGAAAAAACAAATAGAAAAAACGTTGAAACCAGAAATTTCACACTGGTGCAATTGCTTTTCTGGAGAGGGCAGAGGACAGCCTCCAGCACAGACAGGTAGCCCTCTCGCCTGTTCCTCTCTGGTCCTGATGTGTAGGCAGTTTTATGCATTATCTTCGCAGATCTGATCCCAGGCTTGAGATCTAGACAATCTGTGGATGCTAGAAACTCACCTACAGGAAACATGCTGTAAGTTTTTGAGTGGTTTGTCATTGTATCTAGCACTTGGAGCTGAAATGAAGCTGCATGCAAATGGAGCAACCCACCAGCCCAGACCCAGCACTCACTCTCCTCCTCGAGAAGGGGAGAGGGGACAGAGTGAAGTGACAGGGGTTGGCCGACAAGGTCATTCACTGAAGGAGCTGAGAAGTTATCTCATGTCTTGTGAATGCTGATCCTGTGCCCTTTACACAACTCGATGAGACCTTAAATTATACACTGTGGAGAGTCTAGATCATAAATAAAAAGCAGGGCTCCTCAGATAATGGCATTCCAGTAGGCTTACAAATATGCCTCGTTTGGGAACATATTACATTACAGTTTGGGGCTTGCCAAATGATCTTCTGTTCTATTTATTACCAGCAGCCTTATATCAACCTCATATTCTAAGTTCTTAATTTGTGCAACTTTTGTTCCACTTCAAATAAAAGATTTTCTTTTGCCCCTTGATCCCAGTGCTCTTACCACTCAGGAATCAGACCTGACCAAGGACATCAGGAAAAGCCCTGATATAGCCTGGTGTTTTCCCCCAGGGTGCCCAATTGAGATACCACTAACACTGCAGCATCAAGATCAGCCCCATGGGAAGAGATTCACCTTCGTTGGCACTGACCAATGCCAAGCTCATGCTTCTGAGCTCAACTTGTTGGCCCCAGAAAAGCACTCACCAAACAAAAGGGTGGCTTTACATACAGAATTACATCAGGGACACAAAGTAAAGTGAAACAGATTCATTCTGACGGTACATGTAGGAAGGTTTGAATTATCCAGCACAAATTGGCCAACCCAGTTCCATCAAAGTCCTCTGTGGTCCTGCTCAGGATTTCAGACATGTGTTATGAGGAGCAGCTGCTGCTCCAGGAAGCATGTTTCAGTCCAGCCAGGATCAAGCCCTGAGAGTTTCTGCTGCATGTTTCAGAGAAATCAGCCTCAGCCTTAGGTATCCAAGTCGGCTGTCGTAAATATTTATTCATTAAAGAAGTCCTTGTTTGCTTCTGGTGCAGTTTCATATCCTTCTAAAGACTCACGAACAAGGGAAATGTATGGGCAGGGAAGGGGGGAGGAGGAATTTCCTCCCTTTCCTTATAAGTTAAAAAAAAAAAATCACAAAACCAGCTTGCCTTGTGGAAAATAAACTTGTCCAGTTTTGTATACATGTGTTTACTGTACAAACTTTCAGTGACTCAGATGTGAAATGTGCCTCAGGTTTGTTATGTGTTTTGTTTAGATTTCTAACTCTCCCTGAGAAAACATGGGCCACAGTTCAGGCTGATGTCTATCCCATCCAGTAGATTGCAGGGGATGCACAATAAAACCCAATCCTGTGAGTGTTTATGCATGCATGAATAGACCTGCATTCACTGGGCTTTTTCATGCATGTAATCGTTCGCAGGATCAGGGCCTCAGGCACAGCGCAGAACTTGGGTTCATACATTTACTTGGGACTGGAATTTGTTGCATTACTTTGACATAAACTGTTCATCACATTTCAGAGTTCGCTGCTGCATTCATGCCAGCCATCCTGACCAGACAGGACTGATTTTAAGAAATCTTTAAGAGACTACCGATCTCCTTTTCCTTTCTTGTCAGCATTGATATCCATCAGATCCAATGTGCCTCCTTTTTAATCAGCTTGCTTCTCCCGCAGCTCTCTGATTAGGTCACATTTCAATTTGTGCCCGCAGAGTTGCTCCCATGCTAGTGGCTGGCAATGTTACAAACACAATTTTTCGGCACTGATGACCGAACCAAGTTAAAGACCCCCAGGTAACTATAGATAGTTGGAAACTATCTTATGGGTTGAGCTATTGCTGCTTCCTTGTGATGCATAAAGAAGAGCTATGATACGGCTGATAAGGTGCATTTGATTTGTTTGGATCCTCACTTGGGGACTCCTCGTCTCCCATTTTGCTTGCCCAGAAAATATATTGTGACTTCAGATGCCTTAATAGAGGGCCTGAGGGTGTTGACCTTCATCAGTAATCCCATCTATTCCACAAATCCATCAGCCGTTGAGGTTAAATAATGTGCTGTTATTAAAAAAAAAACAAAAAACAAAAAAACATCATCTCAACATTTGTCAGTCCATTGGATCATGTGGCTCATTTCATTCAGTCAGTCACTAGAAGCAGGTAGGGAAAAAGGAGACCCCCGAACCCACCTGCCATTGATCTGAGAGTCTGGGATGAGTCTCAGAAACAACAGATGAGCAGCACTAGACAGCCTGAGGGTTAAGTCTTAACTCAGATTTTATTCACGTTTTGGGGGTTCTGACTCTTTACTTCTGAATTTGTAATGAGAACTCCCCCTTGGTGAAGTAAACCTTCATCTCGTGTCCTGCACCTGGGCCAGGCCAATCCCTGGTATCAACACAGTCTGGGGGATGAAGAGATTGAGAGCAACCCTGCGGAGAAGGACTTGAGGGTACTGGTGGATGAAAAGCTGGACGTGACACAGCAATGTGCACTCACAGCCCAGAAAGCCAACTGTATCCTGGACTGCATCAAAAGCAGCATGGCCCACAGGCCAAGGGAGGCGGTTCTGCCCCTCTCCTCCTCTCTGGTGAGACCCCATCTGGAGTACTGCCTCTAGCTCTGGGATCCCCAGAATGGGAAAGATGTGGACCTGTTGGAGTCGGTCCAGAGGAGGGCCACAGAAATGATCAGAGGGATGGAGCACCTTTGCTGTGAGGACAGGCTGAGAGAGAGTTGGGGTTCTTCAGCCTGGAGAGGGCTCCAGGGAGACCTTATTGCTGCCTTTCACTATTTAAAGGGGGCTTATAAGAATGATGGGGACAGACTTTTTAGTAGGACGTGTTGCGAAAAGACAAAGGGTAACGGTTTTAAACTAAAAGAGGGTAGATTTAGAGTAGATACGAGGAAGAAATTTTTTACACTGGGGGTGGTGAAACACTGGCACAGATTGCCAAGAGAGGTGGTAGATGCCCCATCCCTGGAAACATTCAAGGTCGGTTTGGACAGGGCTCTGAGCAGACTTCAATCTAGTTGGAAGATGTCCCTGCTCATTGCATGGGCACTGGACTAGATCACCTTTAAGGCCCCTTCCAACCCANAACTGTATCCTGGACTGCATCAAAAGCAGCATGGCCCACAGGCCAAGGGAGGCGGTTCTGCCCCTCTCCTCCTCTCTGGTGAGACCCCATCTGGAGTACTGCCTCTAGCTCTGGGATCCCCAGAATGGGAAAGATGTGGACCTGTTGGAGTCGGTCCAGAGGAGGGCCACAGAAATGATCAGAGGGATGGAGCACCTTTGCTGTGAGGACAGGCTGAGAGAGAGTTGGGGTTCTTCAGCCTGGAGAGGGCTCCAGGGAGACCTTATTGCTGCCTTTCACTATTTAAAGGGGGCTTATAAGAATGATGGGGACAGACTTTTTAGTAGGACGTGTTGCGAAAAGACAAGGGGTAACGGTTTTAAACTAAAAGAGGGTAGATTTAGAGTAGATACGAGGAAGAAATTTTTTACACTGGGGGTGGTGAAACACTGGCACAGATTGCCAAGAGAGGTGGTAGATGCCCCATCCCTGGAAACATTCAAGGTCGGTTTGGACAGGGCTCTGAGCAGACTTCATTCTAGTTGGAAGATGTCCCTGCTCATTGCATGGGCACTGGACTAGATCACCTTTAAGGCCCCTTCCAACCCAAACTAGTCTATGATTCTATGTTAGCTTTGCCTGGTGCTGGAAGTCATCTGAGTGAGGCTGTCAAAGATGAGGCAGCTCTCTGGAGGTGACTAAGCCAAATGGAGCAGGGAGGAACTGCCCCAGGAGCAGTGTTTTGAACCCCCAGATACCAGAGGAAGTTTCTTGCCATCCTAACAGGGCCAACAAGGGAGCTACTAATGTCAAAACCTGGGATGCGGGGAGGAGCTCCCTCTGACAGGTACAAGGTTGCTGTTAAGACCCCCATTCCCTGTGAGTAACAAGAAGCCCAGAGATATGCAACACCTCCAGGCAAACCCCCAAGCAACCTTTCTTCTACTACACACAAACATCTCAGTTACTTGACTGTTTGGGAACAGAAATACATGAAAACTACAATCCAGTTTCATGGGCTCTTGGTAGCGTGCTGTTTATTGTTCCCAGAGGAACAATAAAGATTCTTAAAAGCAGATGGACTCAGACATTCTGATGATTTGCTGTAGAAGCAAAACAATGGGCCAGATTTTTTAAAAATAGAAAATACATCCACTGCACAAGTAAGCCTCACACTCCTCTATGCACAAAGTGGGACGAGACGAACAATGTTTTGCAGCACTTTATGCAGATGAAACTGAGTAAAGAGTTTTCCTGACACAGAAATCATGGAATAATCAAACATGAGCAAGGGCCTAAAAATTAATATAACTACAGAATCACAGAATGATTGAAGTTGGAAGGGGTCTCTGGAGGTCATCTGGTCCAGGCTCCTGCTCAAGCAGAGCCACCTACAGACTATGTCCAGATGGCTTTTCTATATCTCTAAGTATGGAGGCACCACCACATCCCTGGGCAACCTGTGCCAGTGCTCGTTCACCCTCACAGTGAAAAAGTGTTTCAGGAGGAACCTTCTGTGTTCCAGTCTGTGCCCATTGCGTCTGGTACTGTCACTTGGCACCACTGAAAAGAGCCTGGCTCCATCTCCTTTGCATCCTCCCTTTATGTATTTATATACGTTATTAAGATTTTCCCCCTCAGACTTCTCTTCTTTAGGTTAAACAGTCCCAGGTCACTCATCCTTTCCTCGTAGGAGAGCTATTCCAGTCCCTTAATCATCTTCATGACCCTTTGTTGGACTCTCTCCAGTATGTCCATGTCTTTCTTGTATTGAGGAGCCCAGAACTTGACACAGGAATCCAGGTGTGGCTTCACCAGTGCTGAGTGGAGGGGAAGGATCACTTTCCTTGACCTGCTAGCAATACTTTGACTAATGCAGCCCAGGACATCAGTGGCTGCCTTTATGGCAAGGGCATATTGCTGGCTCATGGTCAACTTGGTGTCCAACACGACCACTAGGTCTTTTTCTGCCAAACTGCTTTCCAGCTGGGTGGCCCCCAGCATATACTGCTGCCTGAGTTGATTCTCCCAAGATGCAGTACTTGACACTTCCCCTCGCTGAATTTCGTAAGGTTCCTGTTAGCACATTTCTTCAGCCTGTTGAGGTCCCTCTGGATGGCAGCATAACTTTCTGGCATATCAACCACTCCTCCCAGTTTTGTGTCATCAGCAAACTTGCTGAGGGTGCACTCTGCTCCATCATCTGGATCATTAATGAAGTTGTTTTACCAAGCCAGTCATGTCATTGTAGAAGTTTATCAAGTTGTCAAGCTTGACTTCCCCTCAGTGAAACCATGCTTACTACTTCTGGTGATTTTCTTCTCCTTAATGTGCCTGGAAATGGTTTCTAGGATTAGCTGTTTTATCACCTTCCCAGGGATCAAGATCAGGCTGACTGACTCCTTTCCCTTCTTGAAGATAGGGGTGGCATTTACTTTCCTCCAGTCTTCAGACACTTCTCCCAGTTGCCATGATCGAAGATTATAAAGAGTGGTGTTGCAATGACATCTGCCAGCTACGTCAGCGCTTATGGTGCATTTCATCAGAGCTCATGGACTTGTGTATGTCTGGTCGGCTTAAGTGTTCCCTGATCTGAACCTCTTCCTCTAAGAGCACATCTTCCTTGGTCCAGTCTTTCCCCCTGGTCTCTTTGACCCAGGATTCTTGAAGATCCATCTTGCTAGTAAGGACAGAGGCAAAGGCAGCAGTCAGTTCTTCAGCCTTTTCCATGTCCTGTGCAATGAGGTCCCCCATCTCATTCAGCAATGGGCTCATATTTTCCTTAGGCTTCCTTTTGTCACCTATGTGCTTACAGAAGCCCTTCTTGTGGTCTTTGACAACCCTGGACAGATTCAATTTGGACAGATTCTTCTGGGCTTTGGCTTTCCCAGCTTCATCCCTGGATACTTGGACAATGTCTCTGTATTCCTCCCGTATTACTTGTCCTTGCTTCCACCCTTTGTATGCTTTTTTTGTAATGTAGCAAAGGGAAGGTGCAGCAAAGAACATTTACTTCACTCTGTGGAATGGTCACTGTCAAAAATGAACCTGAATAAACTCAAGTAATTACTGAAACTGAGAAAATATAAAACCCATGAGTAATTGTTAGAAGCAAAGTACCCACATTACTTCTCCATGCTTCTAGAGAAGGCTAAAAGGGAACGTCAGATGGCTCTGCCCAACCTCCTCTAGGTCAGCATTACACCTGGATTGAAACCAATGTATATACATATACACACATCAAACACATGTATATACACATCAAACTATATAACTAAAACCAAACTATATAATATAAATATCGGGTATTATATAGCATGTATAATAAAGGTTCTCTTTAAAGGCCAGTGGGCCTTTTGCTTTGATGAATTAACATATTTTAGAGGGTGTGTATCTGATTCATGATTAAAGCTTATATATTTCTAGCACCAGGAGAAATTAAACCAATTTGCTGATCCTGTAGGTAGTCTGGTGTTAGAATGAACAGTTGTTTCTTTTTACATGGTAAACTCGGTAATCATAGGTGGAGGGGAATTAACCCACATCAAAAAACAGAACCAGTTTCCCTAAATGAAATTTTGTAATGTGAAAGAAGTACTTTAAAGAAACTAATGAAACCTAAATATTGCATCATAATTTGTCCTATTAATGTTGGTATAATCACTTTAAAATTCAAGTTACTATAGATACTATGTTTTTCAGACAACCAAAGTAGGGCAAATGGAGAGCACCATAAAACCAGACAGGTTTACAGTTGTAGCATTTTCTTGTGTAAACCCCAGGTTGCAGCATATAGTGCAACTTCTGTGTTTGAAGCTGTCCAACACTTTCAAGAAGATTATATATCCACTTTGATTTTCATGAAATTCAGGACATAAAAGATCAAATACACTCAATAACTGATGCTAAATGCCAATGACATACCAGCAGAAAGGAATTTTTTTCCACATGAATGTGGTATGAATGGAATGTGTTGGGAATAATGTCATTGCCCACAACAACAAGCCCTTTTCTCAAGAGCACATCTCTTCTAACAAGTGCTGAAAGCAGGCGACACAAGGGGCCCCACTCCCGATTTCTATGCCTTGCTGTGCAATCTGTACAGGTACCATCTTTGGAGTATTTGGGTTTTATTTTAGGGCTCTGACACCACAATACTTCCCTAAAAGCATGTACTAAGTGGTAGGGTTTGGTTTATATGGTGCACAGCTCCCAGCAAGTCTTGGAGAGGGATCCTAAGTGTCTCTAAAATATGTAAATGTGCCATTCCCATCTACCCATGAACCTGGGACTAAGTTCTTGCCCTCCTTCTCCCCCCAGCCCTTGCAGTCTACATCCAGGAAACCTAATCCCACATCACCCCACCCCAAATCCCAACCCTGTGCCACCATGACCTCCACCACCCGTGTATTCTACATTCCCCAGGGCCCCTCTGGTGTACTTCACCTTCTCCTGCGCATTGCCTCCTTACCACACCAAAGGTACCAAAAGAACCGCAGGGCAAGTCAGGCACCATGTCTTGTACATCCAGCATTGGATGAATGCAGCTTTTTTAACATTTTAGAAGTGTAGATCCCATTTGACTCCAGCTTGTCCTTCAGACTGATCTTGGTATCCAGGCACAGCAACCTAAGACTTCTCAAACGTATGAGAAAGGCCATCGTCTGCCATCACCTTTTCATCCGCTCCTGGCACTAACTCTTGACAAAGGTTTTCCAAAGGGCTACACTAACTCTTGACAAAGGCTTTCCAAAAGGCTGCACCAACATGTTGCCTACTCTTGCTCTGTGCCAATGGAGGCCACCTTCACTGCATGGGTAGATGAACAGTCAAGAGGAGGTAGAAGAAATCCCCCTGTTGGATACCACAAGTTGGTATCCACTCAGTAACACGTCTAAGTTAGGAAGAAGTCTGTCACAGATGACAAATTTGCTTCTGTTAATGGTTAATAACTTATGACAAAGATTTCAAATGCAGTTGGTGATTTTTCATGTTGCTTTTAATATTTGCTGTGCACAAAACACCTCTGCTTTGGAGGCCTGCTTTGGAGAAGAGAGGTATAGCTTCCCTGAAGAATCTGGCTGACATCAAAACAAGTGGCTCCCAACACCCTTTTTCAAAACTTTTTTGCCTGGCTTTCATAATCCTCATAGGCATCCTGGACACATGTGAAAAAAGCTGGAAGTGCCTCTTTATAGCCAGGGTGTATATTAGCATCATTCAGCCCTGCCAATACTTGTGTTTGGAGCAGTAGAAACAGGTTAATGAAGTGTGCATTGAGCACTGATAAAACAGTGAGGTTTCTAAAAGCATCATCAGGAGAAACCTGCAATCTCCTACGAATGCAGGAAGAAAACTGAAAGCCCAATGCCGTTCACCTCCTGCGAGAATTTCACCTATTTACAGACATTTGGGTCACTTACTTACAAAGGTACCCATCTGACAATGAGCAACAAAATAAGCCCCCAGTTTTCAAAGAGAACAATTGCAAGCACAACTTGTTGGCCAGGGTGGTGATTTCTCACCCACTCAGAGTATTTTTGACAAGAGGAAAAGACTCATCTTCCTCAAGCCTCTGCCTCCGTAGTAATCTGCCCTGGCAGTTACAACCTGGCTCTCAAATGCTCCTGTATTTTGAATCCAAGCAAAAGCTTTGGCGTCTGTAAACCTAGGATGGGCTCGTTTTAAATGATGAGAGGAAACAGGCTGACAGTGAGCTGATTAGAAAGCTCTTAGAGTCCTCTCGGCTGAGTGGGGACTTTCTTCGTGTGCTGCCAAAGAAGAGACACAGGGGCACCCGGAGCCTGGCTTGCTGTCCTCGGTGAGATCGTGAGGATGTGGGAAAAGACCATTTCAGGGAGGCTGAGCTGCCCTCGCCAACTTGCCCCTTCCTGACAGCCTCTGCTCTGAAGATAACAAGGGAGGAAATAATGAAACACTATAGTAAAGACTAGATGAATTCCAAGAGACAACTGCAAGCTGTTTCCTGGCCCCAGCCTTATCTACAGTCCCAGAAAATAACCCTTTCTCTGTGGTCAATAAATAATACGTTATGATTGGGGTGAAAAATTTGGTTTAATTTCTGCTGCTGAGTGCTAGGCAGTGGGATGTGTTTTCCATAAAAAGCAGGGACAACTGTATTTCTAGTCATGCTTTGGAGCAGAGAGGAAAGGCTCCACAAGAATTCTCTCACCAGGAGTCTGAGGGTTAAGCCAATGGTATTTAAATGCGTAGTAGAAAATGAAGATGCAGAGCTAGGAGGGGAAAGAAGGGTTAAAAGGATGGACTTGAGAAGCCATGTAGAGGTTACTGAATGGACAAAGCAGCGAGCATCAAAAATAATTCAGCCAAAAAATAAAAATAAATACAGGAGGAAATTACTTCATTGCAGCCTACACTGCGTTATCAGTATGGAAGCGCTGGGAGCTGCTTTTCTTTCCAAAATGGCAGCTGATAGCTGATATAAACAAAAAGGTCGTCAGGGCAGCGAGGGGAGAGGAGGGAGCCTCAGGGAGGGGACAAACAGAAGATGGACCAGATCAGCAAAGGCTTAAGGCCACAGGCAACCTCACGGCCGCAGACACTGAGCAGCAGCACTGACCACCAGGGCAGGCAGCCCCCTTCAGTATTCTCAGCAACGAGACTCTACCATCCATCTGAGCATAAGAAGGTGTGTCCTAAGCTCAGACGACATCTCTGACCTGTTGTCCAGTGGTGTCTCTACTTACCACACTTCAAACTTCAGGGCCCAAACTGCACATTTCACCAGAAGCCATCACTGGCTGCTCTGTAACTGCATCCCAGCACCAGTCTGCGGGCAGCAGTTCCCCATGGTGCACCTTGAAAGGCTGCATTTGCACATGGAGACCAGCAAAGCAACTTGGTTCCCACTGAAAATTTCTCTCCATTTGGGTCAAGTCTGCGTTTTCATTACGATTTTTATCCAGCTGTAACAATACTGTGAAACTTGTGTAAGAGTCCACCACATTACACCCCTACCTGTCTTAAAGGACCACCCTAGGGTATCCTCAAATTCACTAGCTGCAGCTTTACGTTACCCCTGCAAAAAGACGACCTCTGTGAAGCAATCAACTTTTTGCTGGTCCCTTGAGTGGTCAAGAAGGCAGCTTACACTGCAGTTCATTCCTGCTACCTTCATAAAGCAAAAAAAAAAAAAAAAAAGACAAAAAAAACCCCCCACCCCCCTCTCTCACAACTGCAAAAGCAGTGAGGCAAAATGCAGTTCAGCCATATGGTGGTACCTATAAACCCAGCCATCTTAGATGTAAGTTTGGTTTGGGGTTGGGAAAGTTTCTTTCCTGTATAGTGAAATAACGGGGAGTAATAGTCGTAAAATCTTTCACTGAGTTTCCTGGGGTCTGCAAGACATCTGGGAGGATTACGGGAGGAACACTGTGTGCAGTACCTGTTCTAGGAACAGCCCCAATTAATGGCTCCTTCTGTGACTGCTGCACTTTGCCTGAAGCAGATGCTGAAACAGTCCCTGAAGTCAGGTGATGCTGCTATCATGGCTCAGCAACCAAACTCCATGCCAGGACAGGCCATGGTTTGCTTTACATTTCCCTCACCTTGATGGAGCCCACGTTAGTATTTTCCAACCCCTTATTTTCCCTCGTTGTCCCAGTTAAAGTCTGCACTGGATGGTGATAGCTGTTTCCACACCAGCCCCAATGCAGAAGGAAGCAGATTAGGAAGGAGAGGAGCAGGGCTGGGTGCAGCCCCACCGGGATGTCAGCCTCCAAGCCCCACTGTCACCTCTGTGGGATGCTGCTGGGGGCTTCAGCACACTCGGCAGCGGAGGTGGCAGCAGGGAGGCACCTTGCTACCAGGGCAGTGGGCTGCACTCACCAAGACCAGATGAGGCACCACCAGTCCCTTCTGCAAAGTGTCACAGAGAGGGTGAGCAAGGAGGACACAGCGACACAGCTGTGCTTTACAGCAGTCATGTGCCTTTTTATTCCTTCTAATTTGGCTCTTTCCGTATCGCAGCCTCATGATACTACTGGAGAAACCTTATCATAGTTTTGTTGAAACACAGCCCTATATTAAGCAACGATCCTGGACAAAGTCAAAGAGGGGGAGAGGATTCATAAGCACAAACAGACACATTTTTGCAGAGGCAGCTGACCAGTTCTCCACAACGCATCTGGAGCCTTCTCAGTATTCCCAATCAGCCTCCATGTCTCCAGCTGACTTCCCATAAAAATGCTGAAGGGTCTTTGATCTATGGGTACATGTCCTTATGAGAAAGGGAGGGGTAAAATCACAGAGGTCGGGCAAACACTTGACAGTAGTTCCTGCAGCTCCTCAGACCCTGGCCAGCCTTTGAGGTCCTGTGCCAGAGATCGCAGATTTAGTTTGATCAGTCATGAGTTGAAAAGGCAGAGCAAAGCTGCTCGGGTCAAATCAGATGCTTAACTCTCCCTGCCTTTTGTGATGGGTGGGGAAGTTCAGTAAAAATTAAGATGATAAGAAAGAACACACAGAAAAAAAAGAGTAATGAGGAATTACATATTGAAAGCATCAGCCTCCTTGTTATACATCATCTGAGTTTGGATATCAATTACTGGCTCGGCCAGTTTCCCAACTCAGCCTCATCAAATTCCCTAGAAGTGGCAAAAAATTTAGAAGTTAAGTATTTCGCTGGAATATGCTGGATCCCCAACTTTCCAGCCAACACGCATAACACAGCTTTTGTATTTTACAATCTATTATTTTTGTTGATGCTAGAACAGAGCTCTGACCCTGGAGGGGATAAAACTAGTCCAAATGATAACAGCTTAAATGGCACTAAAAATAAACAAATGTTCAGATAGATATTCTTTACTTATGTTTCTGACAGAAATTCCTCTGTGAGGAAAGAATTTCAGGCTGTAACGGAGGAGTCAGATCTTTACTCGTTCCCGCCTTCCCATTGACTCAATGCATATGGAGCACTCATGTAATGGTCTTTCCCCTGGGAAACCAAACTTATCCTAAAATGCCATGGAATCAAAGCGATGAATTCCCCTCCTGCTTACACCGCTTTCCTCTGCCAGAACATCCCTCGTGTTAACAGCTTTCTGTAGACATATATAATCAAAAGTAAAACAAACTGTCCACTCTCAAACCATCCTGACTGTATGAAAAAGAATGAGCTTTTCTCTACATCGGGTCTTGCTATTATCTAAAACACGGGAGTTATTCTGGAAAAAAGCAGGTATTGAGAATCTAAGCTGAGGCCTGAATAAATAATTTGAGGCTGTTATAAAGACAGGGTGCTTAAACTGAGAAATGTATAGCTGAAAAAGCCATGGTTTGGTTCCTCTCCATCAGCCCACCTCTCAGGAAGGAATACCTGCCAAAATGCTGACAGCAGGTACTTAGGACTCAAGGGAGAATGCTGCAAATGGAAACCTGTAGGCAGCAGATAGTCCACAGTAGAAGACTTTATTTTCTATTTGCTAGAAGCCAGAAGAATGAAACATATAAATAGAAGCAATAACCTAGTGATAAGCAACACCCCAAAAGTTCAGTCCAGAGACAATATCCCAGGTTGTTTAAAAAAGCTTCCCTGGAGCTGAGGTGGTAACCTCTCCCAAGAAATCATTTCTAGAAAACACAGACCTTCCTGGGCCGGGCTCTGTGGGAACCCTGCAGATGAGACCTCTCCTGGCTGTCTCAATGCATCTCCTTCCATGGCGAGTGCAGCCCAGGGGCTGATGGTCACCTCTCCATAGGGCCCACCTTGTGGGCAGATGACTCACCATATGACTATCCGGTAGCCCAGATGAACGTGGGAGACAGGGAAAAGCTACTGAGTGTCAGAGAAGTTGTTCATTTGCAGAAGGGACAAGTAACTGTTAACCCCTTTGCTTGAAAGAAGGAAGGACACAGTAAGCTGGAGTGGCTGGGGGCTGTGATGGGGAGGGTGTCACAGAAAATTGTTGAAGATTTTATTCCAAGGTGTCTCTGCTTTATGTGTACTCGTGTTGTGAGGTGTGGAAATCCTAGGACTATTTGCATGAAAGGAGGAAAAAGTGGCAGACAAAAAAGCTGCCTAGTTTACTAGGAGGTATATTCCAAGACCGGTTTGTCAAATACACTTTGCGTATACATTTAGCCACAGACAAAAGGAAGTAATATCCAATATCTGTGGTGAAAATTACTTCAATATGTATTCCATGCCCGTGTGCCAAGCACACTCCTGATACAAACCCCACAGTTACACCCCCATGGGCACACACGCAACCCCACACGGAAACATCCCATCAGTGGCACTAAATAACTTATGAAAATGGTTAATTATGCTTTATCTGGAACTAAAACTAAATCTGGAGCTGAAAAGACAGTCAACAAAGCTCCAATGCTGAGAATCCTGAAACAGGAAACATCTGTCTGTGGAGGAGGCAGGGCCTGCCCCAGCGGTGCAGGGAGGTGCGTGCCCGAGCCCCAACTCCCTGCAGAAGGCTGGGGCACAAGTCACCTCGCTTGACTTTATATTTTCTCTTCACTGTTGCCCTGGAGTACTGTACATACATGGCAGTGCTGTACATGCTCCACCAGGACCATACATGCCCAACAGAAACAGAATGATGGATGAAAACAAGAAGGTGCAATGTAGTTATTTGGGAGTCCCATCAACAAAATCATTATTCAGCATGGGAAAGTGGTTTTGGTGTTTGGCTGTGGTGACGGATCGGAGCCGGGGCTTCCAGGTAGGCTGCAAAGAAATCCAGTCAGCAATGAATGGTTCTTCAGTTTGTTATAGGCAATGGGAAAAATGGTTCAGCTGAAATCCATAAGGTCTGAAAGGCCCTGGGATGAAACTGAGGCTTTTCAGAGTATATTTTCCAGAGGTCCAAAGAACATGAAAACAAACAAAAAAATCATGCAGAATAGGCAAAGGAGCCAGAAGAAGATGATAAGGAGCAGAGAGGGGAAAGCTTGCACAGAAGGAAATGGGCAAGTTTTATTTTTGGCTGTATGTTTCATTGTAGAAAGCAAACACTGCATAATGGACACGCTAGAGCTCCAAAAACCACATCTCAGCGATACCGTTAGCTCAGGACATTCACAGCATACATAAGCTCAAAAAGACAAACATATACTTTGTGTAATCACGGTCCGAGTAAAGACTGCAGAGACCATTACCACACCAAAAGGATAACCCAGCCAACCACAGTCTCATAGGTTATAAAAAACTGCATTCAAGAAAGTCAATTAGGCTCCACAGAGCTCTTGAAATGACAGAAATGACAGGAAAGCAAAAACATTTCTGAACTGAAGGGACAAATCCTGCCCCGCCAGTCACACAACGCAGTGTGAGCTATGCATCATTATCTGAGGACAGAAACATAAAGAACAAGAAAATAATGCTGTTTAAAGCCAGTAATTGTTTCCTATGGTTTCAGAGAGCTGGGCTGAATAAAATGCATTTGTTATATTATGACAGTGGGTCACAGAAACCATAGTAAGGGAGGAAAATGCAGGAAGATTATATGTTGCAGGAAGACATGGCTGCAGTAAAGATGAACATAAAAAGCAAAACTGAATAGAGATCTAGAATTTCTAAATTACCCTTGGCCCAAATGTCTGGCTTACCACTGAAATAGTATAATTATAAAGCTGGCATAAAACAGGACGCGGATCTAGTTACTAATTTCTTACTAGCAATAGCAGCAAAACAGTTTCTGCCAGTAGCGGGTCTCTTGACAAAAACCTTGTGTCTTCTACATGATGTGACCTATAGGGAAAACTGGTTTTAATCAGACAAATCTATAAATGGTATGCAGTTGTGGTCGCTCCTCTCGGATGTCAAAAAGAACAGAGGAGAAAGTGGGGGAAAGGGAGGGGGGATCTTCACTGTAATTTCTTGTTTAACACTTCACTTTCTCTGAAACGCACAGCAGAATTTGTAGATTTAGGAGATTGCCTAATCATGCAGGCCAATGATGGCACTAGAGTCACCTCGCAAACCAAGTGAAAACAAAAAACAACAAAAAAAAACCCCACACACCCAAAAAAACCCTCTTCCTAGTGGTATTGCTTTATCCCCTGTGCTCTACTTAAGTCTTGACTGCAAATGCAGGGGTTTTTTCATGGCTGCAATTCTGAACTCGGTCACTCTGATCTCTGCTTTCCAGCATATGCTTAATCCTAAACACACGAGTTACACCACTGAAGTCAATGGCACAGCTCCTGTGCCAAGATATTAAGCATGTGTCCAAGGGTCTCACTGGGTCAGTCCAAAGAGCTTGGGCAGAAAACAATCCTAAATAGTTTTCTTTCTCTGTGTTAGGCCCCATGAAACCCAGCAATCAGTGGAATGGTGTCAGTGAATTAACATGTAAATGTCTTATACCTTACCATAGTCTATAAGCAGTTTAAGGTTGTGTGGAGATTTTTGTCCAGCCTTTTTACCAGTGAAAAATTGTCTTCAATAAAAGTAGAGGGTTTTGCTGTGTTTCTTCTTTCTGTTGAGATGTTTGAGCTTCTGACAAAAATCTGAACCCCTGAAAACCTAATAACGTGGCTGCACTGAAAAATGTACAGATTATGGTTAAAAAAAGCTTCTAGTCTTCTGATGAAAAGACAACATTTTGTGCAGAGCCAAATCCCAGTCATTCGACTAGTGAGCTGAACACATTCCCTTGGGCAATATACAGCCATCAGATCAGTATTAGAAAAGCATAGCCCCTTTCACATCAACCAACCCCATTTTAACCACAGTTTTGCAAGCCTGTGATCTATGCTTGGTATTTAAAATGTTATTTATTTATGTGCATGTATGCATATTGTGCATATATATTTCCCCGTTATTCTGCCTTGGGTATGTTGATGGCCCTCCACACGCCCAAGAGCTGCCAGGGTACTTAAGCATTTATGACCTGTGATTCAGAGTGGGTCTGAAGGTCGTTAAAGGCTCGGTGAGGAAGCGGTTCACGCGACAGCCAGTTTACCATGATTGATTGTTGTGCTGTAAAATATTATGAAACCTCCCCATTAACTCTTTTTCTCCGCACAGTGCCTACAAGTGGCGGTGAGAGCCATGAGGAGCAGCTGTGTCAGCGCTCCGGCACAGCCAGCACTTGTCCCTCCAGCTTTTCTAAATCGTTTTCTGAGTAATGTCACAACACTGATGCAAATTTAAAGGGTCATCAAGGCTGACAGATAATGATTTTCAAAAGTAAACAAATCCCAGGAGTTAAGAAACACTTTTGTTCTTAAAAAAAAGGTCCCCATGCACCTCCACGGCCGTGCAATAAAAGAGGGCATTGAACTGTGCTTCGCTAGATGATGATGTTTTACCAGGCTCATGGACAATGGTAATCCATGACTACCTCCTCCCTCCTGCAGTGAGCAAAACAGACAGAGGGAATGTCAGGGCTCTGGCAATGATCACCCCATGCTGCCTGCATGTCCTGTCCTACTCTGGATAGAGTTATAATTTTGCCAGGACAGATGAGTTCATTCCTTCTAGATATTTTTGGCAGATCGTTGCCCCAAGGGTACTCCTGTGCCTGCAGCCTGAGACTGTCCATTTACACTGCACCAAGCCCACCGCCCACACCATATCCTTCCAAAAACCCCTGAGCCTATGACAAACAGGTATCCATAAAACAACAACAACAAAAAAGTAGGTATCTCCCAGTGCTCAACACAGGTGAGAGAGAGGCATTTTCTTCCGTTCCTCATCATTTGGCTAGAAGCAGTGTGTCCAGCAATGAGACCTCACACACGTGACCTGTTGCATATGCATATTCTCACCATAAAACCAGAAGTGCACTGCAATGTGATCAAGGGTGTCTGGGTTTCAGTGACACAATAAATACAGCTGTTTGCATGACGAAGGAGGAAGAAGGAAAAAAGCTTTGGCATAAGTCTCAGGTACTTCCAAAAAGGAAAGCCCTACTTGGCTCTTCCTCTCTTGTATCTACCCCAAAATAGAGAAACAGAAACTACAATAACTCCTGAACTGGAGTACAAACAGCAGATCAAGGGCTTCTTTCTCTTATACACCGTTTGTCCCTTAATTCTTACTACAATTCTCTGTCACCAAACCCTGCCACGCGCGTACCGAAAAGACTGGTCCCACTGCAAGTTACTGTCTACCATCAGGCATTGCACCAGAGGAACGAGTGGGGTTACCCAAAGAAGAAAACAATTTGTGAATAAAAGCAGCAGAATCTAATCTTTAATACAGATCACCCAGACAGCATCTGCTCCTTCTCATGGGCTCAATTCTCAAGTTTACAGTCTGTATAAAAAGGCGTCTTTTCACTCTCATTTGTTTGCCCAGAGATGTCATTCACGTCATCTCAAAGACCAGGCTGGGAGTCTTCAAAGGAAAAGGTTTGTTTAAGCAAAAAGACATCTTTTTTCGTCTGAGTCTTTCAGATAAAGTGATTGACATTTTTGGCTTCTGCTTAAAATGGAACTTCAGTTCAGGAAAAAATTATTGTAGAAAACAAACTACAAATTGTTTCTAAAAAGGACTTTTTTTATTTGTTAAACAAAAGTAACTTTTTACTTTTACCCAACCTAGTATGGAGTTACGGAGTCATTCTGTGTACCAGTAAAACCAATAAGATGAAAAAATACTTTCTGCCAGAGCTGGAAAGTAAATTCAGTTCACCAAGAAAAGTTTGTTTCCACAGGCTTTGAGCCTTTTATAAGTTACATTCAGCCTTCCCTCTCCAATTATTATAGGCATAAATTACAAGGTGAGCTAAAATATGTAGTCCTTTTTTTAGAGCAAAATGCTGGGGTTAGTTCTCTTGGTTGCTGGTGAAGAATAAATTGTATCATTATAGCCTTCTTCTGGGTCTTGTTATTCTGACTTTTTGACTCCCGCTAGCTGCAGTCTATACAATGCACAACTGTATTTGTTCACAAGGAATGCTTTGGTTCTTTTTCACTTTTTCCTTTCCACTTCCTAATGGTTTACATGTAGAAGCAGGGCTTTTGAAAAATTACCTAACACATACTATGTTTAATGAGTACATTTAAACATACTTTAGCTACAAATCTTATCAGCTGATTACTTAACCTTTGTGGATAGGCTAAATATTTTCTTCGACGCTTAAATAAATATGATACATGGTTCCCGTGGAAAGCCTAATGAGAAGGAAGTTGTTTTTAAACTTAAGTCAAGACTTTTCGATTAATTTATTTTATCAGTACTTTTTTCTGAGTGATCAAAGAAAGCAGTTTGTATGGCAGACCTAAATTGCTAAAAGACAAATTAAGTACTAAAATATTAATTCTTCTGTACTTTATTTGGGGGATGGGAGTTGCATGCCATCTGGAAGGACAGTCAAGAATTTGCCATACACTAT
This sequence comes from Rhinoptilus africanus, assembly GCA_013400135.1. Lineage (NCBI taxonomy): Eukaryota > Metazoa > Chordata > Aves > Charadriiformes > Glareolidae > Rhinoptilus > Rhinoptilus africanus. Next base: position 84,324 of record VXBO01000363.1, read on the forward strand.
GAAGTACATGGTATGAGGTGAGAAGTCAAAATCCTACCGCCTCTCAAGGGGGATTTAAATAATGAAAATCAAGACATGTGTATGTCTTTCATATTTCAGTAACAATAAAACATGTATATAAAATGCCTAGCACTTGTCCTGGCCCCCCTAAATGCCTTATGAACTATGAAAAAAGCCTCACTCAAGAGCATCAACCTCCATGCTTCAGCCTGTGTGCCTGGGAGCAGACAATCAGGCTGTCAGGGTCATCTAAGAGGTACGTGTGCACCTGTGTATGATGGACATGGGCCTCAGCACTGTCAGACACTCCGGATGCAGCGCAGGGGCCACAGCATCCTTTCTGGTCCACTGCCTGAGCCTGGAACAGGGCACTGATGCTCCACCAACACAGGGGATGCAGGTACTGCAAGGTGAGGGGCTGGCTCAGAGCATCTCCTGCCCTGCATGTGAGATTTTGGTGTGACAAATCATAGAATCATAGAATGGTTTAGGTTGGAAGGGACCGTAAAGATCATCTAGTTCCAACTTCCCTGCCCTGGGCAGGGACACCTCCCACTAGACCATGTTGCTCAAAACAACATCCAGCCTGGCCTTGAACAATTCCAGGGATGGGGCATCCACGGCTTCCCTGGGCAACCTGTTCCAGGGCCTCACCACCCTCACAGCGAAAAACTTCTTCTGATAATATACACCACCCCCCATACCCACTGTGTGCAACGTAGCACTCGCAGCGACAGAGGCGGGGTGACACAGGGACGGCCAGAGCAGACGGCTCTTTTGGGGCACAGGTCCTTCAGTGGGGATTCCCACCCAGCCTTGCTCCCCAGTGCAGCAGCATAAACTATCAAAACCATCCATGCACAGATCTTTTCTTCTTGAAACCAAAACACGACACACACACACAGAAATCACCCAGAAAGTGTGCAGGAGGCATCTTGGGCTTTATTCTGGGACAGAATGAAGGAGAATGTGAAAATACACTGACGTCATGAAAGAAAGAAGTTGAATAGGTCAAGAAGCAGAGATGTGAGCTTAAGGAAATGGCAAGGCACACAAGAGAAGATAAGGGAGATTGTATAAATAAATAAGCACACAGGAAAAAAAAAAAAAAAAGAGTACTGTGAACAAAGCCTTACTCTTGAGCTCGGGTTCACAGTCCCTTTTCAGCCCAAGAGCCCCTAGAAGCTTCCAGAGGAGGAGTGGACCCTTTTAGAAATTTCACGTAGAGACATGGTTGTGTAAAACGCACAAATTTGTTTTCCTTTGTTGCCTTTTGCGGAGCGAGCGGAAGGGTCCTGCAGGCATCCCCACTCTGCCCATCTGTGCAGACCCTCATCTGGAAGGAGTCCTACTTTCATAATTAAAATTGAGAAGAAACAAAACAGCAACAAGGAAAATAGATAGTACAAGCAAGCCTGGCTTAGCACGCCTTTTGTACCCTAGTCTGCTTGGAGGAGAGAAAACAGAGAGGTAACTGAAATAGTGTTAGTTTAGTTGTTACTGGCAGCGCGTGTCACCTCAGCTCAAAAGCTGAAAATTAATGAGTGCACTTACAGAGTTTTAATTACTGTTCTTAAATCCTGAGTGCAAACTTCATCTACCCACAGGGAATCTTCTCTTTGCTGCTAGAGATAGCTGTTAGAGGCATGTAATAATCATGGAATAGGTTTGTATCTTTTCCACTGTGGTTGCTTTAATTTGCGGTGACATTTGTTAGATCATGTATTCAGAACCACAATAATTTTCACATCCTTTGTGCCAAAAGCAGATACACACATCGTACCTGAAGCTAGGATGGTGGTGCAGGCAGAGGTATCCCAGCCAGCACCAAACTCCTAAACTCACTGTGCATTGTCATTACACTGAACTTGACCCAAGGATCAGGAAGTAAGTTAGAAGCCAATTCATGTTTAATTATAGTGGGCAACTGAAAGATGCAGCCGTAGAAAAGCCAGCATAGGCTCTACAAGCTCACCAGTGTCAGGTAGTGTCAAGTAGTGCAAATTAGACTATTATACTTGACTTAGAAAGTATAGTGAGGTGCAGAAGTGATTAGCGGGTAGTATTTTGGGCCGTGCATCACTAGTTCTTGACGTTGACCCACAGGACAACAGGCCCTTCATGTTCCCCTGGGAGGAACTCTCAAGCTGGACACACCTAACAAAATACACTCTGCAATGAGCTTGCAGGCTCAATAGGAGCAACGCGCCACGTTTCAGGTGTGTGGTAACCAGCATCATGGCCTTAGTAGTGCTGGGGCAGGACATGGGCAACAGATTTTTATTGCCTCTAATTTGAGACAACCTGGGTTGAAAAGCTGTCCCCTTGCAGGCTACAAAAGAGGTTATGTGTGTTATAAATATCTGTCTTCCAGGCTCCATGGAGTAAATCCCTGGTTTAGAAGTATGTTGAGGGAAGGAACAACTGAAAACATAGAAACAAACTAAAACTGGAGGAAAATGCAACATAACACTAACAAAGGCAGCTTCTGCCTGTCTACCAGAATACTCTTATCTGATTTTACAGACAAAGGAAGTATGGGAAGATGTCATTTATCTGGACTAGAAAAAAGCATTCGATACCCTGCCAGATGGAAACTATTAGTTCAAGTAGAGAAAGTGGGGATTAAGATAAGAATTGCAAAGTAGTTAAGGAATTGGCTAAAGGGGAGGTGACAATGGGTTGAGCTGAAAGGAAGAAAATCACTAGCAGAGTTTTGCAAGAGTCAGTATCAATCCTATTTATTTCTTTAACAATTTGGCACAAAAGAGTGTCTAATGAAACTTTCACATGACTGTGCCGGGGAGCCTTGTCCATACTGAGAAGCAGCAAAATTTTACCTAAGAAGAGCCAAATAGTCTTCAGAAACAATAAACATGGAAGGAAATTTTATTATATAAGGTAAAAGGGTGTGCACTTAAGAAATCATAAGCAGGAGCTTGTGCCAACCACGTATATGACTACAAGCCAGCAATGTGGTCTGACCACTGGAGAAGGTAAATGTCACCTAGAATGAAGTAAAGTATTTCCACTACAGGAAGGAAAGTATTACTGAAATCAATAAATGCCAGGCACTGGCAGGACCTCATCAAGAAGACCATGCCCAGTTTTGGTCACCAAGGCTACGCATGTGCTGCTAAAAGAAAACATGCTGGGGACTGCTCTCTGGCTTGGAGGCCAAGAAGCACAGCACAGAGCATGTCTAAACCTCTAAATCTGCCCATCTTCTCAAAAGAGTCAAGCTCAAACTGCCTTTTAGGAGTGGTCCCTGGCATTTGCTAGCTCCAAAACACAGCCCAAGCATTGCCTGGGAGACTGCTAATTAATACAGGCAAAAACCATGCAGGCAGTAAATCCTGTGCAGGTGTCTTTGTCCTAATCCCTTGCTCTGATTAGTCTTTTCGGGTGGACCTACCCCGGCATGCCCAGGATTTATGCTGGATTAATGCATACTGAAGAGGAAGGTTACTGGGATGAGGGGAAAACTGGAGAGCATCTTTCAAGAGGAGATGAGAAGCACTTGTATCATCTAGCAACACAGAGGCTGAGAAAGTAGGTGATTAGCATAAATAAAAACTAGGGGAGAAATATTTAAACCAAAAGACAACACTTGTCATGTGTAGATTAAGAGAGGCATAACAAGCTTATCCATTTATCCAGCAGAGCAGAGTGCTGGAGCGGCCTGCCAGAGGAGGCAGAGAGAGGAAAGATGTTAATTTTAAGAAGGAACTTGTAAAGTTTTCTGTGGCAGGTATCCACAGCAATCCAAAGGACTATAAAGATTATGAATGCTGTGTCATGATATACTACACTCTTGCCCTGCTCCATGGTTTGAACTCTCATTCCCTCCCTCTAATTTTCATATGGGCACAAAAAAAGTCAGCATTTATGAACACAGGTAGGTCTCTCAGAGATCGCTGAGTGAAGATAAATAGATCCATATTCATTCTGCCCATTTCTGAGTTTGCACCCTTGTCCCCATCCAGGGCCACTTCTTTATCCAAACAGATCACTGCAAACAGAGATACTAGAGAGCACGTCTTAACAAGGAGATCCACAAAAAGCTTTAGCTGTGCCTTGTTGGCTTTGCTCAGCTAGTCCGATTTCACTAAAGAGCAATTAAATAGAAAGGGGGCCTAGGGAAGCTTATCTTCTTCAGGAAGCATAGCACACATTTTTTATGAATCTCTCAACGGCGAGTCTAAAACCAGACAAAGATAAACAGGAGTGGGGGAAGCTGTACCTAATGGCTCACACATTAATTCCAGCTTTGTCTTGTTTCACTTATATGTAGATACAGCTGCATAATCTACTCCTCAGCTAAACTGAGCCTCCCCTTACATTTCCAGAGGTCATAACCATGAGTTATTCCTATATCACAATTTAAAGTAGCTGTAAGCGTCTTCTAGGCTGAAATTTGTAGATCATCCCCTGCTAAGCTAGGCTTCCAAGTGATGCTCAACCATTCCATTTATGAAAATACATGGAAAAACATAAAGCTACATAATCACCCTGACTGGAAAGCCAACGTCAAAGACCACATGGAGAGCTAGGCAGGGAGTTCTTCTCCTGCCTGGTGGCATGTTTTAAGTCTCAGCAGTGTTGTGGTTCCTCAGGAAAAAACAAAACTTTTGTCATTTTGGTCAGGGACAGAGGAGGAGACCGGAGCACTCTGCCTGGTCAGCCAGGCACACATGCGCAGAGGAACACCCACATCTCAGAGCAGCCACGGAGACGGAGGAAAACCCAGGTGCAGCTCCTTGCCCTTCTTCCACCTTATCCTGGATGCGTCCTCTCGCTTCAGACTTCTTCTGTGGCGAGCTACTATGTACATAAATCCAGCCTGGAGCTGAAGCATCTTCTGCTTTTTTAGAAGTTTCACTAATACAGTATATTCCCATTAAAACAAACTGGTTTCAACAACAACAACAAAAAGGATTCAACAAAAAAAATCCTCTAGCTGCCAGATATTTTCCATTCACCTATAAAACCCATCAGGGAAAAAAGTTGCTATTTGACATTTAAATAAGAGCTCTTCCCCTGTGATGCACTGTGGTGCAGTTACAAGGGTGTAGTCAGACATCTGTTAAGTAGGCTGTAGTTATAATTTTTAATTTCCTAGAGGCAACATTCCCCTTCACCTCCTCCAAACCCGAGTCTCCTATATGGCAGTGTCATGGGCTGTTGCCATGCCACCAGCCAGCCACTGATCTTTTTTGAGAACAAACGTGTGCTTATTATGAAGATTAAACCGGTGACACCATTTCTCCACATGCCAGACACTGAGGGTATAGCATCCCCACACTGCTTTTGAATGACATTAATCTGACCTGGCCTGACCACACTCTTCACAACAGCCCAGTTTCTCCTTAGCCAGAACTGGAGCTCGGATGAATTGCACTTTATTCTCTATAAAGCCCTCAGCCTCCATCTCTTTGCACAGGACTTTCTGAATATTTCCTCTAAGGTTACTGAACATTTCCTTGTTCCCAAGCCACAGAGAAGCTGGTGGGGAACTGGGGAGGGAATCCCTGCGGCTGCAGCCTCCAGCGCTCTGTAAGGATGAGTTCTCATGCTCTGTGAACCTGACCAAAAACCTTGCCAGGCTGGGAGGTCTCCCTCAAGACCAGTGGATTTTGGACCTGCACTTCACAATGTTAAGTGCGGAAGAGAAAAGCATTGTTTGACTAAGTGCCCTAACACCAGAAAAACATCGTTCATAGGCAACCTCATGAATACTCTATGTGATGGAGCAGAACAATGGTTTTGAGCGGTTGGCACTCAGAACGAAGTCCCAGTTCACCTTTGGAAGGAAAGACAACAAATCTGATGATTTTTCAGTATCCCTTCTTGTTCTCCCAGTCCTGTTGTCAGGTACACCAGCTCCCCACTCCCGGAGGGGAAGCACAGAATCAGAGTAGGTGCTCTGCCCTTCCCCCTGCCTTCCTGCTGGCTCCTGTCCACCTCCCCAGCATCCAGCGTGTTTCTCCTCACTGGCACAGGTTTTGCTGGCACCAGAACACTGCCTGCGCCTGGCTCCAGTAGCCTCTTTCTCCTTTGTTAGAAGGGCTCCCAGTCCATGCAGTCCTTTTCTCAACTGGAACCCGTGGGAGACAGGGCAGGAGGATAAGGGAAGAGGTGACAAGCCAAGTTTCGTAATGCTCAGATGCAGTTTCACATCGAGGAAATGTGAGATCCTCCAGCCACAGGACCGACAACATCGCAACAGAAGCCACGCATCCTAATACAAATGTTAGACAATGAGTTTCTATGACCTAACTTTCCTTCAGCCTTCCCACAAAACCACAACGAGTAGGAGCAGAAGAGTTAACACATCCTCTTCTAGGTTTCCTTTAACAAATGTGACAATGCATCACTGACTGAGAGGCAATTAAGCGTGATGGATTGGTTTGAGAAAGCCAAGCTATGTCTATCTAAGTACCACAGAGCTGCTCCTGTGCTAAAACCTGTATGGAGAAGCATTAGTGTCCTTGGACATCAATAAGGATCCTGCTGGGCAAACTGGACGTGAAGCAGCAACTGTGGTCCCCACGTCTGACACTACATGTCTGCACGAGAGGTCAGGAGCTGGTTCCTCTTGCCACCAGGGTGGAAAGGAAGAAGAGACATTTAGCAAAGCCCTGCCGAGAGGAACAATGCACTCGCCTGGCTGCCCTCCATTGCCCACTCCTCGCCGGAGGAGCACACTCACTGCCCTCCCCACCCATCACATGAGGGAAGGGACAAGCCTGTCCCCAAGGTCCAGCCTTGCATGCAGTATCAACCCCAGGAGTTATTTATAGTCCCTCGGGAAGTGACAGAGGACGTGGATGTGAATGTGAATGGGAGGGAGATTCAGACCAGATGTCCGCGGGCCCTTTCCAAGCAAGCCCGCATAAATGTGCAGCACAGCTCGCAACTGGAGCTGCGTTGTGTCAAACCACTGTGGTTACCCGAGGACCAGTGTGATAGCGCCGAGCCGGCAACAGAGCCAGGGAAAGGATTCTTCTTCACTAATTGAATAGGGACCTCACCAAAGGAGAACAATGCGCAGCGCTGGGGCGGCGGGGCTGCATTGTGAGAGCCTCCGCGAGGAGCGGCCGCCGCTGCCAGTCCCATTGTTCAGCGCTATCTCCATCTGCTTGCGGGCCAGAGCTCCTCGCCCTCGCCTGGGCTGGCCATGACATCCACATCCCTCAGCTCCGCCAGCCACCTCTACCAAGCGTGGCGAGTCCTCACCAGCGACGCTGCTGGAACTGGGTGCTGATGGAGGTAGAGCGCTCCTTCAGACACGGGATGTGTTCCTTGTTTTTCCAGCATCGCCAGCGAATCCAAAGCTCTTACCACAGCCTTATTGTTGCCGTTACTATGAGACCAAGTTTACAATAACTGCATTTTTCCAGTGCTGGTTAGAACAGATGCACTTTGCCAACAAGAGATTTTGGGGTTTTTTTTAAAAAAAAACAAAAAACAACTTTACATGTGTTAGGTTTTGTTCAACAGAATTAGAGGGAGGTCCTCAGCTGCTGAAATCAGAGTAACACCATTGAAGTCAAGAGTGCACGCTCGCTTGTGCAGATGAACCCCAGACTAGAGTTTTACCAATGGGCAGCTGATCAACATACCATGAAACCAATCCTAAACTTGAAACCAAGTGACCACTTCCTTACTAACAACAACAAAAAGGAGCAGCAAAAAATAAAATAGGGAAAGCAGAGGGAGCTAAGGAAGGGGAAAGAAGAAGCCTGCAGAAACAGGAGGGCCTGGAACCACTTTCTAAAAACATCCCACAAGTGATGCTAAAGAAACTCCCCTGACATGCAGCTCTATCACTAAGCCACTTTGATTTTTTAGTAAATCCTTACCCCTGACCCGTCCCAGCTGGTGAACATAGGCTCCTGTGGGCTGCCTGGGCTGGACTGAGGTGAGACACAAGATGAAGAGCAATTGCTCAGCTATGCTGGCTCAAGACAATGAAGGACTTTATGCACCATTCAGTTACACAAAGCCAGGATCCTGGAGTCTTTTCTAGAGACCTGGCATTTAGCCCATCTGTCACACAGTTTCAGGACCTATTGGAAAGCCCAGCCCAGCACCATGATGAGACATTCTTTAGATAAAAGAAGACATTTAGAAAAATGGAACTGAAAATTCAATAGAATAGGAAATGTTGCAGAGGTTTGGAAAAGTTCCATAAGCTTCATGGTCTTTTCTAAATTTTCATACAGCTCTGCACTGCCCTGTTAGCCAGATTCAGAAGCAGAAAAACCTTCCTAAAAAGGCTAATTAATTACCAGGAATCTCACAAAGAAATCTGTTCTTTCCCAGCCAATTTCCAGGTAGTAAAAGTAAATTTCTAAATTTAGTTAGAAATTTACCTGAATTTATTGCAAGCTATGCCTAATTTTGCTTCCCCTTTGAACAAAATTATTTCCTTCCTTAGAGTAAAGCTTGCCTGTACCCAGGACTAGGCAGATAGGACAGTTTCAACTGAATCTTGGAATTAATTCAAAGCTGATGTGAAGTACCAAAAATGTAGATAAACAGAGACTAAAAGAATTAAAGAGCTAATGCTCTTTGCAAGGAAGCGGCTCCACATTGCAGCAAAAAACTCTGAGGTTCCTCCATCCCTTCTGGTTATGCAATCTGGTTTGAAGAAACAGCCACAGGCTTGGAAGAAGATGGTTCAAATAAAACAGCTTTCCACTTACAGGTGTTAGTTCTTCCCGTTCATGTTTTGCATTCTCATTACTCAGAGGAAAAGATGACTTTTCCTGCTGGAGAAACCAAAAGCCCAGGTAATGCCAAATGCTGTTCCAACAGGATGTGGAGCAGGTGCCCTCCAGGTCAGTGCAGGATTCCTGGGTAGGGGCAACCAGGGGAAGAAGCAGGAGAGTCCACCGCTGGGCAATAGCAAGTCAACACCTCCACCTCTCATACACGGCTGATCGTATTCCTTATTCATTTCCATCCTGACTGTCCAGGTCCAAACATTTCCATCCTGGATAGCCTGATATCCCTTGGAAAACCTAATCCATGTACCTAGTCCATGTACTCTGCTAGCTCAGCACCTCAGTTAAGTCCTTAGAGCGGTGAGCTCCGTGAGGCTGAGTATCATTTTTGTGCTGAAGTATTTCCCTTGTTCGTTTTATGGTTGTTGCCCTGTAGTTTAATTGAGTGTCACTGGTCTAATGCAAAGAAGCAAAATGGGATGAACCAAGGAGGGCTCTCGGATGATCTTCTCTACAAATTCAGACTGATCACCTTTTTCTCTTGTCCTCTTTTTTTCCTTTTCATTTACTAACAGAAAAGGTGAAAGCTCATCTGTTCTTCTTTCATCCTCTGCTCACATTTATAAATTGCACTTATCATAATACTTTGTGAAGTGACTATTCCCATATTCCTTCTTTTTCCCACAATTGCTTTCTGAGTTACATTATACATTCAGGGAATTTAATTACCTTTTTCCTGACTGCCAGTTACGGCACTTGTAAAACTGAGTTGTAAAGGGGCAATCTCCAGCCACTGAGCTTCACCCCTCTTCGGCGGTGTCATGGACCAAGAACACCATTGCAGGCAGCTTGTGGAGCCGCACGGGGAGATCTGTGAAATGAGTGCGGGGCCAGGGTAGGACAGGTCCATCCACACCGACTCATCAGCTGGGAACAGCCGGCTGAAATGAGGAAGCACTGTACATTCAAAAAATTCTGTAAGGGGAACACTTCATCCCAGATCCCTGTTTACTGATGGTTTACTTCAATCTTTTGCTGACATCACCTCTCTTTTACCTAGCAAAACAATTAATGAAGGGATCTTTCCCATGTGTAGCCTCTCAGCTCATTATACAGCATATACCTCAATTAAGTTTATCCAACTTTCCCTTCCGGTCCCATTTGTACTGATACTGTCCTTCTTGGAATAACAATTATTAAACCACTTGGTGCCTTTCACGGTTAATTATTTCCTTTCTTTAACATAGCCTGCCTTCTAACTGTGGGATAGGTCTCGAACACCCCTCAGCATCCCTGTTTTCATTTCCTATGACAAATAATGTTGAAAAGTCCTTATTATTGAATTATGGAACTCTAGCACATATATTGCTTCTGCAAAGTTTCATCATCTAGCAATTTTTAATGACCGCTATGGTAATATTTTCTGTCTTTTTGATGTGCCTTTCATGCACTTGATGACAGTAAATCTCCTTGGTTTTTTTATGTTTCTCACAATTTAGCAGATTACTGGACTGAGGTTCCTGTCATATGACTGAAGCAGGTAGGAGAATCATATTAAAGAAATAACTGTTATGAAATGTCCAAAATTTGCATGTGTTCTTTGGCCTATGGTTCGTGATTTCATTATTTTTACATATCAATATATGTTAAAAAGTAACCTGTTTTTACCCACCCTGACCAAAAAAAAAATATTACTCTTTCAAAAATTCTCTACCTTATACAGCTTTCCTCTACTTCAGCTGCAAATATTACAAAGAAACAACCTAATCCTGTCTTAGTTTATCTCTGTGTGATACAGGGCAACAGCACATTCCTTAATTTAATAGAATAATATTGATAAGTACTGAGATGCTGTACCTATTCTGCAAAGTTATGCCTAAGGCTTTGTTCCATTTTAGTTAGATAAAGTGTATTACACAGTAATATGCTTAAACCAACAGAGTCTGTTTGCATTTCCAAGCTGCAGGGAAGAAACTTTAGTAGTGGAGAGCACATTTTTATAACTGCAGTCGTATTAGTCCCAGAGACACACACAGCACACTTGAACGAATGCAGAAACTTGTGGAGATGTGACTCAAGTGAACGTTACTGCAAAAACGCTGACATCAGTCTTGCTTTGTGTCACAGGAATAACAGGCCAGTCTCTCACCCACTGATCAATATACAGTCCACAACGGGAAAAGAAGATACACCTGTCAACCGATTATAGTCCAAAAGTTACACAAAAAGGCAAAATTGGGATGGGTTTTCCAGCATTTGGAAATAATTCTGGATTCTGCTCTAAATTAGCTAGGATGATGTGCATATGTTTATTTGCTGCTCTGCATCTTACCTCTTGCCCCTACTATGTGCTAACTTTAGGCTTTCTTCTGTAGGAGTTTCATTTATCACATAAGCCAAGAGGTAGTAAGAAAGAATAAAAAATAAAAAAAAAAATCCATATAGTCTATAGCTTCTTAAGCAAGACTTCAAGAGACATTATTCCTCATTCCCTTTACAAAGAGGAACTTAATGGTATGCTGTATCCTTCCCAGGGGATAATCCCATGCCAAGGGCAAAGCTGAAGGCTGCAGAATATCACACCCACCTTCTCTGAACAGCAACCACATGTACTAGCACTTTTCAAACAGGAGCTGCCTGACAAATGCACTTCTCACCATTCCATTTCTTCAGCTTCTTCATATCAGGATTTCCAAATATGAATTTCAGCTAAAGACTTCTCCAATAGCTACTTCACCTGACTCCAGGCATTCACTCAGAAGGTGCTTAGCAGCTTTGGTTCACAGAATCCTTCTGCCAATGGATTTTTTTCAGGTTTTTTTCACAGACCATCTCATCAAAACTGGAGTTGGGGAGGTTGGGGGAGATGTACTGCACAAAGGGCGGTGGGATAGGTCAACACCCTAGCAGAAAATTCAGCTTTCTTTCCCAAGAGCAGTGAGCTCAAAGAGGTGTCACGTACTGCAGAGGTCATTGTAAAGGAAGGAGAAATCTGGCAGGCAGCGCTTGCAGTCATTCTCCACAGGCAAGGGGATGTCTGCTCTTCAAAGGAGGGAGTTGTTTGTAAAGAATCCTGCTAATGACACCGAAGATAATCAGTGCAAACAGGTCTTTCTACTTCTGGGCTCCATGCCATCTGCTCATTCAGAGGTCGGATAGCTGAAGGCAGCGCACTCCAGGGCTTTGCTGTTTTGGGAGGTTCAAGTGGGAATATACCTCGGGGATGGGAGGGTTTGTGCTTAGGGAGAATGATCCAACCTCTCATTTGAAAAGCTTGAATTTAGCAAACCTAGACTCTTTGTGGTACTGTATGTTAAGCAATGACTGGCTCCAGCCCTGAATTTCTGAGGAAATTTCCCCTCAGACCTCTCTCAATGAGAACTTGCCTGTGTGATAACGAGGTGAAAACTGGATGATTGTCCACTTCTGCTGCTGAACTGGTAGAGGCCCAGTGCAATGGCGTCCTGACCTACCTGGTTGGTGTTTCCACTATATACATTCCTGAAAACAGCCTTCCTTGTCCATGGCCAGTGAGCTAGGTGCTGCACAGATTAGCCACAATCTCTCAGCACTACTGCATGGTCATGTGTCTGCAGGGACCATATTGCCCACTGATGTTCACAGCCGTGGGCTGGTACCTCCAGTCACTTCATTGCCGCTCACCTGTCACTCTTCTCTGCTAAATGGTGTGTCTGTGCTACAGAGTTCGAGCACTGCTGGTGGTCTCACATCCAAGAAGAGTCAGAAGACTGACCAGGGATGCTGGTTGTGAGACTCTTAAACCTTTGGTTTCAGGTTCTTTAGGCTTCGGAACTTTGTTTTCAGAGTCAGTAGAGCATTTTGGAGCAAACTGGACATGGAGTAAATTCCCAATCATGGAGTATAAAACATTCAAGAAAGAGTGGTATCAAGAAAAGCAAAATAGTATCTTTGTTAAGATCTGGTTTTTAGGTCTGACTACCAAAATCATTCGGAGAGGGGGAAGAAAGCAAAAAAAAAGCAGCATAGCTGCTCTTTGGATCCTCTGGAAATGTTTTACTCGTGAGAGCAATTCCAGACTCTGGGCTACATCAGAAAATCCTGGCCCTTCAACTAAGCTAATTGACTTAGTATTTTGGCAATGTGTTTACTTCCCCCTTCCCCTCTTTTACTACCTTTTCTATTTCAATGCTGTAAAACCCAACTAACTTCTAAAAAACAAATTCACTTTTTTTTTTCCAGAGTTTGTTAGACATTCTCCACCTAGTTAATGACTGGCTGGAACAGCAGCAAGGCCAGGAATGCTTCATGCTCTGGGCACTGGCTAATTGGGTTGTTAGCAGAGTAGAGAGACAGGAGGAGATGGAGAAAAGCACTGCTATTATAAGCCAGGGAGTGTAAAGAAAAAGAAAGTGAAATAAATATAGAACTGTTATGTTAGGGAAATTATGGTTCTTAACGCCCTATTTTTCTAAAAAAACAGCTCCCTGGGGTGATCTTTGCAAGTGCTAAAACCAAAACAGACCAGAATATATAACCCACTTTATTTTTTATGACAGACTCAGAAAAAAAAAAGATACATTTCCTTTTATAAAACAAATTGTCAGCCCCAGCCCTCCTGCCACTTGGCACTGGTGGAGTCTGAGGCCATGGAGAGCCACGTACAGCATCCGGGCTCGGTTTGGGCTAATGAGGAAGGCTGACCAGCAGAGCCCTTACAGACGGAGGGCCAACATCAGGTTGTCTGTAAGCTGTACGCTCTTGCCTGTCGTTCTTGCAGGCTGAGTGACACCATGCAGGGTCCAGCCTGTTACTTTTGTGCTCTGTAGACTCATCAGGTTCTTGCAGATGAAGGAGCCATGCTCCTGCATGCAAGCCGGGGCCGCAGCAGCATCATCTGCACATGTATTTGCAGGAGAAGAGGTTTAAGCTCTTCAAGGAAGGTTCTACAAGAGCCACTGGAGCAGCAAGAGCAGGAGATGGCTGAGATGGATGTGGATCCATTGTATTTGCAAGCTGCCCGTGTGAGACCCCATCAGCTGCAAGCAGGTGCCATGGGGTCTCCACTGTCACTGCTGGGGACTCATGAGACATGGGTAAAAATTCAGGAGTGAGACAGGGGCAACAGACTACTTCATGCCACAAGAAGCACACAGCACCACGGCACTGCGGGGCCACCAAGCCCCCCTGCCCACTGCATCCCACAAACTGTGGTCCTTCACCCTGAGGGAGCCATCGCTGGGTCAAGAAACACATGGCCACCAAAGGAAAGGCTTCATCCCCCCGCCCCGCCCTCCTCGTCACCTGGGGCCAGGGGAGCAGTGGGGACTGGGATTTGTCTGGTCCCATCCACTCACCCCAACCTTCCTGGAGGAGCTGCGTGGTAGGTTTTGTGCATGTATGTCTACAGACTTATGAGTCTATAGGTGCATGTATGTATAGGCTCATGTGTCTATAGGTGCATGTATGTATAGGCTCATGTGTCTATAGGTTTGTGTGTCTATAGGTGTGTGTGTATAGGATCGTGTGTCTATAAGATCATATGTCTACAGGCTCATGTATCTATAGGCTCGTGTGTCTATAGGCTCATGTGTTTATAGGCACGTGTGTCTATAGGTACATGTATCTATAAGCTTGTGTGTCTATAGGCTTGTGTGTCTATAGGCACATCTATGTATAGGCTCATGCGTCTATAGGCTCATGCGTCTACAGGCTCATGTGCCTATAGGCAGCATGTGTCTAAAGGCACGTGTGTCTCTAGGCGCACGTGTCTATAGGTACATGTATCTATAAGCTTGTGTGTCTATAGGCTTGTGTGTCTATAGGCACATCTATGTATAGGCTCATGCGTCTATAGGCTCATGCGTCTACAGGCTCATGTGCCTATAGGCAGCATGTGTCTAAAGGCACGTGTGTCTCTAGGCGCACGTGTCTATAGGTACATGTATCTATAAGCTTGTGTGTCTATAGGCTTGTGTGTCTATAGGCACATCTATGTATAGGCTCATGCGTCTATAGGCTCATGCGTCTACAGGCTCATGTGCCTATAGGCAGCATGTGTCTAAAGGCACGTGTGTCTATAGGCGCATGTGTCTATAGGCTCGTGAGTCTATAGGCTCATGCGTGTTTATTGCCAGAACTCCCCGGCCCCTCTACGAGGTGCGAATTTCACCTCAGGTGAATTGTTTCTCCGGGGATTACATAACAAAGTGATTGTGAAAATACCATCGTCTGCGTTATAGAAACTTAACAGAGCCCCTGGAGTCTTTAAATTAAAACATTGCACTCAAGTGCTTTTTGCCATGTATCTCCTCCTACACACGGCTCATTCTAGTCTGAAAAATAAAAAGGCAGGACAGCTTCCTACAGGCTTTCAAAGAGAAGATCCTACCCTAATTAACTATAATCTTGTTCAGACGGCATTTTCCTTCAAGATTCAAAGACTAGCAGGGGGCTGGGGCTAGGCAGAAAAGGAGATTATTAAAACTTTAATAACATGAGCCTTTGAACCTTCCCAAATTCTTTACAATTTTCTCACATCTCTAACCCAGATGTCTGCATTTAAAAACTGTGCCAACAAACATGAACTTTTTGTTTACGCTTTTATATCTTTCAATGAACAGTCTTTTTTAAAATGATAGGAAACATCATGCTTGCAGCTCGTAAAGCAGGATGACAAGGCTAAAGATCTAAAAAAAAAAGAAGAAAAAAAAGTAAAAAAAAAAAAAGACAAAGAGGGTTTCGCAGGCGCTGTTTCCAGAAGGTGAAGCCGTTCCAGGAGGCACAGGCAATGCCTCCACAGCGCTCCAGGCAGAGTTGGAACTGGGTAAGAAATGGTTTTCCTGTTCAGTAAACAATTTTAAGAGTTCAAAAATGTTCTCATGCAGCATCAGAGCATAGCTGAGACCTTGGGAATTCTTTCTGGAAAAAAAAAAAAACCAAAAAAAACCCCCAAAAATACACCTCTACATGAGCCTGTAAAAAAGTGCTCATAGAACTTAGCACAGCGCAAACAGGGCTCCTGTGACTGAGACGTTTCGCCAGAGTCATGGTAAGCCCTGAGATGTCATAAGGGCAAGTTTCCTTCTCCATGAGACTTTTACTGCTTATCAGCAGAGGAACAGCTTCAACAGCAGAACTGGGGAGAGGCACAGCCAACAGCCCCATCACGAAGGACCAGGGCCACAGCCCCGTCCCACCAGGGAGCAATCACACCCACCCCATCAGCGGCATTGCTGCAGAATGACTTCTGTCCAAACTGAGATATTTCCCTGAGTAGAATTTAGTCAGAATTGGCATGCTGCCATCCAAAAGCTTTTGAGGCGAGGAATAAAAAAAGCTCTTCCATCCAAATGCTCTCCATCAGCTCTGATTGTGGTTCAAGGGAAGAACCAGAATCTCACTCCAGCTGTAAGGTCCCAAACCTGACCTAAAGCTGCAATAGCTCTCTAAACCTTGTAACAGAAGAATAAAAATGGCTGCTATCCTGTCAGGCACTGCACTCACAGCTTTTCCAGAAGCTTAGGAGGGAAAAAAACCTTTCCTTTCTATAAGGATTGCCCTGGGATCCACTAGCCAACAAGTTCAAGTCATCATAATCGCTCCAGCTTTTGAAAATGAGTGGTTGTTCAAAGACATGTATGTGTTATGACTTGCTTCCCAATCCCACAGTAAGAGCAAGGGAATGAGGTAATCAACAGCCAAAAATTCAAGGAAGTCTCTTAACACCATTAGTGCCCTGCTGCTGGTACTACCTTCTGGTCTGGCTCCAGGTGGCCAGGATCTGCAGGGCTTTGCTGAGAACACAGCCAATGCCTTCAAACATGGAAATTGCCTTTTCTTTGGGCTGGAGATGGGAAGGAGAAGTGAGGACCATGAAATAGGCTCTAAGGACACATCAGGCTGTCCATCCTTCCTACTTCCCCATGCTCACAGTGGGATGAGCACAGACAGGCACACTCCAAACTCCCACTGGTCACCGTGCTGCTTCTGTCAGAAACATTTATTGCTTCACCTTCCACTCCTGTTTCTTGTTGGTTTAGGGACAATGTTTTTAAAAGCCAAAAGTCCCTAACAAAAGGACTCCTTGACAGAGCACATGGCCTGCAGACACAGCTTAATGCCATTTTTGGCCCGGGGAGAGCTGAAAAAGGCAGAACTTAGCAACACTCTTGAGAACAAAACTTCAAAATGGCTTCAAAAGGACCATGCCCACTTCCAGACAAACTGCAGGTTCCTGTATCTCCAGACTGATGGTATTTAACCTTTCCTACCAAATGATAATTTTCAAGTTGTCTCTTTAAACTTATACAAAGGAGGGAAATTGATTCTTTTATCTGTTTCTTTCAGGATGTGATTGGTAAAATATGTCCACTGGTTACCTGTAAAAATACCCTTTCATGCTTTCTGTGCCAGATAAACCAAACGCACGCAGGCTAATCAATACACTCGAGCATGATCAAAATGGGGGAAAAAAGGACACAAGTACTATGTCCCTTCTAATTTCTCTAAGCAGGTAAAATTGAATTGCACATGTACCAGCAACCAGCACTGCAGCAAGGTTTGGAAAAAAAAGTGTTGTGACTCATGTCTTTTTACGTTTGGACTGTTCTGAGTACAAATCCCAACATGCAAGGTGGTAACTCATGGGTGCCAGCTCTAATGTGGAAACACATTTACTAAGACAATGTCATTGCACTCACCCAGCTACACTCAGCATCCCCAGACCCTGCAGCTCAGCTCCTGGCTTCGCTGTTCTGTCCCCAAATTCCCTTCAAAGGAGGGACAACAGCACTTCTCTCCTTATGGCAGGTCTACGAGGATAAAAAAGTTCAAGATCCTGGTGAAGTGTCTGGTTCCCACAGTGATAGGGCTGTATACGTCCCCAAGAGATCATTCTTTCTTTCACATGCAAGACAAAGTATGTTGAGAATTGCAGAACCACCCAGGAGGTCCCGGCCGATGTAACAGTGCTTTATTTATTGGCTTACAGCAGGGCTGCCGGCGGTGGACGTAGATGGTGCACACGAGGTGCAGGGTCCTCACCACCCGTGGCGGTGGCTGCTGAGGTCCATGGCAGAGGCAGCGTTAAGGTGACCAGAATGATATTTAAGTTGCAGATAGTCTGTGAATCAGAGGTAGCCCTTGAGGACAGCAGGGACATCAGCGGTTGCTCCTGCCACAGCTTCTCCCTTTCCTTTCCACCCCTGCAGCTCCTCTGAATCAAAAGGAAGGAGAAAATACCTCTGTGCCCATGACACGGACACTGGGCCCTGCTGTCAGCAAGGGAGGTGAAGGGCTGGGAAAGCCACAGCAGGAGGATTCGGATGAGAGCAGGAGCAGAGTGTCGCAGCAGCCCCTTGTGAAGCCCCTCTGCAAGCAGGTGGCCACCCAGCAGCCCAGGAGCCTCCACGCTCTCCTGGATCCCCGTCCCGCAGGGCAGGAAGGATGGAGCTGGGCAACAGCCTGCAGAAGAGTGTGAGATAAAGCACCTTTCCATGCACCCACCCAGACAACAGGAGCACTGACAGGCCTTAAAGCATGTGGGTTTTGTTTTGGATTTACTGAAGGTAAGCAATTGCCCAAAGAAGCGTTGCTAGACAGACATCACTTGGCTTTTGTGGCTCTGAGGACATTATATCTGCTTAAACGAATTCGTGGCTGGTGGAGAAAGAAAGGTTTTTCTTTTTTTTCTTTTTTAATTTTTTTTTATGTTGCTACTGGATATTACACAACTCGGTGCTGAATTCCTTACCTCTGGCTTTCACTTTAAGTGACTCTTCCAGGCAAACTCCCAGAAAAAGGAAAGCTCATTTCTCAGATAAAACATATGACCCGCTCGCACCAGCCTACCCCATTTCGTACCGTATCCCCCTTAGTGCGAGACGTTAAGGCAGGGAGAGGCAATCCAGTCCAAGATTTATTCTGCTGTAATCAGCCCAGGCTTTGAGAATCTCCTTGTGGATTTGAGCCTGTGTTCAGTAGCTCATTGACTGCTGTTTTAATACCGAAGCCCTTCCAGCCCAGCTGCAGTAATTACCCCCACAGAGCATGAGGAATCTCAGTTATAAACTAGCTGGCAATCTTGCAAGAATATGTCTCCTAGAGGACTTTAGGATATTTCTTTCTGAAGTTAACCCTGTTAAATCATTCCTAAGCTGTCTTCAAATAAAGAATGAATCTTCAGAGTAACCCTTGCTTTGGTTTTAAATACTCTCTTCTCCCTGTAAAAGTCAGCTGATCTTTGGAGCCTTCAAATCTCTCAAAGATATTTCAGTATAATAATCTCTAATGTTCTCTTGAAATTATGCAAACATTCAGCAGGAAAGCTTAGGAGAGACATGAAGAGCTGTTAGACTCTAAGTCAAAGCTTAGCGCAGCTTGTGCAGAGACTATGTCCTGTTATACTCAGCCAGGCAAAATACTTTGACTCAGTTTATATCAGAGAAGCTTTATTGTGCAGTAAACGTTACATCAAAGCCTGGGCCAGCAGATCCAAATTCAGCTCTTGACACTCATGTTAGGCCAAATTTGGTGCAGGTGTACCCCTGGGTAGAAATGGCACTGAGCCTGTGGAGCCTCAGCTTTAACTGCTTAAATCCAGTCTGGCTCAGAAGTCACTGGGACCCATTGGATGACAACCCAGAAGCTGCTGTGGAAAGGTGTGATGCCTGAAGGGCAAGCAGCCAAGTGACAAAAGCCATGATACAGCTGATACCCTTCTTGTCACTCAAAGGGAAGAAGGGATGGGTGAGGAACACAAACCTGAATGATAATCTGTCCCCTCTAGTCCCGGAGGCAACTCCCTCCAGGTAAGCACTGAAGCCCCACTGGCAACCAAGAGATGATGCCACCCAGATCTGTGTTGTTCTTTCTCTGCAGAAGCAGAGCTCTTGGAGGCAAACACTACTTAGAAACGTACACCAAAGGTCAGCCTGATGGGGGGATGCAGGACATAAAAAGCGGTGCAGAACTTCCTTCAGTGATGATTCATACTAATGAGGACATTTGTTAAGCCCCTTTCACTTTGAACAGGTAACTAAAAGTTAAATAGTGTGTGACATAATCCTGTTACTGGGCCTGGTCCCTGCAGATATAAACTTGACTAGACTGAGAAAGACCCCCAAGCAGCAAGAAGCTCCATAGCTTGACTACTTAACTCACGGAGAACCACCTCCTTGGCCTGCCTTGAGCCTGCAGTCTGCTGATACCAGTACTGGGAGAGACGGGCAGCACCTGACCTGCCCCTGCTTGCTTCTTCCATGAAAATTTCTCTTTTGAGAAACTCAGGAAAGCAAAAACCTGAGTGTACTGAAGAGCCCGAGTGTCAGATTGTATTCCCCCAAGGGGAATACAAAGCCAAAAGCAGTATCTGGGCTGCTGTTCATCTTGACTGTTAGTCCAGGTCCCAGTGTTGCTCGTCTGTACTGGACGCGGGAAAACACGGAGCTGTTGTTCACACGCCTTCCTCTCTCAGAGGGTAGGGAAAATAATGCAGGTATCATAGACCATCACTGGGCACAGGGCAGCACCGGAGTATTCATCCGCAGGGTCAGGGCCACCGGCTCCTGTTCGCAGGGACATTTGAAGGGCTTCATGCTTCAGTTATGACCAAGGAGAAATTTCATCATTTTAATAAAAAATGGCCTAATAGCTGTCCTCAGCTGGAACAGCACAAAGAAAAATGAAGAACAAATAATAATTATGGTTGACTGCAAAATGTCCTGAAAGGTGATTAAACTCTCTTACTTCGTGGGGCGTTCAGCAGCAGTTCCCAAAGCTCTGCAGCAGGCTTTGCTGCTGAGACTGAACTAGGGAGAGAACTCACCAAATCAGCCCAGTTAATTACCTTGGCCCTGCAGTCGCTTTTCCTTAAAGTCAGGAAGGTTTAATTCAACACTCCAAAACCCCTTTTTTGTGTCAAGAAACATCCATCCTGACCTGGAGGGATGGTAGGAAGAGGAAAGATGTTTTTAAATTTAAAAAAAAAAAAGTTCAAATAACCAACCCCATATACACAAAGCAATATGCCTTCTGTGTGAATTGAGCAGTTTCTAAGAGACATTTTGCAGCAGCAAGGGAGCTGGGTAATCTTTAATAAGGGAATTCTTCAGAGACTGGAGCTTTGCTTTGGTTGCCGGCTGCCTCCTGGGGAGAGAAAACACTACGGAAATGAAATATGACCTTGCACCGTTGTGGCAGAGTATTTCCAGCCCTTTCCCTCGCCCGTGTGAGTAACCCCTCCTTGCATAAGGAGCCCCCTTTAACGGTTACCTGCATGGCAGTGCCTTGTCACAGGTGACATTGCTGCACACATTTTTTACCTAACACACACAGACCTGGAAGCTCCAATGAAACTACTTATTTTCCCCAAGACTTGAAGGATGTAACCACCCTAGAGCATTTGCTCAGGGCATCAGGAATCCTTGAAAGTCTGAGTTTTGAGGCAAGGCTCCACTCCCTCTCCTGGCTCACCCACATCCTTACCACCCACTCCTGCACCACGTGTCCTCCCAGAGCAAGCACAGGGAGAAGGTTGTCACCCCAGCCAGCCCCGTCTCCACACCGTGGAGCTGACCCCAGAGCTGCAGCCTTACCCCTGCCCATCTCCTGCCAAGGCAGCACAGGAACCACAGTACCGGGCCCCGAGAAACAACTCCATGTGGACAGAAAGCCCCCCCCAGCACACCTCCCCATCCTTCCCCCCCAGTTCAGGCTTTTCCAGTGATCTGTTTTTCTCTCCTTTTTTTTTTTTTAATCATCTTGTCTAAAATGATTAAAGGGGGAAAGCATTCCCCAAATAAAAATATCAGCAATGTCCGAGCTTCCCCACTTTAGTCTGCACCCCTCTGCCAGCTAAGACCTTCCTATTAGCACTGCAACAGTGATTCCATTAAATGAATAGCTGATTGGAGAGTAATTACAACCTTCCCTGGGCTGCTGGGTTTTTTTCTGTTTTAATTTCACTTTCCACATGTCATGGGAAGTCCCTTTTTTGTTCCTGCCTTGCTCCACCATGATCTGTCCATTCCCAATCACAGACCTTTTCCCCAGTGAAGGGAGGGCTGGATAACACTTGGGTGTAATTCCTGCCCCAGTCATGTGTGATTTGGTCTAGAATGAGTAAATGTGCCTGTAATTTCACCCTCATTGGCGTGCAGCTGTCTGCCGTCTGGATGGCGGCACCGTGGTACCGTTACCTGTTTATCTCCTGGAGGTACGAGCACTGACGGCAAGCCCCTGCCCATCGCTGTTTATGTGCAAGGAGTTAATACCAGAGCATTACAGTGCCCCTTGGTGAAACTATAATTAGGCAACGGTTTTATTTTACTGCTTGTGAGCACTCCCTGACAGCGCAGCCACTGGGTGCTTTCCAAACTGCTACGGTTTCAGGCCCCAACCTGAAATTCTCATTTAGAGGAGGACTTTTACTGCTGTTAATCCTTCAAGTACCTCTTCGAGGCCCTGGCTTGCACGGGGGCTGCCGGGGCACAAGCCTGGACTGGGCAAGGCTGGCAAATGCCAGGGTGAGCTTCCCGGCTCCATCAGCTGTGTGAGAGCAGGACAAGGCGCCGAGGGCATACGGGGATGCTGGTGGGCTGAGCAGCCAGAATGGGGAAGGCAGGGCCCCAGCAGCAGAGATCCAAGCAGCCTGCTGGCCCTGGGAGCCGTAGGTGCAGAGGTTCAGCATCCAGCAGCGTCGGTGCCGATGGGTAAGGGCTGGAGGAAAGGAGGAAAGGCTGAACAGCACTGCTCTTTTTGTCAGGGGACCTATTTTAAACCGTCTTCTTTGTGGGTAGCCCTTTTGGCTCTCAAGTCTGTCTGAGGCAGAGGTGTAGAAAATGTTGTAGAAAATGTAGAAAAGAACATCAGAAAAGCACTCCAGGAGGACAAAGACGGTCTGTCTGTGCCGGAGTGCAGCCTTTCACAGGACTAAGAGGCACACTCACACTTGCTCATCTGAGACTAAGGGAACAAACATATCCAACGCTTCCGTAGCTACCTCAGAGCTTCTGCTATTAAGGCATTTATTTGGGATTTTTCTTCCAACAGCGGATGCTCCTCTTCTTGCATAACATCCATGGAAGCTATGGAAAGCTGCATGGCTCTGGGGGATGCCAGCTCACAGGACCCTAATAAAACAGCACTGACTGCTCCAAATCAATGCTTTTAGGACTACTCAGATGTCAGACAGATGAGCAGAGTATAAGCATCTAGGGATAAGAGTCACTGGCAAGAAGAGAGTCACTAAATCTGTTGGCTACAGTGATAGGGAGGAGGAAAGGCAAGAACAAGGCAGGGACAGACTGCACCCCCTGGGATCACGGACAGCCCTGTAGTCACAGGGGTTGCATAGTCTTGGTGAAGCACCTCTGCCTCCCTACAGGGCTCATGCCACCAGCCGGGCACCTAACAGCCCCTGCCCAGGGCCTGAAGGTCTCTCCTGGCTGGGATGAAGAGCAGGGAAATTGGAGGGGAAGGGCAGACCTAAGACCTTGAGGGACAGGAGAGCTGCAACCCCATGGCACTGCCCGGGGAGCCCAGTCTCCCTCTGCCAAGGGGTGCCCATGCTGGTGGGATATCTGCTCCACCATGGCCAGACTGGGCACTGTATGCACTGACATGGGGAACAGGATGTTTGCATGTGTTGTAGTCCAACTTCAGCCACAGCCGACCTCGTAGCAAGTAATTCACAGCTTTCAGAAGCCTGCCAGATTGCGTTTCCTTTGAGCATTCACTCATAGCAGTGACTTACATTTCTGGCATATGGGCAACATGTCTGGCTGTCCCGATAAAATATGTCTATGCCTTCCCATCTTCAGCAGAGACCGAAGGCACTTCCAGCGTAAGGCAGGGCTGCAGCAGCTTCTGCCTAAACTAACATTTCATTTCCTTGCTACAGCTCACTTCTATTGTCATCACTTTCATGCCTCTAATTAACTTGCATCTGTTTCGTGTTTGAAGTTTATAACACTTGCCCACTTTGGCTACAGTAGTTTATAACCCAACGCTAAACATATGTTTATGTTTACTGCACACTAGCTCTGAATCCTTTGACTTAGCATTGTATCAGTTCATTATGCCATTAATGGAGAGCCTCTGAGACAGGGCTGAAGCCTTTAGTGGCAATAAATAAGGGAATCGTTTGGAGATGGTTGAAGAGGGGTGACCAGTGAGGACATGCCTGGCCTGACGTCCAGAGGTGTTGAGCGCTTGCCACCCACTCTGTAACCACTGGGATTTTTAACACCTCTAAACATCAAACCACAACAGCTTTCAGCAAAACTGTCATGTGGATCTCAAAGAGGAGACGTAAATCCTGTGCCATCTTGGCTCCAGAGGCCCTCAGTATCTTCTACCCACATTTAAACTAAATGTCCATTGACTTTGCATTAGGGCTAACAAGATCTTCAAAAGGATTATAGATGGCTGGGGAGGAGGGGGTGTATAATGTACCATATTACATATATAATATAGCATTACTAACTAGTAACTTTGCATATTGCTAAGTAATACTTAACACCTGCCATAGCTGTAAGGTAACAGGCTGGTGTTCTGGCACCAGCTGAGGTGAATGTTAAACTCCGGTTGGCCATTCAGACCAGTTTTACATTCATTAGCATCAGTGGAGCTACTTCTGTTTTTCACCAGACATGATAAATCCCGCCAGCATCTGGGTGAAGTAAGCACACCACCTCTTTGTAGCCTGAGCCATTAAGGTGATGCCTAGATAAATGTGTTTATTTTTCATACAGATAACAGGATGCTCCTTAGAGCTAATAAGTATTTACTTTCTCTTGCACTGCTATTATCTCTCTCATTGAGCACTGTAATTAGCATCATTGATCATTTGTGTAGCTTGCCTTCTAATTTTTTTTTTTTTATGCTATGGTTCACTGAGACTGCAACGTGCATTACATCAATACAGGAAAAGTTATGTTTGATCTCTGCCTTTACACTGTTTGGACTGATCTACCTGGGAGCCATGCTTAAGCTGTTCCTGTGACACTCCACAATACTTTACACTGTACCTCCAATTTAAAAGGGACAACCATACATTTTCCACCCAACAAAAGTATCCCCCCTGCTCATATCATCACCAAACACTTGAATTGGCCGCTCCCACTTCTCTCACAGTTTCTTCATGGGGATAGACAGATAAATCCTGAGGTTCTTGCTGGGGCAAATTTCCATCACCAAACCAAAGGGCAGGTGGAAAGCACCTCCTGCCTGGGGACCAAGACAAAAGGACCTTCCCCTCGCTCCCCCTCTGCACAGGCACACCACAGGAGGTGATTTCACATGGAACATTTTCTGCCAGCATCTGATCTTTTGCTGCCAATTAAAAATGTCACAAGAGTCTTCCTGTTATTGACCACGTACAGCGAGGATTAAATAAAACCACAGCCATGACGCATAAGGAAATGCCCACTTGTAGAGCCTGAGATGTGGACATCAGTGTTGTCTTGCTGAAGTCAATGCCACAAAGCGGGTTTGCAGCAGCAGATATCTGACCAAGCATCTCCAGGGCTGCTGTTCTTCCTGTTCAAGAGAAAGCATCAGTTTACATCAATCTACAGTCATCCATTTTTTTCAGATAACAAGAGCCACACAAATAACACATTTACAATAATAAAATCTGTACAGCGAATTGGCCTGGAAAGTTAAGTCCTTTGCATTGCTTTTTTTTTTTTTTTTTTCTGGCTTCAGTACACCCACACAGGCGCACGCACACACTGATAGAGTCACGCTGAGAAAAGCCCCTGCTTTCCAAAGAGTCTCCGAGGGAAAAAGCCATCCCCAGCACAAGAGCTGTTGCAGAAGGACCTTCAGCACCTCAGAGCGTGGCTGGGAGGGACATCAGCTCCTTCTGCATCTCCCCCCGCAGAAAGGGCCATCACCAACACCAGACGAGGCCGGCCATGGCATCACCTAGCCAAGGACAATCCAACCCAAAGCTATTTAGCGTCGCTTCCCCTCTGTACCTGGCTGTGTGTGCCTTGCACCTGGGCTGCTTTTTGGTAGAAGTGTCTTGAAAGAAAGTCACTCCAGTTTTTGCTACAACTACCTGAATTCTTTCCTAAACTACTAGACATCTGGAATAGAGAAAGACTCCTTATTTGTTTTGTTTTGCTTTTCTCTCATCTTGTTGGATAGGAAATGCCCAGACTCTTCCCTAATTTGGCAGAAATTCAATTCACCTAGTCTTAAACCTTCAGAGAAGAATCCATTAAGCTTACTTCCATTTGTCATAGCAACGAAGTGGTATATGGAGACATGAAGAAAATAATTTTGAATTACTTTTTCCATTATCTAGTTCTCACTTGCTGCCATTTTCCATTTGCATAGCCTGCTTTCTTCATTCTCCTTGCGTCCGGCGCATAGCAATTATCTCAATATCCAGGAAAAAGCATTAGGTTTTAAGATCTCAGGCTCCATTTTGACAAAGGCTTTGCAATCCAGAGACACTAAGGGGAGAGGATTAAAATTCCACCTGTTTGCCTTGAGGGGGCAAAGTAGAGAAATCAGAGAGAGGTTTCAAAATATGCTCGTACGATAACATTGCACACTTACTAGGTGGGAAAGTCTCCAGTAAGACATACCTGCTTGGGAGTCATCTCTGTCACCAACTGGGTCAGGTTCTTAAAAATTCACTTTATACAGAGAAGGCTAGAAAGATTCCTTCAGATCTCTTCCTCCAGAGCGCCTGCTTGCCTCTCTAGACCTGTGCCATGTGCAGCTACAATTTTTGAGACAGAAGTGACAAGGTGCTTGATCTTCTGCGCAGCTGAAGCACGAACTGGAACTCAAGTGCAACATCACCCAGAGGCAGCAGAGAGATCCTACGGAGGAGCAACCCTGTCCCTTGGTACAGATGAGCGTCCCACGGCACAGCTGGGGCAGTAAAGGTGATAGAACCACCAGCGGGTCCCCTGCAGCACCCCAGTCCTGGGGCCGCTGTCCCCAAGGAGTGGGAGACCAGGAGCCGCGGTGGCCTGGCCCCGGAGCCAGGCGCTGGCACTGACCTTCCCCAGGACAGAGCCGAGTGCGGCCGTGACTCATCAGCCTCCACTCCCCCACCACTGGCTGGTGACTAATTGTATTTATCCCTATTCTTCGTGTTTCGGGGAGAACAAACAAAAACAGGCTTAGTGGTAATTGTTGCTATGTCTCTACTGTTTCCTCCTTTGGCCAAGTAGGGGGTTTCACCACACACACATGGTTTTAGAGCAGCATTTTAAGTCTTTTTTCTTATTTTTAAGAAGTAGTGTGAAGATTTCTTGTCTGGGGGGGCAAGGGAGGAAAGGAGGAAGGAAGGAAGGAAGGAAGGAAGGAAGGAAGGAAGGAANCTACTGTTTCCTCCTTTGGCCAAGTAGGGGGTTTCACCACACACACACGGTTTTAGAGCAGCATTTTAAGTCTTTTTTCTTATTTTTAAGAAGTAGTGTGAAGATTTCTTGTCTGGGGGGGCAAGGGAGGAAAGGAGGAAGGAAGGAAGGAAGGAAACTCCAAGGAGTTGTTTCTGATTTTGTGCAGACTCTAGGGAAAAGTTTCTGTAACCTGCCTACAGAAGAGGGCTGGTCGGCTCCAGGCAGCAAGCATTGCCACAACACAAAGCAGATTGTTTCCTGGTGCCCTGGAGAAGTCCCCATCATCTCTGGAAAGATCAGCTGTAAGGATAACATCTCGAAGGACATGGCCCAAAAACACAGTGCCCTTGGAAACGGGTCTCCTGGCAGGAACATCAGGCACCTCGAAGGCTGGTCTGGAGATCCAGCTGCTATCACACATTCTTGCCTGGGAAGCACTTATGTTTGTATGTACCCACACACCTTGCACACACTTGTACATGTGCAGGTATCACAGCACATGGATATATTTCATGGGAATCTGCAGCTCATGTCTGGAATAGACCTGAAAATTCCTTAAGAGGTAGTCTTCTGCCTACCTGGAGAACATATAGACTGACCAAAAGAAGGGAGAAGAGCAAAGGATGAGTGTGCAGTCAACTGGACAGGGCACTCAGGTAACTCAGGTTCTATTGAATATGTTATTAACTATACAAAAACATTATAGAATTATAAAATAAATTATATAGTACCCATATATAAATTAATTACATAATTCCAGCCTCAGCCAGAAGACTCAGATGTTTTTATTTATAAACACATATTTTTATCTATTTTAGAATACGTATAACCCAAAGCTCAGCAAGTAGGACACTTCCCTGAGAGATGGGTGACCTTTGCTCAAGCTTTCACTTACGCAAAACCCAGAGGAATGTTTAGTGACAGTCACGGCAGTGAGGGTGACAGTGCCCAGCAAGGCAACCCGAACCAGGCTGGCCCTGAGCACGGCTGCAGCCTCAGCAGCCTGCACTTCGGGATTTAATTCGAGGTTTAAGCTCATCTCTGCACCCTGCCTGCACACCAGGCTGTTTGAGGAGCTGAAATCTTGCGCTAAGAAACCTGATGGTGCTGGGGACCATATCAGCTTTTTAGAAAGCTGTTGGGAAAAAAATCCCAAAAGTAAAGAAAAAAAAGGGGTTTAGTATCTGTAAGTTCAGGTGGGCAACTTTTGCTCAGAGGAGGAAAATGGCTGGTTGTGAAGGAAATCAGTGGGGTAAGATATTTAAGTAGAGACTGGAAACTGTACCCGTATATTGTGTTTCTGATTCATTTTCACTGAATCATATAGGCAGCAGATCCCTGTGATATTGCTGTTGGATGTTTATGTCAAATGATGCTGGGACACAAAGCCACCGAAAGTGTCCCCAGCTGTGGCAGTGCTTTCCGCAAGAGCAGACAACTTGGGAATCCCAATACTGGCAACTACTTCACAAATTTGTCATATGTAATGAAATATTCTGGAAACTATTTGCGAGCAAACAGTTCCCAGGGTATTTTGTTACTCATTAGAAATTTTCAAATTGTTCATGAACGATAAAATATTAATACGTAGATAGGGTGCAGTATCAGAAGAGATCCACCGTTTGGATAAGAGATTAACCGTGTTCAACGGGCACCCGCTCGGTGCCGTACTCAGGACTGTTACGTTAGGCTCATGGATTGGCATTTAAAAACAGGAAATGTCATGGAATATTTGGCCATGCATTGAAGATTACTGGGCCATTATAATCTGCTTGCTAAGACGCTGATAGGAGAGAGACGGATGCCTCCCGCATGCAAGGAGACGCTCTGGGAGTACAAAGAGCTCTGAAGCCCTCAGGGCAGCGGGTTTGCTGGCTCCAGCACACGCACAGCCCCAAGGTGGAGTAGACTGTTTTTCTGATACCGTGTACACAACACTCCACCCAAGCCTCCCTGTGTAAATAGAAAATAAAGTTAAATTATGCCAGTAAAGAGTGGATTGCACTGGTCACTGGGAGTGCTTGTGTATGTTCAGCCATAACCTACGATAAGGTGCTTGCCAATAAAATGCCTCCTGGAGGCAGCTCTCCTGGAAGCTGCAGGATGCCAGCAGAACCACCGGCGTTTCGCTTCACCCATGGGGACAGCAAGGGAGGGACTGAGGAATGGGTGGGAGACAGTCGGGATCACAGAAGTCCCCAGGACCGAAGGGGGAGGTCCCTCTCTCTTGCAGGAGAAAGGCTGTAGCACTGGTTGCCACCAGCAGATATAAGGGGACGAAGTTCGATTCGAAGAGGTAAACCTTTGAAAAACCTTTCTACAGACAAAACTGTCCCACAGACAGTAAAGCACAGCAGTAATCAGGACACAGATAACACAGCCTATAATGGAGGCAGAGATTACAGAACCCCACAACCAAACCATCCTGCAGCAAAAAGCTGCTGTAAAGCAGTTTTAACGCTAGTCTACAATGACAATTAGAAATGCAATGTTTGGGTATAGGATGTTTTTAAGAACAAAATCTTATGGCAAGTTTCACTGGTATTATGATAGATTAAAAAAAGTCTGAGCAGGGCCCAAATATGGTGCATTTCTTACAACCAAAAAGAAGTACTTATTTCTCTCATCCATTGCTGCAGAAAAAAGTGTTGTCAGCTTCTGATACAAAAGCTACAGGAAAACTCACTTCCAAGAGAGTTGGTTTTACACTTTTTATTTGTGAAGAGGGAGTCCCCGGCGTTTGGACCTGTCCCGTCCCGAGGTGAGGCTGCTCACCAGCGGAGGTTGGCAGAGGCCGGCTCTGCTCGCTCACCCAGGAGCCCGCAGCGGGGGATCACACTCCCACCTTCCCTCCCACCAGCAAGCAGGCGATATTGAAGAAATATAGCTGTGGCTGTCCCTTACAGTCCTCCTAGGGAGGGGGGGAAATGAAATAAGGGAAAGGTTATTGCAGACTGATAACGGCGAGGGAGGCTGGGCACGGTACCTGTTGCCAGGGAGAGTTTGCTCCGGCGCGGGCAGGGCCCCCTGCACCTCCAGCTGATGGGGAGAGGTGGGGGAAAGGCATCCAGGGGAGGGAGGCAGCCAGAGAGGAGCAGCGCCGCTGGATGAGGAGATGAGGAGAGATTGCAGCCAGCCTGGCCGGCGGTCCAGGTGGTCAGGGAGGGAGATCTGAGGAGGTGGGTTTCACGGGAAAAACCATTGCACGTGTTCATGCAATTAAAACTTTGGTCTTCGTGCAAGTGCTTGAAGGAGGTGAATTACGGCTTGGTGGCTTTTGAGAGCTGCCCTTTTGCAGGCTTAGTGCTCATGTTGCAACTTCTCCCATGCAAAATAATAAAAGGCCGTAGGTGATGGAAATTTTTTGCAGCAAGAAATGGAAAAGACTAATCCCACCAGCAGCTGAGACTGTAGCAGAAACATCCGCGCTTCTGCCCTTGCTGCTTTACGCTGCTCTCGCTTGCACCATGAGCACGCCCGGGAGGGAGCGTGGGGCTGCAGGGGTGGGAGGCTGGAAACGCATCACCCCACCGGCTGGAGATCTGTCACATAAAGCCACGGCTTGGCCTGGGGCTCACAAGCCGGTGCCCATAGGCACAGTGCAAGGATGGTGCAATTCCATAAGGAATTGCTTTGGGTTTGGGAAGCTAAACCAGCTATGAATACAAAACCTTGAAAATGTGTCCCCTCCCGAGCACAGCCTCACCCCTGCGGCACAGCCCTCCTTCCCTCCCACACCACATGCGGAAAAACCGGCTGCAGCCCAGGACAAGGCTCCCAAGCCGGGTGAGAGGCTGCCCCTGACCAACACACACCCATCCTAATCTGCATCCCAAACCCTGTCCAGCATGGGCCTGCTCTCCCCGCATCACCACCCCCAGCCAGGGCAGCTGGGACACTGCCAAGGGGGAAACACTGATCCCAAGCCACCAGTAATGTGACTGAACGCTGGCTCGATGGCATTAACTCTCGACACCCCCCCGGATTGCGCTGCAGCCCCCCAGCAACAGGCCCCCTGCGACGGCAGGTGCCCAGCACGGAGCTCAGCAGAGCCCCGCCGGCTGCCGGGACAAAACACCCGCCCTGGGACCCGGGTGAATTATGCACATCCTTAAGTATTTGCAGGATAGAGGCCTTAGTTCACTGGGTTAAAATACCAGAACAATATAAAACACCTCTGCCTCTGGAACCCACTGCACTTCATAAAAATCCTCGGGACCCTGCTGGAGCTAAGCCATTGTTGATAGCCATAAAAAATTGGTTAATAAATCTGCTTCCACTGATGAAATAGCTACTTCACAGCCAGAACTAAACAAATTGAGCATTTCAAAGCAACCTGCTCGCCACAAGCCCTGATTTGCACACCAATACGAGCATCCCCACCGCCCAGCCTGGGCAGGACCCCGAGCCCACACTGTTCCTCCCTCCCCGCTGTCACAGCCAAGTGCCAGCAGGAGATTTACTGCCCTAATATTTTCCTTCCGAGTGACAGGAAGGGGATTTACCTCTGCAACCCGCAGACAGCTGGGGTGAAACCATCCCAAAAACAGAGACTAGCCAGGCAGCCACGCTGGCTACCCACACCACCACTGCCGGGCTGGTGGTCCCCCGCCAGCCGGAGCCTCTGACACAGACAGGCACTGAAAGTTCATCATGATGCCGCTTTCACCTCTTTTTGGTCGCTCTCCTTTTAAAAATGGAAATTTAGTAAAAGAAAGGCAAACCGTCATCCCCCTGCTGCTCCACAGACACTATCCTGAAAATTTAATCTAATAAGTAAAAAAGCAATTAAAGAACAGACTCCATTCTTAACAAGCTGCCTCAAGTCAGTGTTTTTTAAATACAGCCGATAGCCAAGGGGAGGGAAATAGCACATTTCACTAGCTCTTCCCGACTGCATGGCCAGTGATGCGTTATAACGGTGTGATAACTAGAAAGAAAAAAATAATACTCTAACATTCCAGTCTTAATAAAAGCTTCTTAAAAAAGAAAGTCTCACCCTAAATTCATGCCAGTGTCCTTTTTTTTGCAAAGCCAGGGCTGACTTGTGCTCTTCCCTCCTGCCTACAGGGAAGAGAGCAGGGCTGGGCTGTGGGGCAAGGCCTGCTCCCAGGCAGAAACAGGCAGTAAAAAGTTGCATTTAAATATTGACGTTTCAACAGAACTCACTATTTGCTTAACCGGATGCTGTATATTTGCCTAGAGAATCACACTGGGATGGGGAAAAAAAGCACATTTTTAGCCCTTTTAGCAACAATGGATCACTTGGAAACAGCGATGAGCAAATCCTAAATTTTTCAAAGCCACTTGATTTGGGGCTCAGATTTCCTGATAACTGTTAAGATTTGGGTTTCCCAGACAGGTGTTTGGCATTTCTAACTCCCTGCTCCCTTTAGGAGACATCAAACCGAGCATTTAAACTCCTACAGTCTTGAAAGTTCAAGTCAAGGTGGTTTTTGTTTTGCTTTTCCCCCTGAAGGTCAGCTCAGGATTGAATCCTTTTGTCAAGGTTGGCTGGAGAGCAGGAGGCTCTGTTAATCTGCAGGCACGGCGGCTCCCCCCTGGCTTCCTTCCCTTCCAGTTTGTTTTACTTCAGGATTCACCCCCTGGGACTGTAAAGGCTGCAGACGAGGGTTAGAGGTGAAACAAAGAAAAAGAGGTTGGTTGTTTATTTAGAGGGAGCCAGAATTCATAATGTTGGAGACACTGGGCCCCTCCCAGGAGATAATCGTAATTTTACAGCACCTCTACACAACTTTTTTTTTTTTTTCTCCAGAAATAGAATACAGTGACGGATCCAAACTACCGCTTACCTAAGTAACTCCTAGAACCAAAACAAGAATGAGTTTTTTCCCTGCAAAGTGACCAGCCACCGGAACAAAACAAACATGCCTCCATTGATCTCCACGTGGGAAAGGATCTGAAAAAGGGAAATAAAGACAACTGTGCCTGTTTCAGAGTCCTTCTTCTTTCATTCACTCAACTTGTGCCTTATTATGGAGGTCTTTTTTTTTTTTGACCATGGATCTTTTTTCCTTGGGAGATAATCTTCTTATCCCCCTCCTTTTCAATAAGAAGGCTAAATTTTGCTTTCATGTGTCGGCTGCGGGACCCCGCTGGCTGGCAGCCGAGGCACACCCCATCCCACACAGCCAGCCGGGCCATACATTTGCCCTGGTCATACCTTGTTTTAACGAGCACGGCAGCAGCGAGGGACGGCGCAGACGCATCCATGACACCCAAAGAAAAAACGTGCACTTTCCCCAGTTTTTCTGGGTATTTGCCCCCCAGGGCAGCATCCACTTGAAACGAGACGGGTGGATTTACAGCGGAGCAAGGGGTTGTACAACTACAAAAACTGGATTCCAGGGTGCTGATAAGAGAAGGTAAGCCCTCCTTGCGACCAGAGCCCGGCCGCTCACCCGGCTGCTAATCCAGGGTGAATCTGCTGGCGTCAGTGGCTTTACGCTAAACACACACTGGGGTGAAAAATGAGAGTGGCAGCCCAGCCCCGGCAGCCCAGCTCCAGCACGCCGCTACCAGAAGCGGCTGCTCACTTTCAAGCTCTCCGCACAGCCTGTAATCACCCAATATTGAAACCAGATTTACAAGCTCTTTAGAGGAGGAGAAGTTTGTGATTTCCAAAGCAGACGCATTTGGTATTTCAGAAAAAGGTCAAGCCCCCTGTGGAGTAAAGGGGTTTTAATAGAATCGGTTCAGCAGGAGTTAAGAGGAGACATACCAACCCAGCGGCTCTCAACCCTGGGAGAAGCAGAGACATAAGAAAAACCACAACCGTTATTGTTTTGAGGAAAGAATCAGGGAAAGAGAGGGGCACAGGGGAAGTTAAATTACATCTTGGACGTTTGATTTCATTTATTCTGATCCAGGAGACTTTTTCAGTTAGAAATAGAGAGGGTTGTCCTTCTTAGGCTGCAGGGCTTGCAGCCTTTTCAAAGAAAGGACTGTTTGTTATGGTCTGCAGGGGAAATCCGAGAGTGCCAGCACAGTGACAAATCAAGGCTCCTCGGCCAAACACGTTTTAAAAGGATAGCCATCACTTACTATCTCACCCCTTCAGCTATTACTGTCCGGTCCCTGCCTCGCTAGGTGACACGCAGCGCGTGTCTGGGACTGCCTTCTTCCGCGCTGCTGCAGCACCCGGCAGCAGGGAAGCCCGTGGAACATCGCTAAGGTCCCTCTTTGACGCAGGAATACAGGTTTTCCTACAAGTGTAATGGCCGGGGGGTGTTGCTGAGGTCTGCAGGTAACATAAGCAGCCGCCACAGAACCACTTGGTAGTGAGGGAAGCGGCTACTGCTCGCGACACCCTTCGCACTCTGTAGTCAGTAGTTTCAGTGAAAAGATGTGATGTGAGGCTCGTTCCATAACTCGCGTAACCGCTGCCAGACAGTCACCAAGAGCTCCTAACAGAGCTTCCTGAATGTACAGGCTTGAAAATAAATTGGAAATCCAGATTCCAATTCCAGAATCTCTTATGAAGAAAGGCTGAGGGAACTGTGTCTCTTCAGTCTGGAAAAAGAGACATCTGAGGGGGGATCTTATCAATGCCTAAATACTTAAAGGGTGGATGTCAGGAGGATGGGGCCAGGCTCTTTTCAGTGGTGCCCAGTGACAGGACAAGAGGTAACGGGCACAAACTTCAGCACAGGAAGTTCCACCTAAACATGAGGAGGAACTTCTTTACCTTGAGGGTGGCAGAGCCCTGGCACAGGCTGCCCAGGGAGGTGGTGGAGTCTCCGTCTCTGGAGACATTCAAAACCCGCCTGGATGGGTTCCTGTGCCACCTGCTCTAAGGTGGCCCTGCTCTGGCAGGGGGTTGGACTGGATGATCTCCAGAGGTTCCTTCCAACCCTACGATTCTGTGATTCTATCCTTAGAAGACTCACAGCCCCGAAACTTCCAGGCCCTACCAGCTGCCACACCTGAACTACACGTACCGCACCAGGAAACAGCCCCCGCAGACGGCAGCCACTAACCCCGACACTCGGTGTCCCTGCTCCCAGGGCTGCAGGGAAAGGCAAAGTCTCTTCTTCTTTAAAGCGCCTCCCCAGCAAGGGGCCAATTAGAGCATCCTGGTCTTACTGGCCTTTTAATGGCAAGAATAAACAGACCCTTATGCATCCAAATCATCAGCAAATGAGTGGTGAAGGTCACAGGATCCTTAAATAACTACGCAACACGTTGCCTCAGATATCTGGAGAAAGCACTTGAAAGGTTCGGCCACCAGACCTTCTAACTGGTCTGGTCATCCCAGCTACTGGTGCAGCTCCACCTGACAGAGTTTCAGGTTTGTCTCTTTCCATACCGAGTTCCCAGCCAGTCATTCCCCAAAAACCATACACTTGGCAGAGCATACAATTGCCCCAGACTGTCAGAGCAGCGCAAAGGGCAGGCAGAGCTCTCCTAGGAAAGCAGCCCTGTGGAAGGTCAGCCAGAAGACCACAGGCCAGATTCCAACAGCAGTTGCAGCCACGTAATTTCTTTAACTTTAGCGGCAGAAAAAGGCAAAAAGAAAAAAAAATAATCAGAGAACACAGCTTGGGGAAATAAAAGCAATTTTTCAGGCACTTGGAGTAAGTAAGAAGCATCAGGAACTTGAGGTACATCGATGGAATTAATTGTTCTGAAGTACACTGCAGCATTGCCAACAAGGGCAGGGTGGGACCTCGGCGAACCCACGGCTCGCGCTGCTCTTGGCCAGTGCAACGTGTAACCACACGGGCAAGGCCGCGGTATCAGCGCCGCTGTTGGCACAGCCAAGTGACCAACTTGTCCCACACAGTTTAAAGGGAGCTTCCAGCAGCACAAACCCGGGACTCAGAGGGGCAGGTTTCCCTTGCTTCCACTCATTTGCATTTCGGGCTGCATATCCCAGAGCGCTCTACTGCAGCGAGCAGCATGGGGGACCCGAGCATTGCCACAAGGTGGTTGTAACCCTGTTTCTGCCACCCCCCTTTTCACTGGTGGCAACAGCAAAGGCTCAACTTCACAGCCAGAAGCATTTCTAAAGCTATTTAAGCCACAGATGAATACTGTCTCCCGCAGCAGCATTTCATATTTCTCTTTCACCGCAATGTGGCATCTGCCTTCTAAGCAAGTTACTTTAATTGCTGCAAAGTCCAGCAAAACAAGAAAGATAAATACAATAAGCTCCCTTGGATAATCCCGAGATTTCATTTGTTTTTAGCAGCTAGGCACTGAATTAATGAAGTGATCTAGCAAAGCCAACTAGCCGAAGGAGTGAGAAACACTGAGGTGCACGAGTGCTGGCAGGGAGGCAAAGCCACCCCTGCAAGAATAGCATAACGGAGGAGCCAGAGATTAAAGCAAATACATTGTTGATTCTTTAGTCCCACAAAAGTAGTAGCGTGTGATACCGAGTTACTCAAAAAGAGCAAGGCAGATGTTTTCCACTGTGCCTGGAGGGGTTATCAGGAAAAAAACAAAAACATACACAGCAGAATAGGCTTTGTGGTTTTGAGGTCTCCCTCCCCTCCTCCCCCACTCCCCCAAAAAAGTTGAGTTAAAGGTACAAAAGGGGAAAAAAGAAAAAAAATCAGAGAAAGCAAGAGTTGTGAGATGGGAAGAAAACCAGCTATAAGGAATTAGGAGCAACTTCCCGACATGTTTTGCACGGAGAGAAGCAGCACTTCATGAAGAGAGGAAGCAATAGTTTTATGACACAAAGCTGCAGAAGAATTCACTCAGGTTATGAGCAAAATACAACAGCCAAGAACTGAGGATGTGGGTTCACTCCTTCTTGAAGTATTAAACAATAAAGCTGCCACCTTCATTCCAAAATAACCACCTAATTTCCCTCACAGAGTAAGAAAACTGACTGTTTTTCAGACTCTGGTTGTTATGCACAGCATTACCATATATAACTCATGGATTTGTTCCCTGCCACCCCCCTCCCCACCAAAAAAATAACACTTTTTTCCAAAACAAAAAGTCACAAGCAAGTTTCAGACAAAATATATATATTTTAAAAAAATCTTTACAATAAGTCAGGAAACATAGGAGCTTGCATACAGTTTATTATAATAACTCAGTTCTCAGCTCCCTACAGCTCAGATAACCCTGGTGACAGTGTTTACAACTTCTAATTTTTGCTTTCATAACTTTAAAGCAAACAATACATTTGAGTGTATTTTACTCTGTGCAAATAAGACAACTTTTGGAATCCTTCAGAAGAAATATCCAATATTCTGTTTGCAGAGGTCCTTTGTTTCTCAAAGATGATTTATGAGAGTTTTTGTTTTAAGATAAAGTGCTCCTGTCCAGCAGAACCCAAAGGCCTTCAAGAGTTCAGAGAGTAAGTTTAGCTCAGATTAAAAAATAATTGGTCATACAAATTCCAGCTTCCCATGTCCGCTGTACATTCCCCAGTGGACTAGCGAAAGGATTTTATCATTGCTGAGGTCTGAATGTCTCATTTTATCACAGGTCATGCAGCAGTTCTCGTGACCAGTCACAGGCACCATACATTCCAAGTCCAATTTTGCCACCTGCCCTTTTTTCGAATGATGTCCATGAAAGCTGTAGTGCAAACGGGAGAGCATTTGCTGTCGTTGATCTTGCAGTCTCTTATTTTCACTCCTGAGCATCCGCAAGGCCAGCATGATAAGGAGCACTAAGATTAGCCCACCAGCTATAGGTACAGCTATTACAGCTGCCCTGAACCACAGCTCTTTTGAAGAGGTCAATTCCTGCACCTTGGTGATGAGATTCCTGCTGCTGTCATGTTGATATCTGCTCCCTTGTCCTGCATAGGAGAAAGATGCAAAGCTTAGTTCAGTATCAATAATTGGTTTGTATATAAGCGACTCACTTAAATGCCACACTGACAAGTTTAAGGAGCCATAGCTTCACACTCTATAGCGTATCTACAGAAAACACTCCTATGAAGTGACAGATGAGGTTCTGAGACTGTTTGTAACACAGAATTTCTTCCCCTGCTAGCTGATTTAACTAGGAATGCCATTGCTTTCCTAGAAGCAACGTCAAGTTGGCAAGATAAACCTCCAATATTAATCCAGGCAAAAAAGCTACTCAGCTGAGATGCTCCCCTGCATCCATCCACCCGCTTCTCCCTCTGGTGTCCCTACTTACATTAACAGCTAAATCAATAGCAGACACTATGTCTCAGTTGTCACCAGCCTGACAGCCAGAAGACAGATTTCACTGAAGCTTCCTTGGCCTACCTGAAGTCTCGCCCCTGGAAGGAGACAAAACATCATGTAGTCCTCTGTAATTGCACATATCTTCATGACAGCATTCCAACGTGGACACGGTGGTGGTGCCAGAGTGGTTTTGTGCTTGTTTGGCTTGGCAGATATCAGCTGTGCTTGCAATAGAGTCCAAGCAGCCATGAGTAAGTGGGGAATGTGTATTCTGAGGATCAAGCAGTCTGGAGAAGCAAGCACTAAGCTCAGATTTGCACATATAGCCGGTTGCGACACAGTGTGCAGCATCACAGTAGCATCTGATTTCACCTAAAAAAAAATTTAAATTGTGTAAGAAAGGTAAGAATTTGGTCCTTTAAGGACACACATCACAAGGTACTTTTATTAGCCACAAGCATCACACAACCAAACTCAGTGCCAGTTTTGGGGTATTCGTCCAGACTGTAAATCCACGAGAGGAGGGGTTGTTTTTTCCTTCCTGTCACTGTACAGTGCCTACCTCGTTGTAACCTTAATCCCTGCAAATGCCTTGGGGCACTTGTTTTAATTACTAGTACTATAGTCCTTTGAATTAAAGTAAGAGCATTTCACTAAAATAGGGATTGGGGGAA
>VXBO01000363.1:132589-157118 GCA_013400135.1 Rhinoptilus africanus
AGTGGGGGGGCCGGGCCGGCGGGGGCAGCCCCGGCGGGGCCCGGCTCCAGGCGGCGGCGCCCCGGGCCGGCGGCTCCGGGCTGAGGGCGGGCACGGCTCGCCCTCTGCTGGCAGAGCCCCCCCCAGCACCTCCTGCCGCCGCCCCAGCCACCTCCCCCCGGCAGGTCATGGAATCACAGTCATAGAACCGGTGAGGTTGGAAGGGACCTTTAAGATCATCAAGTCCAACCATTGACCTGCCCTGACAAAAACCACTTCTAAACCATGTCCCCAAGTACCACATCTGCCCTTTTCTTAAACACCTCCAGGGATGGTGAATCTGCCACCTCCCTGGGCAGCCTGTTCCAATGGTTAATAACCCTTTCAGTGAAAAAATGTTTCCTGATATCCAATCTAAACCTGCCCTGACATAACTTGAACCCGTTTCCTCTTGTCCTATCCCTTGTCACCAGGGAGAAGAGCTCAGCCCCCATCTCTCTACAACCTCCTTTCAGGTAGTTGTAGAGGGTGATGAGGTCTCCCCTCAGCCTCCTCTTCTCCAGGCTAAACAACCCCAGTTCCCTCAGTCGTTCCTCATAAGGTTTGTCCTCCAGACCCCTCACCAGCTTCGTAGCCCTCCTCTGGACACGCTCCAACACCTCAGTGTCCTTCTCGTAGTGAGGAGCCCAAAACTGAACGCAAATGCCAGGCTAAAAGGCAGTAGGTAGCACTGCCGCCGCCCTTTGAAGAGGAGGATGAAGCTGCCTCCAGGCTCAGCCAGAAGAAGCCCCACTGCCAGGGCGGCTGGAGCCGTGCAGGAGGCGGTGGTCACACCAGGGCTCGCATCACCTCCTACCCCTGGCTGCAGAGCTAACGGCCAGGGCTCAGCCCTTGTGAAACATCCACGTACAGGTGTTACATGTCAGAATTCATAAACTGTGCCTAAAAAGTCAAGCACCACCTATCAGATCTGAGTTATCAGGTGTCCAGAGATAAGGTATGGCAAACATTAGGAATTCGGTTTAGATCCCAAGAAACCATTAATTATGCCCTGACGCAGCATAGCCTGCATGCGGGAGAGGAGAGGTAGCACTGCAGTCATGACAGCCAAAAGCCCCTGGAAATTGAAAGTCACTTTAACAGGACAGAACATACAGTTCAAGTAACATTTATTACAGAAAGCTACAGTTTGGATATAGGACATCGAGCGAAACACTCATGTGAGCCAGTCAAACCAGAGTCTCTTGAAACACAGAGCCTGCTGCCTTTCTAAGGAAGCATTTCAGCTCATATTTGCACATGCAAGACAGATTGTCCACGAGGTCTGATCACAGACATCAGTTCCGTGGAAGACTTATTCCCAGCAGCCAAAACCCAGGTTGCCCTGCAGGGGCTGGGGGCTACGCGAGGCTGTTCTTTGCTCTTCCAAATAACTGCTGTCAGCAGCCCCTCCACAGCGGCGGCTCTAAAAGCTTTTGATGCAGATGAAGGAACTCTCCAGTGATAATGTTACTCAGTATTAGTCAATATTTATTGCTCAACCTCTATTTTCTGAGCCACATATTTCAAAGCCAAAGACCAGAGACAAGGCAGTCAATGCCAGTCAGGAAAGCCTATACACATTACAATAGGCTGGAGCCTCAGCTACTTAAGTAGGCAGCGCTCTGCCAGTTTATGCCAAGCTCCAGTTCATGCCAAGCTCCAGTTCTGACAGGCATTTGCAAATGCAATAGAAAAGGCCAAAGGCAGAGCTAGATCTCGGAGCAAGGACCAGCAGCTTCAAGAAGACAGATGTGTATCTTAATAAGACCTTAATAATTCAGACCCAGAAAGCTGCTGTTTGAAAAAGAAGTCAGCAGGACTTCTAAGCACAGACGTGCAATACAAATAAAACCTTAATTCTCTCTTTACCATGAAAAGCAGAAAGGACACGAGTATTTGTGAGACGGGGGATGTGAGGAGCTGTGAGTCAGTAAAGGTTGTGGACTAGCTTAAATTCTATTAGCATGTGGTGGTGTCCTCTGGGAGGCCACGAAGGGAGAGCACGGAGGCTTTCTTCCCCTGGCTTTAGGGCAGGATCAGTAAAACCATCAGAGACAGCTTGTAATTCTGATAACCGGGGGTCAGAAAAACTGTAAAAGGGGAAAATAACAGGGCAAAAGGAGCTGCAGTGAGCTCTGGCTGATAGGTGACAGGCTGGAAGAACTGAACACCCAGGCTGCTGGGCAGGGCAGCATCTGAAGACCCAAACCCACTGTCTCTGGTGAGTTAACCAGGGAGGGTGAAGATGGCCATATCCTCAGCC
Organism: Rhinoptilus africanus; assembly: GCA_013400135.1. Classification (NCBI taxonomy): domain Eukaryota; kingdom Metazoa; phylum Chordata; class Aves; order Charadriiformes; family Glareolidae; genus Rhinoptilus; species Rhinoptilus africanus. Next base: position 134,874 of record VXBO01000363.1, read on the forward strand.
TTCTGCCAGGCCTTCCTGGGGGAATCCAAGCCTTGTGGCAGGAGCTGCAGAAGGGATCACCCATCCCTGCCATCTGCAGGCAGGCACTGAAGCACACATGGAACAGGTTTGGGTGCTGTCGTGCCACCCTCCAATGGAGAGAATAATCTCAAGCCGAGGAGGAGGACACAAAGCTCTTGCCAGTACCATGGTGAGATGCCACAGGGATTCATCTGTAGGAGCACTGCGAGATCAAAGGCAGAGCAAGCAGAGCAAAGGATGGGTGGAGGGAAGCAGAGTGTTGGCAGAAAGTGATACCAAGTGGAACAGAAACTCAAATTCCTCACAGTCCAGGGCTGAGAGGCGGCAAGGGGGAAGGAGAGAGGAGAGAGCTGTAATTCTGGAAGAGGGGAGAAGTGTGGCCCCTATGCTTTCACAACTACTAAAAGGGAGAGTACAAGACATTAGAGTTACACAGGACTAAAAATTAACAAGTCACGGAGTAAGAAAGCAGCCCTGATGATTCTCAGGGCATCCTTTAAAATGTGAGGCGCTATAGCAGAGCAGGATGTTAAACTGAGGTCCTTCCCACAAGTAAAGTCTTGCAAGGCAGTAGTGAAACACGAGAGTCAAACTCGGTGGAGATGGGGAGTGGGAAAGTGCTGCCCAGAGCCCCAGAGCCAGTGCTGCCGGGCAGCCACCACCGGGACTTGTCCACAGCCTCCGGCTTCACGCCTCTGTGCTGCAGAACGCGACCGGTGCTTGCCTTCTCCAGGCTGCCATCGCCTTCCTCTGCCACACCTCCTACACGCTGCTCTTCCACTTTCTTGTGTTCTCTACTGCCACACATTTAGGGAGGGAACAGTTTTCCTTCACTTTTTATTCCTCCTTTTTGTTTATAGACACAAGGAAGTTATAAAAAGGAGGCAGTGAGAGCAGCTCTCTTGTAGTCTGAGAGCCGAAGTGAGCTGGGCTGTGAGGATGGAGCTCCTACCTACCAAAAGCAATGAAGAGTCAGAATTATGGCCTTCAGCAAATACACCAGTCTGCCATGGACTGTGCTGGCCAAATGTTTTGTCTCATCTTCATGTCCTTTGCTGCCGATGGTAGCGCTGTGCTGCCTGCGCCTGCTGCACACCCCCTTCCCTGCGGACGGGACCGTGTGCTCCCAGCGGCACATCCGTGACATCCTCCTTTCCCAGTCAATTCGATCAGAGCCGAGTTCTCGCTTCTGTCTTCGCTATCAGAGTCCTAATGAAACAAAATTATATCAATCACTTTAGAGACAAATGCAGCCTGATGTTAAGTGTGTCTCTAGCTCTGCTTGGAGAGCCTGGCAGGAAGACTGATAACTCACAGAAAAATGTCCTTTTCCCTCTCAAGTGCAGATTTGAAACTCATCTTGTTCTAACCATGGGAGTAACAGAAGGGCCGGTATTAGAAGCCAAATTAAGGGAAACTGCTGCTGAACACTTAGCGACTGGCTATTAGTGTGACAAAAGTCAGACAGAACAATCTTCATTACTTAGTATCCCTGTTGTTAGCCCTAGATGCTCACATGCTCGCATTTCTAAATAAATACAGGTTGTATTAATCTGAATAACATTCCCATAAATAAAGATGGACTCCAGGTCTGTGCCAAGGGAAGGTGGACACCGTGAGCTGCTGTTTTCAGAGCAGGGGCGGCAGAGGGGAGCTCTGGCACCAGTTCTGCCCCCGCCCCTCCCCGTGCCACCTCCAGCCAGCACCGGTTCATTTGACCCAATCTCTTTGTCCTTCCTGAAACCCTCTGGTTAAAACAACATCGGTTGATTCATGACGCAAATGCCTACCGAAACACTTCTGTTTCCAGTAGTGGGAGGTGCCACTCGATTCAGCCCCCAGGATCCTGGCACGGAATATCTCAGCCTGTCCAGCCTCAGTTCTGCCTGTCCCCCTTGCTGTGGCAGGGGTGGCACTCAGACACCCCGCGTCACCTTGCAGGCACTAGATGACATTTTTGTACTATTAAACCAAAAGGGGAGTTCAGTGAGTGAAGGAGAGGGGGAGAAACAGGGGAGCAGGAGACGGGAAGGTCACTCATGCAGATGACAGCAACACCAGCACCAGCTGAAGATGCCCAAGAGCTGCTGGTGGCAGGTTGGGCATCCAGCCAGGCGAGCCTTCCTCCAGACCACCACACGCTTCCTCTTCCCACTGCTCCCAGGCGGTTAGCAGACCATTCTACATTTCATCCCCTATGTTAGGTGATTTACTGTCCAACTCCTCCTTCTCCCCTGGTCTTTTAGAGAAGTTGCTACCCTTCTACCCTCACCTGACTCCTTCACTCTCCTGCCTCCAGAGAAATATGTTGAAAATGTATACCGGGACTCTTGTGCCAGCTGTGGAGCTCTGCCATACACAGCTGCATGTGACACTGTTTCAGGCTGCTCCCCTGTCACACGGGGGCCGACAGACACACCAGCCGACACAGGCACACTGGGCAGCAGCAGGGCTCCAGGGCTGCTCTTCGCCCACAGCCAGCCTTGTGCTGGGGGAGAGGCTGGGTCATTCTCCCCACCCTCAGCAGAGGGGCTGGGGAAAGTGCTTAAAATACTGGAGCAGTGGCAAATGGCGAGGAACTGAGAATAAAAGCGGATATGTGCACCAGAATCATCACTCGTAGTAGAAAAGCTTTCCCAAGGGCTCCAGCAAGCAGTGTGTCCTGTGAACGGTCACCCTGATGTCACACTGATCTCACCTGGGTGCTTTTTCTTTTCTCCTGAGCTCCAGCCTGGACTTTTTGAAGACTTCATGCCACAGGCACCGCCAGGCAGCTACCCAAGAAAGAGGACAGGTCACAGGCTGAAAGTTGACCACAAGTGTCATTAGGGCTCCTGCTTCTTGCAGGGTTTAAAGCCCACCCAGCCAATGCTGGCTGCTCAGAATCTCAGGTGCTATGTGAAGCGATCTGTATTCCCAGCTTTGAGATGTTTTCCATTGCAGGGACTGAACTACCCACCCCCTTCCCTGTGCTGGTGGGCTCCCAGGTAAATCTCTGCCTTTCACGTTTGGTCAGTACCAAAGGATCTCAAGATCATCCCTACTGACATGCTCTTCAGGCCCATCCCCAAAATCCTGATCTCACCTTTGCCTCTCCTCTTGTTCACGTTATTTTTTCCTGTATGTACATGAAGCTAGAAAGTAGCAATGGGAAGATATACTAAGCAGTTGAACGAAAGCAGAGTGAAAATAGGCCAAAATGGAGAGGAGCCTGAAAACTTATCAGAGAGGAAGGATGGGAAATGAACCACCAGAGTGAAAAGTAGTGAGCAGCTCCAAGCAGTGAGAAAAGCTGGCCCTGGCACCGTGCTGAGGAAACATGGAGAGACGTGCCAGGACAAAGGGATGCGGTAACGAAGGCTAAGGACATGCTGAATGACAGGCACTGCCACTGCCAAACATCCACATGTGAAAAATTGTCCTTGTGGTTTTCTCTACTAACTTGAGAAGCCGACGAGCCCAGCTGGCACTGGAGGTGCTGGGGAGAGCTGGGGGTGAGGGGTAGGTGCAGAGAGAGCCCAAGCCTGAGGTGCACCCGAAGTCTGAGGAGCAGATGTCTGTCAGGAGGGCAGGGGCCTTCAGGGACATCCCCTGTGCAGGACAGTGCTGTCAGGATCCCTCCATCTTTGGAAAGGGGTCCTCTGTGTCCTTCTTGGCAATTCTGCCGCAGGACTCATACTTCCATTCCCAAAACATGATACCTTACACCAAAACCAAGTTGTTATTTTCAGCATGCCAAGCTCAGAATTTTTCACTGTGCCCAGAAAACAAGTCTCCCCGTGGCTTACTCCATCCCTGACTATCCTGCAGGAAAGCTTAGGTGAGGAATATCTCATCATGGCTGGCTGAGTTTTTTCCTTTCTGGTTTCAATGACGTAATTAGGAAAGCACAAATGACATGGCTTTTTCAGGAAGCATGCTCCTTCCCTCTTTGCTGGCACATGTGGAGCAATCCTCCACACTACATTTGTGTCAGAGATCTACTTCATTTGTGTTGAAAGAAGGGGTTGTCAGAAACCTGGAAATGGAAACTGTGCCAGGGTCCTACCTTAATCCTTAAAACTACACAGCTGCCTCAGACTCCCTCAGCACAGATTGCTTAAAAACGCAGCGGTATGCAATGGCCTCCCACCAGCAGCCAGCAGGGATTGGCAGATAATATGTCAGGAGATACCCTCTGCTTATAAAGCATGTTTCTTCCAGAACATCCCCAAAGCCCAGTACAAAAACCAGCCAAAATGATTAATCCTCGTGATAGTGGATGAAAAGACCTGTGCCTTCTCAGCTGCGGTGCGTGCGACAATCCTGAATAGAAATGCATATGCCAACTCTAAAGGAAGTGAAATAAATGGCAATTGATTCTCTATAAATTGTGAAACATGTAATTCTGTCACCAGCCGCCATGGCTCTTATCACTGGACCTCACTGGACCATTACCAAGACCGTTACTATTAAACTTCACTGGACCATTACCAAGAACAATCCTAAAGCTGATGCAGAAAGCACAATAACTCATTCATGAGCTTCTCGTTTTCTTCTGAATGTGACAATTAAGACTGGGATTCTTCAGGGGAATTTAATGGCGCTAAGCTCCCCTTTGCCACAGAAACACTCTTATGTATTACCAACGAGCGATGGTTACAAACCAGGTCTGAACACGGCAGACGTGGGAAGCAGAGCAAGTTGGCCAGAATGAGTCGGTGAATTTACACACCCAGCAGTTAACACTCATGAAAGTATCCCTGTTGGAAAAAGTCACACTTACTTCAACAGATAGTTTTCCCTGGGCAGAAGGCAGTACACTGCGGACAGAGCGTTATACTGCAGGAGTCCAGCAGATCTCAATACACAAGACCTTCTCTTCTCCTGGCTTTCTCTTAAAGAGTGCCTTTAACAGAAAAGTGTTAGGAAATACTAGCCATACCCCGATGGAAATCATCGGATATCATCTTGTTTGACCCCTTAAGAACAGAGGAAAGGAACAGAAATGAACCCTATTTCTCAATCCTGATTCAGAAAGCATTAATTTATACAAAGTACTGCCCTACCCTGCCCTGGATTCCTGTTCCAGTGCATTAAATAACGTGCGAGAGTTGTTCGGCATCCAAAATTGAAGCCATCAAGTTCTACAGATGTTGGAAGTTCATTTATAATCATCCAGAAATGACAAGGAAAGAGCTGCAGGCAGCAATAAAGTATCTCAGCATACATTAACACTTCAGAACTAAGGAAAAATGAAAGTAATAGTTAATTAAAAAAAAGTCCACCATAGCTGGGGCAGCTCTCCCCAGCTCCTTACTTACTGTATCTCATTGTAAACAGCAACCCGAGTCTTCCTTGGTGCAGCCTAAGCCGCTTATTCCTTGTACTACCTGTCAAGGACACAGAACACATTTTTCTTCTCGCAGCAGCCCCCCATGTATTTGGAAATTTGCATCTTGCATGTTCCCCTCTTTGCCCCTTAGGTTTCCCCTGTTTTTTCAGACCTCTCTGGCAGGTCACGTCTTTGAGATCATCGTCCTTGTTCTCCTCCAGACTCTTTCCAAACTGCAGCCTACAAATACAGACATCACACTATACCTCAGCTCCTCCTTGCCTGATTTTGTGTATCTTGCAGACAAACAGGGTTTATACCTCTGAGTTTGCTGCAGCAGTAACACACTGGGACATATCCTGAAATGCTCTCCATAAAGAAGCAGCTAATCTCCCTGTTGCAAACAGAAAGGATATTCCAGAGGATTTCCTCAATAGTTATCTAGCTAAGGCAGTGCAAATTTCTTTATAGCAGGAGACTCCCCTGGCTAGAGAGGGAGTTTGGGAAGACCAGCATCACTAGGCAAGCCATGTTCGACAGATGCACCACCAGTGACCGCATTCAGCTCGTGATAGACAGGATGGGCTCTCAAACAAGCTGCAATGTACTTTCTGCGGGCTGCTCCCCCAGCAGCTGCTCCCCAGCTGTGTTCCTGTGGTGAGGCTTCCCAATGAATGTCCACATTTGTTCTTTTCAGTCATGAGTTTCATCCCATGTTTTCCCAGAAACCTGCTTTTCACTTTCTGTACACTCTTACCTTGTGAAAGGAGAGATCGCATTTTAGCCAGTATCACCTCTTACTGTTTTTTCTTTTGTTCATCCACGCTGGAACTACTTCTTTTGGTATTCTTAGCACTTTATTATTATTATTTAAAGGAATTACTAGTTCTGCTTAACTCCTTTTTCATTCAGGCTTCCTCCCTAAAACTACCTATTCATTCTGATTTTGGTCAAGACTTTCATCTTTAGTTTGTTCTTCTTTCACTTTGTATTCCTGAACAGTTCATACATTGCCTTTTATCTTCACAGTCAGCCTGGTTTGTTCTACTGGTTAGACTCAAATCTAGACTTTCTTTTTTCATTACTTTTTATATATTTGAAGAAGGTGGGAAAAAATCATTTTCCATGTCATTCATATAGGTAGGAATACACGCATATATGTATGAAACTCATTATGGCAGCAAGCACTGGAATTTCTCGCCACTCTACATCCCACTTGTCCTTTCCCAGCAGACGTGCAGATGATAATAACCCCCCATGATCATCACGCTCTTTGCTTTGGATGGCATTGCTAGTTGCCAAAAGGCAACCTGGTCCACCTGATTTTTCTGGTATGGCAGCCTGCAGAAACACATACAGCCATAGCACTTCTTCTTCCCCCTTGCGTCACCACTGATGGAGCCAGGAACCCCTGTGAAAGCAGTGGAGGGGCTCCCACCCTTTTTTCCTTCTTTGGTGTAATAGCCACAAATTGCACAGAGGCTAAGGTTGGTGGTGTTTCCTTCCACACCTATGATGTTCAGTCCTTATTTTGTCTTTGGGTAACAATCTAGTCCATCTTCCCTACTGAGGAGCAGCTACAACCACCAAAGCAGTGACTGCTTTCTCTTTGCAGAACGCCGTTTCCTCTCTCGCTGGTGATGATGCTGCAAACCTCCAACTTTCTGCCTTTTGCCTTTGGAGGCCTCTACAGCCACACTCTCTGGGTCTTTGTGATGATGGACCCGTCTCTGTCTGACCTTCCCTTGCTCTGGCAGTCTGCTGCTACGCAAATTTCCTCAGCACTACTCTCCACACTGGAGGATGTTGCCTCACCAGCAGAAAAACATGAAGTTCAGCCCTTAGTAACCCAGGCCAGGATCCATCTTTGAGGTGACCCTGTGGGCCTGGCCCTCACAGCTGCGGGTGAAGGAGAATTTCAGCTTCAGCAGCTCTGCATCTCATTGTTCCTGCCTCGCAGGCTGTGACCCAGCCATTAGCCCCATGAAACTCCCCCTTGTTGCCTCCTATTCACTGGCAGCTGCTGGGGCTGAGGGTTCACAAACCCTCTCCCAGCCTGGCTGTGTCCTGCTCTCTTATTAGGTTGCAAAAAGAGGGCAGAGATGCTACTTCTCATTAAACTGATGCAGCTGGAGAAGCAGCAGCAGATGGCTCTGGCTGGAGGCATCATACGGCTGTGCTGGGATTCCCTATAAACTCAGCGCAGTCAGACCAGTTTCACCATGATCTGGAAAGATTAAAAGAGAAAGAGTTTTAAAGCAGGTGAAGAGGAGGAGCACTAGAGCCACAGCAAAACCCTGTCATCTGTTTCTGAACAGGGGTGTTTCTGAACAGGGGTGTTGCTTCTGGCTGCCAGCGCGGCTTGGCTCACAACAGAAATGGGGTCACTGCACCCATTCTGGAGAGCAGCTCTTTCCAGTACAAGACTGTCTTGGCAGAAAGAGAGCTGAGATTCACCCAAGTGAGCTGGTCTCTCCTTTAAGTAGGCACCAGCATACGGGTTAGAGAAGACCAATATTTCGGAGAGATATTTTTTTTGCCCAGCATGCACACCATCGGCTTTGTTAGCCTTTAGTATCAGTGTTAGGCATTAAAAATGCTAACATTCAAAAGGAGGCGGGTAAAAGTTTTGGTCTGTGTTATTTTACCTATTTTTCTTATGTTGTTGGACACATATTGTCTGCTTTCAGACTCTCTGAAAACATAATGAGGTTGGTTGAACATTATAAAAGAGGGGGGAACTATGTCCCCCTGTTTCTTTACCGTCGGTTCTTCAGACAGTTCATGTTTTGACCTACTTGAAGCCACCAAATTTCTCCCATCTCAGAAGCCCTGGGTGAAGATCAAGGTTATACCTCCCTGGCCCAAATGTGGACAAGTGGCCAAGTATCAAGTTTACAGAACAGGGACCTTTCCAAACTGTGTTCATCGTTTGATGCTTTAAAATCATTGCCAAAGAAAAGAAGAATAAATGACCCAAGTATGTGTCTCAGTGTCATCTCCACATTGAAACATTGAAAGAAGTGTTCCTACTTATTTAAGTCAAGAGACTTTTGTCCGTGTCAAGTGTCCACGTTTTTTGACATCTGCAGAAGTTCTTTTTTTTTTTTTTTCTTCTGACTTGAACATACCATTGAAAAGATCTTGAAATAGGCGCCGGCACTTCTCCATGGTACCCAGCACTGCTGTTCTGGTACCTCCGCTGCAGGACCCGGGACCTCAGAAGTGCTGGGCTCTCGGAGGGTGGGATTGCTGGGAGATGGGGATGGGATAGGAAGGTGAAGAGAGTTTGTAGAACTGTCACCAATGGGTAACTTAGACAAAGCTACACGGGCATATGGGGTCATCATGCTTAGATCAGGAAATCTACCCCAAAATCCACGACTTAGGTGCATGCTTCTGCTGTTCCCTTGGAGGAACAAATAATAGAGGGAATTTTAGAAAAGCTAATTCATCTAATGGGCTAAGTTGTTGCAGTTACTGGCTCAAACTGAATAATGAGCAAGCTAAGATACCTGCTTATCGCAGTAGCTTCCTCCTTCCTTTCCCAGTACTTGTAGTGACTGTCAGTGTAGCTTCACTTACAACAGACTGGGCTGTGCAGACTGAGGGCCCCAGATCCTTTTTGGGACTCGGAAGTAACTACTTCCTATTCTCAACTAAAAATATGAGGACCATTCCCAAAATTCCTCCCAAGTCTAGGTGTGTTTTCACTCAGCCTGAGCACTGATCAACTGTTGGGATAACCCAAAGCCACAGAATACCCTCAAGACCCTTTCAGCAGCTGTGGCATGGCTGCATTTGATCCATGAACGAACAGGTAATGGACAGGGTCTCCATCCAGGAAAATGTTTCATTAATGCTAGACACGGGTTTTTGGGTACAGAGGAGGTATTTTGGCAGAGACAAGCCTGTGTCCAAGCAGATTTGGGAAGCCAAACATACAGGAGCCAAGTCTCAGTTCTCACACTAAAATCAATCAATTAGAATTCTTAATCATTGCATTGCAACACTCTGGTTGCAGCTGCCAAGCTGGGCCAGTCAACAGATTTCGTTTTCCTTCCAGTATACACTGGGACAAGCAAAACAGGCTGCAACATCCCACCTCGTCTGGGAGCTGCCAGCGCCTTTTCCTCCGTGAAGACAGACAGATGCAAAGTCAGGCCAGGAGCAGAGCGAAGAGAAGGGGCAGTCACAGCATTCTCATCCTCTTGTCTAAATTTTCTGTCTCCTGAATTGCTGAGGCCTGAAATAAAATAAACTTACGCAGCCCTGTAAGAAGCAAGGGACACAGACAGAGATGCAGAGAGCTGGTGTCATGGAGCAGCAAGCAGGGCTAAAGGAGAAGGAACATCCAAGAAAACAGAGAGACCTAGCAAGGTCCAAGGGGACAGTCCGACTTTATACCCAGCATGGATATTCATCAAAAACACCTTCAAAAGCACATATTAACCTTTCTTTAAGAAACAAGGAATCCTCACATAGCTGCTCTTCTCCATGAATTGGAACACCTTGTGAAAATGTCTTTGTGGGAGTCACTCAGCCCGCAGCCCCCTTTTCCCATCAGCTTCGCACTGTGAAAGCACCTCCAGCGGGTGCCAGCAGGAGCCAGGGTCTCACCCCGAGAGCCTGAACACTGCCAGCCTCTACCACCAAGACTTCAATCCCTTACTCCACAGAATGCCTCTAGCACAGGCCATTTAGTGCTGTTTAAGACATTATTGTGAGAATTATCACTGCAAGCATCAATTAAAAAATGAAATAAATCAGATTGCAAAATGATGCCTGTGGAAGAAAAAGGAAGGAGAGGTTTTCTTTCCTAGGTAGTGTTTCTCTGAATAGAGCTCTTATTCAAAAAACATTTGGAAGAAAGTAGCTTAGGAGCCGGACCCTGCAGGGACCCGAACACCATCACCTCTCCTCGAAGCTGAGCGTTAGTATATGGCACGGTGATCCAAAAGTATTCCTCTGTCCCTAGATACTTGCAACCCCATGGTATATCCTCCCGTGGTCAGAAACTACCAGCTTCACCTCACTGATTTTTGGCGTGGCACCTCTGTAATGAAAGAGGTTGCAGCTGTGCCCAAGCCTTTGGCTGAGCCATGCTGGAAGCAGGGGGTTAACACGTCGGAGTAACCACAGCCCTTCGACTTCCCCTCGCAGCCAAAGGCAGAACCTGCCAAGTGCTGCCTTCCAATAAAACGCAACTCACACAATCTGTAAGCGTAATAAAATAGCTGTTAACAATTCTGTAACTCTCTGTCTGAGCTTGTAAAAGCCTGAAGGTCAGCTGGAAGTCAAGCTGCATTTCTTTGGGAGGAGGGCAGGCCAGTCCCGGGTGGCGAGTTCCTGTCCTTTCCCCTCCTCCTCCGGGGTTTCTGAGGGGGTTTTTCTGCCTTACTCCCACCGCCGGAGAGCAAACAGACCAGAAGGGTGTGTGACCAGAGGGGAGTGGGTACCAAGGGGCCTTGCTGTTTCAGAGCTGCTCAGATCCTCCTTCCATCAGTGGTGACACTGAGTGAACGTCTCATTTTGGTGGCTTGGGAGAAAAAAAGGTGATGGTTTCCCTTCTCTGGGTACGATGCTGGAGGCTCTCAAGACTCTGGAGTGAAAAGAGAAGCGAGTTCAAACCCTGTCCCTCCAGGTAGGAGCAAGTCTTAAAATCGCATGATGACCTCTGGGCTCACTGGGGTTTAGGGCTGGGTACGCAAACCCAGGCACAGCATTTCTGTGCAGCCTGTGTGTCGAAATGCAAGGCCACCAACCAAGGGAACAAAGCAGCTTTGCCACGTACAAAAGTAGGGAAGCAGGATGGATGTGGAGAGGGAGAGCAAGGGTAGGGGAGGCACAAAAAATTCACCATTCTCTCGTCACAAGACACTCCATTCCTAGTTTGGCAAACCAAGTGAATTTATTTGTCATCTCCAGGGTCAAAAGCCTCCTCGTTTAATCACGGAGACTTGGAGGGACAGAATGTGTCAACACTTCGAGTAAAAACAACCAACATGAAAACAATGTTTTCCCCAGCCATTTCCCGACTGTGTCCCCAAGTATATCACATTCTTGAAAGAAGCATCATCCAGAGAGAGCAGACAGAGGGCCAGCAGCGCCGCCGGGGCAGCCCTGATGAAATCAGTGGTCGTTGCAAAATGGTGTAATACGCTCCAGTCAATTAGCAGGAGTAAGAATAAAACCTAAATGGGCTGAATCCTTCAATTGTTTTAGCAAATGCTATGTTATTATATTTTACGTTAAAACTCTGTTTATTGTTGCTAAGAAAGGAGTGAATCAAAAGCAGGGTAAAAAAAGTGTACTAACCTGCAAAACCAATTCAAACACAAGTTTTAAGATCAAGCCTTTTTTCCAGGATGATATAGGAGTACCCAAAGCCCTGCTCCTTCCTAACAGGAATTTACTTGCCATCTTTTTTCAGTAGCTAAGGCCAGGGTCTCTGTGGGCAGGTTTGGACGAGCTCTGTGAGAAGGAAAGGTGAGGCTGAAGACCAGCGGCTGGCAGAGCATCACCCTTCCCTCCAGGTGCTGTGGGCCCTTGTGGACAGAGGAAATTCCGAAGTACAGACACACCTGCAACACTCACACACACAAAGTACTGGCTTTTCATTTTTTTATTTTTATTTTTAAGAAGTATCCTTTAGAAATCCCATTCCTCAAAACATCTTTTGCAGAAAGGGTACAACAGCAGCTCAGGTAACAGTAAGAAGCACAAGTAGCACAAAAAATATAATAATGAAACACATTCAGTTTTTCACCCAGCCTTATGTCTTCAGCTCAGCTTTAATCAGGAAAAAGTTTGGGATCCCTGGGGATTAGGTTACAAGAAACCAGCTGTAGCACTGGAAGAAGATGGAGCTTTTCCAGAGGGAGCTGGTGGGGTTTGTGCCTGGTGAAGAACTGCAGAAGTTCAAAAAACTGGCCTCAAAACGAGCCTCTGCGTGGTCTTTTCTGGGAAATACGATTAAGGTGTGGGTGGTGAAAAGAAGGGGGAACTGCACATTAGCCCGGAAAACAACCCCTGTGATGTCCCAAACAAGAGCTGGCAAGCTGGGGAGAGCTGCTGCCCCCCAGCTGGGCCAGTCCCTGGGCAAGCACTGACCCCCAGCAGCACCCACCGCCCTCCCCGCTGGCTTCTGCCTAACGGGGAACGATTCTGGGGCTGCCGAGGTGTTTCGGGTGCAGAGCACTGAGGGCGGCTTCTGTCTCTGAGAGCTGACGGTGCAAGGGCTGACAGTGACCAAGGGGAGAAGGAACTTTCCTCGAAGGCTACCCTACGTGCCGTCTGCTGGGCGCTCGACGGGGGATTCAACCAGAGGTGGGGATTGAGGGGATTGCCCTGAGACATCCCTCGGGTTTTATGAGAGAGAGACTGACCAAAGGAGAAGGGCAGCAGGGAAACAAAATCAGGCAGAGGAAGATGAGGCCATGACAGTCAAAACTGCAGCATGAAGACCGTAAGACTGCAGTAGACGATAAAATCCTACCTGGAAGAAGAGAAATTGCACGACTGAAACATTACAGCGGGAGGCTTTTGGCACAGGCTGTTACATGGCCTGAAGAGGGGCCACGATCCGTGACCAAAGACGAAGGTTCACTACAGCAGGGTGTAGTGAGGATCTTAAGAGATGTAAAAGCAGGGGTGGGAAGAAAAAACAAGCCTCAAATATTAAAAAGGAAGAGCAACACTTCACATTAAATGGCCCAGATGGTTCAAAATGGACCAAATTAGCAGATTGGTTTCTCGGTTCAGGGAAGCCTCTTTAAAGCCGCTGCAGACTGCTTCTGCAGTGATTAAAATGCATTAATAATCCCTGAGTTGTAGATTAATATTGAAAAGCCGGTTCAGTTAGAACTATTTCCCGGAATTCACAAATGTCCTGTCACTCATCCCAGGAAAATCCGCAGAATGGAAAAGCACACAGAAAAGATGGTATTTTATGAAACTGAATCCAACTCCATTGAAAACTTCCATCCCTGGGCAGAATTCAAGTGTGTTACAAAATGAACAGGCAAAGCTGAATTCATTTTTAACTTTTTCCTCCCCTCAGGAAAAGTTACAGATTCTCACAGCTTCTTCTGAATTTAGGGTTTTTAGGATACACTGTTTATTAAGGCATTTCTCATTTACGTGTGCTTTGCTTGATGCATACAAAAAAAGATCGAGGCATTACAAAAGCACATCACAACTATGTTGGATTCCCAGGTAGAAATTCTCTCCCTCTAATAACTCTGTATAAGTGAATTAATCCCTCATGCTCTAAAGAGAAACTCTCACAACCTCTACTATGCAGAGATAAAAAAGAGGAGGTTATATTAATATTTCTACTTGTCAGCTAGGGAAGGCATTGCTGAAAAAAATGTGTTTAACAAATTTCCCCTTGTGAAAACTCTTGTAATAATCTAAATCCCACCAGAATTGAAAAAGGCAGTTCAAAAAAATAGAACATCATTAAAAATATGAGGTTTTTAAAATGACTATTTAAGAAGTTAATGACAGGTTTCTTTTAGTTGGTCCTCACTGAAAACTATATATAACTGCACAAGCCCGAAATAGGTTTAAGCCTCTCTACATCTCAATGTTTTCATACCAGATCCTCCAAAATCTAGTGCCTGTGGCTGAGCACATTGGCTGTGAGCAGAAGTTACTCTTGTGATATGAATAGCCTATCTAAAAATAGTAGTAGCTATTTGTGTCAATGTGTGATAATGGCAACCTGTTTTCAGACTACAAAATGCTGAATAATCAAACCATGGCATGCCTGAAGCAGAGTCTCTCCCTACACACTATCCAGGGATGATGTTTATCATCCCATTCTCCACTGCACAAGACAGGTTTTTGTGAAACTCCGATCACCGTTAGGCTTTACCAGTGCCACAATATCAGTCATGTGAAACTGCAAAAACACCCAGCAAATTTCCATTAACCCGCTATCAAAATGTTGCCTTATGTTCAATAATATGTTCCCATTTATTCCTCTAATCCCAAGTAGCTTGGAACAACTGCTGCATTTCAGATAAAAAAAAATCCATCAGAAATCTACACCTAACACATAAACTCCAGTTAATCTTACGTGGGTGAAGGATGATCAGTACTGAAACTGGGCACTAGAGATTTAAACAAGCTCAAATATATTAACAATTAAGAGAGAAAGCCGTGCACTTTAGCCAGGAGAAAAAGACAGAGATTTAGGGTCTTGTACCAAAGATATAAGGGTGGGATTCTAGGTGGGGATACCAGAGCCCCAGAACTGGTAACATTGGTTTTCTAAGCAGAAGGAATTCAGTTTTCAGAGGAACAGTGGCCTAGCACTGCCAAAATGAAATCTGAGTTTGTTAAATCTGACAGCGCTCGAGGCAGTTCAGGGGAGCACTGAGCCCCGCTGTGCTTTTCTGAGCCCTCACTCCGGGGGTCTCTTGCTCCAACCCCCCAGGGTCGGATCCCTTGCAGGTGCCAGAGAGATTCCTGCACCTTGGAGCTTTCTCAGCTACTACAGCGCTAAAAACTCCAACAGAGTAAAGAAGTGCCATCTGCAGCAGAGGCTCTTCAGCAGCCCACGCACCAGTCTGGCTCTGCTGAGCCAGGGGCGGCGCTGGACCAGCTCAGATGGTGTGTCGTCCCCTGAGCAGGCACCAAACCCAGCTTCAGCCGCCACAGGAGTGAGGCAGATTGTCTGGAGAGAGAGACAAAGCACACACAGAGAAAAAACCTGCATTATCTCTCTGCGTTCCGGCACAAGGCCCATGTTTGCCAAGCGCCCGAGCGGCCCCAGGAGCCGTGGGAGATGCCCAGCCTGGCAGGCTCTCGGGACCCGCAGCGAGGACACGTGCTTGCTCCTGGGGGGGAGCCTGCAAAATCATCACGGAACAACTAAGGAGTTCAGGAAACGCTCCAAACTCGTCAGATGGCAGATGAGGACAGCCGAGCTGCTTTTTCCTCATTCTCAAGAGAGGTTTGGTGTCTAAAGAAACCATCCAGGGCAAGAATAGTGGCTCCGTGTCAGTTTAACAGGGAGTAATAGTTGAAGTGGAATAGCATCTCCTTGGAGACACTCCTCCAGTCGTATTCCAAACCTATTAAAGAGGCACTGTTTGCTTTGGGATGGGTGCTTTGTTTTAGATATGTTATTGAGAGCACAGTTGATAATTAGACCTTTACTCACGCTTAGTTGAGAATACGGCAATTAGGTTGTTAGGTCAGGATGTTGTTCAGCTGCACAGCAGGTAAACATTCCTAGAGATTAATTTTTCAGATGAAAGCACACATGCATCCAAACCTCAGAAAAACATACCTAACTTGGAGCAGTCTCCGTGCCCCGAACCCTTCTCTCTGCACGTGTAGCTCAGAGTTTTAAAAGCAGGTAACCTTTACCATTTGAGCTTGCTGCTGCCCCAAGGGTGACTCTGACCTGCCCTTCAATGCCAGAAGGTGCCCGCCCTGCCCTTGCTTGTCCCCTCGGTGTCCCTTCACACTCCAGCCTGTGAAGTCAGTATTCACCAGGAAAGTTTCTGCTGGGGCTTCGCTCCCTGGACTGCTTCAGGGCTGGCAAAAAGCTCAGCAGGAGCACATCACCGGGAACAGGGAAGAAATAAGGAAGGGTCCATTCCTTTTGCAGGGAGCTGGATGTCAGCTCTCCCACTGTGTGAAGCCTCACCCTCACCGAGAATTTCTTTCAATGAAACCACCGTAAGAGTCCTTTAAGATTTTGTCTCATCACTGTGTTACACACGTGTGCTCTGCGCAGACCCACATCCTCACCACATCTCTAACTGTTCAGGTGAAGGGATGCCAGGGGACATGAGAACAAAATATACAACAAATCAATTACTTTATTTTTTAATTATGAAATTGGGATACTACCCTAGGTCAAAGTGAACTCTGAGAATTTTTATCCTAAAAAAAGAATAGTATCAAGAGGTTCAGTTATCCTTGCTTCTACTGGCGATGTTATTGCAAGCAGAAAGGCAGTTTTATGTAGCAAGTAAAGGTGGGGACATGCTGTCAGTGCTTTAGTAGCTTTCCCATTAAAAAAAAATAGAAGATTTACTGTCAAATTGAATCCTCAACAAGAAGAAAAACTTCTATTAAACCTTTCAAAATGTGGAAGAAAGAAAAAGCCTTGACTCCGAGGATGCAGAGCAGCAGCTAAAGGAGCCTGGATGGAGCTGACGGCCATCAGAGCCCCTTGGCACCATCAAGCAGCCCAGACTTGCTGACAGCTCATTCACCTTCTGTAGCACCATCTGCCACCGGCTTTAGTCACTTTGCCAAATAACTCTTCCCGGTACACAAGCTTTCTGCTGCTAATGAGGACGCATCTACCAGAAGAACAGGAACCCCAGTCAAACTCCAACAGCATCCCAATTACACTGAAAAAAAGATCCAATCACAGATTTTTGGACAGAGAAGCATGTACGATCTTGACAGCAAACCTGCCTGGCCAGGCAGGAGAAAGAAGGAAGCTGTTCAGAGCTCTGAAAGGCAACATGCTAACAGACCTCCAGGTGCCAACTTAGAAATTAGGGAGGAAAAGAGGGAGAAAATCCATTTAAGTGACTTGCATCATTCTAGCTACTGGTGCAGATTATTGTGAGAGTATTATCCATAATTAATTGGGTTAATTTTCTTGTAACGTGCAGTAAAAGGGAAGAGGAGCACAACATTCTGAGCTCCACTATATTAACACACACTTTTCACTCAGCCCGAATTCAGAGATTTCAAACTGGGGTGAAGGGACTCATCTTTGAGCACGGTGCTGCACGCAGAGCAGACAGCATCCCTTCGCACGTGCTCTCTGGCATGTTTGACTAACAGAAGGTGACAAAATACCGTCACACGTATTGAGTACGTGCTGGAAAGAGAGGGCTGTTCAGGCCACATTTGCAAACCTGGTGTGCCATGTCTGGTATACGGAGCCATGGACTACAGCTGCCATATGACCCAGCTGCTCTGGGCAGGATCTGTCCAGGATGCAAAAAGATTTACCAGGATATTTCTAGTTCCCATGGGAGACAAAACCTGACAGTTCATTCTCCTTGATCAGATGGGTTAGTGTCTTTACTAGGGAGGAGAAAAGTGCTTCATGACTTCCAGATCCTCAGCAGGCTGGAGCCCTAATTGGTATAAAGTCTACATCAGCCCTTTCCCTCAGACAGGATCTTCACCCAAAATGCCATGGTTGGGAAATACAGAAATCTGTAGCAAGGAGCATTTTCTAGGAACAATTCCAGCCGAATTAGTATAGCAGCAGCAACACAGGCATCCAGGAAGGTCAGAAGAATAGAGCTGGCGCCTACAGCCCACAAAGACTGAATCTTTCCAAACTCCTGTTGTAGAAGACCAAAGAGAGAGAAAACAGAGGAACTTAACAGATACCTGAAAAGAGTGATGTGTAACTGGAATCCAAAACTGTTATCACAGCTGAAAACAATTTTCTTTGCAAAAGAAGTCAACATATATATGGATCTCAGATGCAAATGAAAGCTTTTGCTTGACTAACTGCAACAGCAAACAAGTGCCAAAGAAGTTAGGCTAGGCAAAGAAACAAATTCCTCCTACATCAAAAGCTCTGATTCTTATGAAATAACATAAAATAAATAAGAAACCCCCACGTACTATTAATCTATAAACACGAGCAGAAGAGCAGCACTGATGTCAATGAGATGGCACTTTAGCTCAGAATATTCCTCTGCAGGAAACTTTCAAAAGTCAGGGCAGTATTTTTAAAACATCCAGAATTGCCGCATTCCTTATCATTTTATGTCTGTAAATGAGATTGTGTTTTGGTGAGTATTATTCTAGGAACAGCAATAGCGATGATTTATTTGCAAAAACATCCAGCCTCTAATTCCAAGAATGGACTTGAAATTTAACTACGTATGCAGTAGGCAAATGTTAATTTGGGGTGAGAGTGACTGCCCCTGACGCACGCCCGACTCACAAGTACCCTGTATTGGGGTTTTGGCCACTGCAATATTGGCCACTGCAGCCAAACTCACAGCAACAAAGGACTCTGCTTTGGCAGGTCCTCAGGATGTCATCAAAGGCAAGGTGACACTGGTATGGAAGGGTGACAGTAAGGTACGGCCTTCTTTGCCCCATAGACTTAGGAGACATGGCATAACTACCCAGTATTTTCCCATGTGTCTTTGGAGATACTCCTGCAATAAGGCTGCTCCAGAAAGGAATGGTAATGTATTTAATTCTCTCCAGCCTCAATCAAGGAGGACATTGAGGTGTTGGANCCTTTCTAAATATGTTTTTAACTGCAACAGTAAGAGAGCATCGGTGTCCACCACAAGATCCTCCCCCCGAAGGAGATACAATTAATAAAACAAGTCTGAAAAGGAAACACTACATCACTGCAAGAGATTGGTCTAAGCAGGGAAAGCTGACCAAAGTTGAGCATTTGGCCACAGGATCTTTCTTAAGATCAAGGCCAGCGAAAAAAATATGCATACCTTCAAAAGGTATTAGAGGGCCTTCATAATTTAAAAAAAAAAAAAAAAGATGGTGCAATTGTAAAAGCATCAAACGTGGGAGTCCCTTTGATCAGTCATGTGGTTTTATACATTCTGACGAAGTTCTTGAGTGTGCACCACAGCTGATAAAATACTATTCCAATTGCACTGCTCGCAGTATGGTTGTGCAGGCTCAGGCAATCTCTTAAGGAGCTCTAAAGAGCATTTCTCTATTATACTAAATGGTTGCTTACCAAATGCCTAAAATCAAGAGCAACATATGCAACAACAGTTCTTTCATCAATTTCTCATCACTATTCCTTGACCAGCCATATCAAGTAATTAACATAGAAAACATATCTCACAACTCCAATAAACACTTTCTGAACACCTGCCCAGGAAGAAAACACGATTTGTCCCAGGGGAAATTAACTTGATTTGACTTGCAGGTGTGGAATGATCCAACAAAGTCCCTTTCATTAAACAATGTCAACTACATTTGAAAGAATAACACCAGCTTCAGGACGGATAACAAATGATAAACTGGTAATCTAGTAACAGGTCTCCGTGCACCTGCCCACTTCTTTGTTCTACAGCTTCAGGTAGAGATTTGATAGGAAGGAGAAAAATCTACAGTTTTTCCCCCCCCCTCAAGCAACATACAGAGGGCCAGATTCTGCATGCCACTGAAGAGGGTCTCCAGATCACACCGCGAGGCCAAAATTGCATTTCTATCTAAGTGAAGCCATTGCGAAGGACATTAACCCAGACCCTGCCACTGGGATGCCCTGCACTTTAAAGCGGCGCCTGCAGCCCTCTGCCCCAACTTGCCTGACGCTAGTGAAGTTTGGCACGGTGTCACTCCTCCCCTGACAGCAGCCCCAGGCTTTGGAAAGGTGTGGAGGACCAAGGAGGAAAGCTATCGCATGGTGAGCAAATACAGAAGCCAACAAGCTTTCAGTGTGCCACTTGAGCCAGAAAAGTAGAATCACAGGGTTGGAAGGGACCTCTGGAGATCATCTAGTCCAACCCCCTGCCAGAGCAGGGCCACCTTAGAGCAGGTTACACAGAAACGCGTCCAGGCGGGTTTTGAATGTCTCCAGAGACGGAGACTCCACCACCTCCCTGGGCAGCCTGTGCCAGGGCTCTGCCACCCTCAAGGTAAAGAAGTTCCTCCTCATGTTTAGATGGAACTTCGTGTGTTCCAGTTTGTGCCCGTTACCTCTTGTCCTGTCACTGGACGCCACTGGAAAGAGCCTGGCCCCAATAAAGTAGCCTTTATTGCACTGCTTCGGGGGGACGTCGCCTGAAGAGAGAGTGTCTCTGTGTGAGGTACATATATGTATTTTTTAGGGGTATAAAGTAGCACGTTAATCCTTGTTACTCCCAAGTTAGCTGCGCCCATTCGTACATTACCAAAGTTTTCACGTGATGTAACAGACCAGCACTCTTCAGGCTGGAAGAAAAACTCTTCCATAAAACAACGAATAGTAAGATCAACAGGCAGCAGGGAGGCACGTAAGAAAATTCAGTCAAACCTGAGGTTAAAAAAAAAAAATAATCCAAAAAAATTTTCTACAGAACAAAATTAACTTGTGCAGCTCATTGACAGAAGATGTTACAGAGGGCAACATATGAATCAAAAGGAAACAAAATAAGCTCATGGGAAGCAGGCCCAGCACATCTATTAAGACAGAGGTAATCTCTGTCTCATCAAGTAACTGAACAGCAGAGTACCAGGACGAAGGTCAGCCACTGGTGAACCATCACCTGTACGTCCATCCCTTCCACATGCTATTTCCCTACACTGGGGCAACCTCAAGAGAACGAGCGTTAGAAGAAAGAGGAGGTTAGGCAAATACGAGAGTCTCAGGAAGCCGCCTGTCACTGGGCATTGGGGCCCTAAAAATGCGGAAACAACGTATGTTAAAATTCATTCATTCATGATTATTCTATTGTCATTTTCTGTGCAAAATGAAACATTTGCATGATACGAAAGACAACAGCAGGTACTGGGTTAAAAAGCAAGGAACGATTACAAGTTAATCTATGCTGATTTCTCATTTGTTGTTGTTAGTTAAGGTATTTCAACTTGCTCCATTTGCAGTATATCTTGTTAGGACAGAGCATTCAGCTTCCACTGATGAAAAACTGATCTGAAAAATCAGCCTGAGCCCCCCTCAACACGAGACAAGGCAAAATAAAAATCAAGTAATGTTTCTGGTGCTGAAAGTATTTTGTAGGAAAAAAAAAATGTAGCATCACATGTTAATACCTATATAATCAACTTTTTTAAATCCATCACCTACAATCTTTCTTACTTAAGACTACTGTAACGTACACACCTCTGCAAATATTAAACTAGTACTGCCATCGCTATTTTTAAGCAAAGAACAAGCCACGTTTATTTTGTAGTAGCAATAGTTTCTTTTTTATTTTTAATATACTTTAGGAAACAATATACAAAGCTGAGCTTTGCCACCATTTTCAAACGGTGGGTTGCTCCAATTACACAAATTCAGCGTTTTGTGATGGTTAAGAACAGCAGTCAGCACCAGACTTAAACAGTTAGCTACAACACAAACATCCTTCGAAATGAAATGTCATAATATCAAGACAAGTAAACCAGGAGTTAACATATGACAACTGTTGGGGAGGTGTCTTAAATCATTCTTGTTGAATTTTATATTTCATTAAATATTTTATACACATTTTCCTGTTTACAAGTTTTAAACAAAACCTCCCTTGAGGAATTATTTAAGTACAAAAATGTTCAACAAGAACAGTTCTAATAAAGAGTCCCCAAACAGACCAAATTTTAATGTGTTGACCAAAGGAAATGAAAACCAGTGTTTCTTTGTTTTAACATGTTTATTACAACAGATACAATTCACATCTGACTAGCTTTTTTTTTTTTCTTCTTTCCCCTCCCACAACCATGTTAACATGTTCATTGGGCTATTTCCTTATATTTGAGCAAGTAATGTACTTTCAGCACACATGCCCAGCAGTACTAGAAGTCCATTCTTACAGGGTGCAAATGGAAATACGTTTCAATAATTTATACAAACAAGTGGGTTATGCTCAATCACTGCAATTTTAAGCTACTGTACACAGGAATGAAAAGATTATAGAAAAAGTGCCATAGCAACAGTGCCTTAAGAAAAGAGAAAATTAGAAGCATTAAAAAACTGATAAAATCAGATTTAGGATTTCACGGGGAAATGGAACACAGAAAATGAAAAACATTTCTCTGTAAAACAGAAATGGAGAAGCACTGCTCTCGATTCGGTGCAAGTGTGGAAACAGTTGTTTCACGATGTTTTGTACATTACCCAAATTGCTGCAGCCTTAGACACAGATCGCCTGGCGCTTGGATTGAATTTTAGGAAATGCAAGATTTTTGAATGATAAATTAACTAAAAAAAAAAAAAAAAA
>VXBO01000363.1:157142-217749 GCA_013400135.1 Rhinoptilus africanus
AGAAAAAAAGAAAAAAAAAGAAAGCTAATTTTGCAGACAGGTTTACATGTAAAAGGCTAGGTATTTAGCCACCTCAGCATTGATTAGTTTTGGATGTCTAAGCTCTGATACACATGGCTTCCCATGGCTTCACTCTACAAAACATATTTACAACGTGAAGAATACATCTACAAGAAATCTACATTTCAAGGGTTTTACAAATCATTCTTGTATCTTTCCCCTGAATTTGACTCCCTCCTGTCCCCTTCCCCATGTCAACTTTTTGTCTGCCCAGCTCAACGGTCCAAAGTCTACTCAAATGCAGCTCAAAAGTGTTAAGACTGGGCATCAGTTTAATAGTTCCTGTACTCAAAACCATGTGCAATTGTTTACAACTTTTCACACCATGAAGGAATTCTGATTCTTTAGCTTTTCAAGTTCTTTAATTTGTTGCCTCAAAAATAGTATCCTGCAAGAGAAAAGAAAGAAATTAGTATAAATATTTCTATTACACAGACATTAAACAAGTACCTACAGAAGTACTTCTACAATTTCAGTGAACAATACCAAACTCCTCAGCTCTATTAATAAAGTTCAGATATTTTAAAATTATTTCCCAATCTGTTCAATCACCTATAAACACCACGTGCAGATGCGCAGAGACCTGCCTTGTTTGATACCTTAGTTCAGAAAATTAAGTTGCCATATTTCATTATGACTGACATATAATTCTATTTAAGCCTGCTCTGCATTTGAATCTAACTCCAAGAAAAACTGGGACACTGGAAGAGTACGCTGAGTAACTGAATATTCTGAAGAACGCTAGTACGCCTGTGTCATGCACTTTTCTAGACTGTACAACAACCAAAAGAGCTCATCAATTTTTTTTTTAAACCCTTTTTTCCACACTTTTTTCCATGTATTTGTCTCTGGGGCTAGTGGTAATCTCTAGTTACGGTAAACTCTAATCTCAAAACATTCTGTCATTAAAAGACATCTAAGGAAAAAGTTGTAACTACACATGGCTTAGAAACAAATTACATTGCTAGCAATTCCCTTTTATATTTATTTTCTCCTTCTTCTACTGAACTGACATAAACAATTACTATGATTCATGAACATTTGGTGTACATAACTGTTTCCCAGAATTTTTAATGAATATTTTGACACAACTTTTCATGATGCTGAAGTGTAATGCAAGCTTGTGAATGAATTAAGAAAATACTCAAGAAAAACTGATGTTTCCAAACCATATTCTAAAAAGTTTGAAGCAACTTCAATTGATAAAAAAACATTCACTTCAGCACATTTTTGTAAAACACTTTTCAAATATGTGTCCAGTTCAGTAAAAATTAATTTTCTACTGAAAAGTAAGTGCAAAATGATTAAGATAAACACACTGAATAAAAGTTAAACTTAAAAAGCGTGGACATATAAAATATACCAGTCAATAAAAAGTGCCTTTTCACATGCCGGCAGTTATGGTTAGAACAATATACTTGCTTTTCCTAGAGATAAAGTTCCCTCTTAGAACAAATTTAAATAGTTCTGTGCAGAAGTGTATCATCATTCAAGTGTATTGGCTTTGATAATCCCATCCTTTGCGAAAGCTTTCCCTCACCAACTTGTTACTATGGCATGTATTCCATGTCTTTGGAATTGCAGCAAGAAAAGATACGTTATCTTAGATTCAAAGTCATAATAATGATTATCCATTGACAGTTTAAGGATACACGGTGTACAAGAAACAAGGTGCTATTTAGTGAGCTGAACAGGGACATTTGATGTTATTTCAGATCAAATGTGCACCTAGAGACAGAACTGAAACCTTAGGAGATACAACCAAGAAGTTGTAAGAAACCAAGCCATTTATTGAATATACTACAGAAATTGTAATTTATGTAATGAAGTTCTGAAATAAAATTTCAGAAAGAGTGAATATTTTTGATTCTTTAATAGGAAAGATTTACAAATATTTTTATAGTCTACTTCTGACTAAAGGATTGTTTTACTAACTGCCAAAAAGCAAGAGTTTCTTAGATAAAACTAGCTATTTGAACAGCATGCAGTGCTATTAAAGCAGCTTAAAATAGTAAATCAGAATCACTGTACTCAAACTGTAGTGTGATAGACGGGATAATATCACTCAGAAAGGAAACTGAATATGAAAGTAAATTCAGGATCATGACTACTGGTGAAAAGTTTCAGCATGTCTTGTAAGACTAAATTTTTCAGTCTTGCACAACAGTCTTCAGCAACGTGGCTGTTAAGAAGCAGAAGTCTACTTTGCTATAATCAACATCTCGCTAAAGAATCCCAAGATCTTCTCAGATGCCTCCTACCTAAGTAACAAACGTTAATTTTTCCTTAGCTTGTGAGATCAATGACACCTGTTCAAACTTACTCTGGCTTTAGACCTAACAAACGTCTCATGCAAACTGCAGTGGTTAAGACCAGTATAAACCACGCAGATATGTACCTATGTGATTTGTGCACCATGTAGGGACAGATATTTCAGAAGTACGTTGAACTAGCATGAATTAATAGTTTCTTCCTAATGCATTAATGTATCTGGAAAGATCCTTCTTTTCTATCTAAGTGAAAATGCACGTAAAAGTTACGTATCTGGTTCTAGCTACTGGAGACTAAGAGGTATCTGTGTGGGAAACAGGTAGAATAAAGACAATTTGCAAACCTGGCAAGTATTAGCACACTTACAAAGTCACCAGTAACTATTAGCTCCTACAAAACAATGCTACAATGGGAATTCTAATACCACCTTGAAACTTACTGTTTTGAAAACAAACACAGAGCACACACTTACCTTTGCTCACGCAAAGTTGCTTGAATTTCACATACTCGAACTAAAGACCTTAAATTCTTTAATTCAGTACAAATTTCTGACATATGGACACTTCCCATGTTATGGGCTTCCTCACGTAATCTTGATGCCTGCAATGGTTATGCATAAAGGTTAGGATTTGAATCATGCAGTTATTTGGGAACAACTGGATGTAGCCAGAGGATTGCTGAATAAGTGTGTCTTGAAACAGCAAAGCACTCTAACTCAAAAGGCAACATTAAGTCAGAACTGTGTTAAATTCTCTCCAAAAGCCCATTTAGAATCAGAAACGAACAACACTGGCTGCCAAGAGATCGTCTAACCCAGCCCCATGCTAAGGCAGGGATGGTTTAGATTTCCTTGACTCTAACAAGTGTTTCCCCAACCAACTTGAAAGACAGTACATGACAGAGCTCCAAGTTTCCTAAGTCATTTGTTAAAGTAGTTAAAAGTCTCTGCTCACTACTTCAATGGCAGACAAACTTCCCATCTAAATTAAGCCTTAGCGACAAATATAATTGAATATAATCTTCTTTCTAGCCACCTTATCCAGGGGAAAAAAAACCCTTTGAAACCCTTTTCAGGTGTTCTCTTCCAGATAAACTCCATTATTTTAATATCCCCACTTAGTCAGGTGGAAACAAGCAGAAGTGTAAATTTAAAAGGCATGGCCTATCCCCAGTTTCATTTGTGTATTTCTTAAAGTTTTGTCACTGAACTGGATGTATGACTCCAGAGAACTGCTCAACAGCACCAAGGAGACTAATGGACTAATGTAATTACTCAGAGGTCCTGTGTATCACACTGCAGTAAGGAAAGCGGACTTCCTCCAAGTGGTACACCAAAAAAAAAAATTGTTTCAAATAGATCCTTTCCTGCAGTATTACTGTTTAGCAATGTTATTCTCTGCTCAGCTAGGATGGAGTTAGTTTTCTTCATAGAAGCCCATATAGTGCTATGTTTTGGATCCGTGACCAGAACAGGATTGATAATACCTCAGTGTTTCACCTACTGCTGAGCAGTGCTTACACAGCACCAAGGGTTTCTCCCTTCCTCACTCTGACCCTCCCCCAGCAAAGAGGTTGTAGGTGGACAAAAGGCAGGGAGGGAATGCAGCTGGGACACCCGATCCAAACTGACTGCGGGGATACTCCACACCATACAATGTTGTGCTCAGCAGTAAAACTTGGGAGCAGTTTTCCAGTAGTTGCCATTGCTCAGGGACTGGTCGGGCACTGGTCGGATGGTGGCAAGCAACTCCTTTTGCATCATCCCCCCTTTTACTTACTGAGCTGTCTGTATCGCAACCCACGACTCTTCTCACTTTTGCCCTTCCAATTCTCTTCCCCATCCTACTGGGGGAGAGCAAATGACCTGCTATGTGGTGCTTAGCTGTCTACTGGAGTTAATCCATCTCCTCAAGTACTTCTATACTTTGTTTTTCCTTCTGAAAAATAACAGTATTTCGCACAGGTTTTCATCAACTTCTGGCATTTCTCCAGCTCAAAGCAGCACTTTGTGTTCTAATTCCCTGCAAGTTTTCTTTTCTGGAGTGCGCTAACATCCAGGAGTACCCTGGTCTCCAGTAGGATATCGTTTTCCACGTCCTCCCTACACAAATCCAAAGCCTTGAGACTGACAGTAAATTATCAATAACAACTTTCAAAGTACTTCTTTTTTTAAAGCTGACCAGTCACCCATCTTAAAGTAATCTCATTTAAAAGGCCGTAGAATTGTTTTTGAATATAAGGTTCTTGTTAAAAGGTGTTAACAGTCTTGCTGCAAATCAGGATATAACTTTTATTGCTTTCCCCTCTTACAAAAGCCTGATACCAAAAGAAAAAAAAACAACGCCAAACTTGACATAATTTCTTTCTTGAAAGGTCCATATTGACTATTATCATGGTTTTCTTTCTAGGTGTTTGCAAAATGGTAAATTCATCATTTTTTTGTACTTAGATATTGTTCAATACTCAAAGTACCTCTACAGTTACTGAGCTGAGACCACCTACAATTCTGTTTCTCACATTCCTTAAAGATAAGATAGTTATGTTGCTTGTTTTCCAACTAACCACATTACTGGATTGTTTTCCAGTAGCGGTTCAAGAACTGCTAGTGGTTCAAGAATTGTTTTAGCTACTAAGTACTGCACTGTGCATTCCTTCAAGTTTGACTGCTTTAACACACACCTCTCCTGTCTCTCCCGATTTATTTGCTTATTTACTTTTCAGTTTACTCTGGCATGTGCTCTTATGCCCTAATTTCAATTTAAAATCTATCTGGTTATAAATCTGAAGAAGCCAAGGCACTGCATATTTTAGCCTTTTACTTTCATCTGGCTTACCTTCTTCACTGCACCTCTACTTTCATTCACTTTTTCTTTTATATCAAATATCTGAGTCCCTCAAGTGTTACTATTCAAAACTGGTCTATAAACAACACTGTCATGTGAAATAGCAGACAGGACAACAGAGCACGTAACACTTGGCACAAAAGTGAAAGTATTCAACTGAGTACAATACTGCCTAGCATTGGCTGTGGTTTTTTGATCCCTTTATTACTGACAATGTGGGGAAAAATTGACCTATAAACTGTGTAAATACTAATTTTCTCCATTAAGATATAGGTCAATTCAGAACACAGCAACAGTAGCACTATTAAAACTATGGTCCAAGAACATAAAGAGAAGTGGTTGTGCCGCACCATTTCCTTAAACACACATTCCACAGCAGTGGCTCAGTCATTTGTCTCAGTACAGGTTGGTAATGTCTTAAAATTGAATTTAAAAAATTAATGAAAAGATACAAAACAAGAACCTCAAAAGAGTCCAAATTGGCTGTTAGTCTAGACCACGCTTCTCAAAGTCATCCTGAAAATTACTACCTAAAAGCCTCCCGTGCAGGCTTGAGCCAGCATACGTCCACTCTTCAAAAGACCCAAGTATGCCGGGGTAGGTAAGATTAATATCCCTCACAGACTGCGCCAGACAGGGCTGCCTGAGAAAGGACTTGAATAGACTCCACCAACACGGTTCCTTTGAGTAATACATTCCAAGCAGCTGACATGCATCCAAGTTTCCCTGTATTACCACAACAGGATAGGTTTCATGCAGTTAATTATAAAATATGGATGGCAATCCTACTGGATTTCACATTATGTAAAAATAGCCCAAATCCAGTCTGAGCCCTCTACATCATCTTAAAACCTAGGTACAACAAACAAGGCAGAGTTCCTTTCCCACTGTGTTGAGCTAACCTCTCAGTGGCTCAAAGTACGGAGTAGTCTCAAACAGTTTAACTCTGTTAACTAAATCATATATCACATCACAAAATAATCATTATTATAAGAAATTGCTGAAATTTATGTTCTTTGTAAATTTCAAGAGACTTTGGCAGTAAGGAAAGAGTTATGAGGACAGCTATTCATCTCAGAGAATTTCAAAAGCACTGGTACTTTAAGCAAGACTGAAAACAACTGCTAAATGGCAATGACATGTAGAGCCTGCAGGTCTGTCCTAATCTCTCTCCTCTCCTCTCTTCTGGCTAAGGTCAAGCATTGGAGTTTTTAAATGTACTTTTAATTCTAAGGAAAAGCAACCTGTGTAAGAAAACTAGATTTTAAGCTACCCATTTTGCACTCTCACAGGAAACAAAAGTGTACTCACCTGCTTTTCCGCATGATCTGCAGGCCAGCCTTGAACATGCTTTATAAGATTTTCATTGAAGTGTGCTGCTAACGTAGGTGTTAATGAACAAGTGGGTCGTACAGATGTATTTTGCGGTGCAGGTGTTGAATTTGATGCACTAGTGCTAGAGGTATGATTTGGACCTGGTGATGGGCTTCTTTGACTACTACAAGAAAGAATTAAAAAAAACCAAACACAAGTGAGCACTTAAAAACATATGTAAAACTACAGAGAAACAAACACTTAAAATTCATTGCTTCCAGCAATAAAAATACATAAAACATGTAAACCACAAGTAAATACTTCTGGTAGACCAAACCTCTGCCACTTTTCCACAAACCTCCTACTTGCAGGGGAGCTGTTTCAGTGCTACAATATTACTTTTTTTTTTTGGTTGGTTGGTTGGGTTTGTTTTGGTTTTCTTTTTTTTTTTTTAACTTTGACAGCTGTTCCAGAGATGTAAGCTGTGTCTACATTTTTGTGTTGGTTTAGAATATATGCATGTATGTTCTTCCTTCAAATAGCTGCACACTTAAGATTTTTCAATAATGATTATCAGATGGAGTCAAGCATGTTTATTCAACAAAATATCAAGTGTCACAATAATTATTAAGTACAAAGCCTGATGTCCTGATCTAAAATTATAGTCATATGGGCTTTAAGGAGTATAACTATTTACTAATGCCAAAACACAAACACCTAGGTGACTCTGTGATACTGTACATCCTCACTTTAAGTGCTCAAGAGAACAGAAGTTATCAGAGAAGCTGTATGTTTGTAGCCACCAACTTTGACTGCTTTACTGGAACACGTTCATGTTGCTTGTTCTTCTGGTTGGTGTGATAACCTGCTGCTGGAGAACAGATACATGGAGACATGTTCAGCTGATGTGTACTGTAAGACGAATCAAAAACTCTGTGCCTTAGACAAAGCCTTTGACTGTCCTCTTTCAGATGTTCTTTTGCGAGCCAACACAACATTTACAGTATCTGAACACCACACCAAACCACAGCTTTTCCAATTCTACTGTGCAACTGTAATCCTTGGTCAAAAACTTTTCTAATTTTTATTAAAAAACTCTCATGTTGATCTTGGCATAGCAGTCTTTTGCCACCTACAGTGCTCAAGATTATGTTGTCTACAAAGTATTCTCGCCATTGGTTTAAGCAAAATTAATGGGTTTCTTTAGCTGTGTTCCTCTAACAATTACGCTTTTGCTCCACTTTACAAGACATTTTTCCTCTCTACCTCACGATGCTCCTCATGTATGGGAGGGTCCTTCTTAAGAATCCCATCTCTTTACAAAAGCTTATTCCTCCTGCAATGACTAAAAAAGGTGGGTACTGCTTAGGTAAATCCTTGGTAAACTCATGTGACTGACTAATCCACAAGGACTCTTGTACTCCCAATTTGCAAATACACCTCATCCTCCACCTTACACTTGGGTGATAAGCTCTCTAGATAAAGTACGGTTTTTGTTTCAGTTGTATCACTTCTCTCAATAAAGGTACGATATACAGCCTCAACACCTAATGTTAAGCCCAACAAGCCCCAGAAGTTTCCTCTAAAATATGTAAAAATCACTGGTACTTAAATTTGCTTTCCACGTGTTCAGAAGCCCAGGTATCAGGGCCAGCATGAACACTACACTCTCATATTGTACAGATCCAACCACATCTGACACAACTGTCAGAGCTGCAGCTAGAGTTCTGCTACGCGTGAAGTTCATCGCTGTTCTTCAGCTTCTGTATTACCAGTGATAGACAACGCCACTGTGACATTCACCAGCATCAAAACTGCTATTTGGTATACTGCCATTATCAAACAAAGGATCACAATGTGTGGGTTTGTCTCCTCCTTGCAAGCACTGCTGTCCAGGGGACCTGATCTTCTGGGAAATCAAACTTGCCCTGGGAGGGGTATATAACCCATGGTAGGGAAGCTCAGAAGCTGATGTTTCAGCACCTGCCCTTTTCTACTCCCCCATTCCTTGCAAAAACAAGACCTCTACATTCTTACTTCCCTGTACAGTATTCACTTAATCACTCCCACTCTGCCATACAGTGACAGAGAGAGGCTCTGTTCCCCTGTTCATGTGTTTTGCAAAGAAGAGGTGGGAGCAGCGCTAGTTATCCATGTGAACGTGGACAAGGACAGGTCAGGATGAAAACATTTTGCTCTCTCCTCCCACCCTTGTAAGGGAAAACAAAGGAAACAGTAAGCTTGAGCAGGACACTAGGATCATAACAGGGACGATATCTCACAGTTACAATGGTCTCTGGCACTACATTTACTGAGAAATAGTAGTATTAATTATGGAAGTATGTAGCCATTACTCGTAAGATTGTGTTTACAAACACTCTCCCACCAGCAGCAGCTTTTCAACACAGGAAATCATTTCAGTCTATTTCTTAAAGCTTTCTTACTACTGGCCTGCAAGTGATATAAAGTAATATCAAAAAAAATCAAATGTGAAAGAAATTTTAATTCCTCACATAACCAATCCCCTTGAGGACTAAAACCATCCTGGCATAATGCAACTATCTTTACAGTCCAATGCCCAGCCATTTACCCTAATCACTCACACTTGGAAAGAACTACGGCAGGTTTACAAACAGTCAACAAATTAGGTACAGCACACTGCTCTGCAGCAAAGACTTTAACCTCATTACTTTCAATACCCCCAAACTTGTTTAAAAGCTTAGAATTAAAAAAAAAAACGCAGGAAGATTTTTGCAGACAGTTTTCTTGAAGTTGTATACATAAAATTCCCTTGATTTCAGGCAGCAGAAGTCACAAAAGGGAACATATGATGTAACTGAGGTAAAAAGTAATCTTTGGGTTTTGTGCTGTGTTCTCTTCAGTAATTGGCTGAAGTACTTCAAAACCACTTACAAGTGCAAACACTTAACTGTAAAAATGTTCAGTTGATTGGGAAAAAAAAAGTATCACCTACAGCAGAGAAAGAAGTTAAGGAACAGTGAAGCCAACTGGACATATGTCCATGCAACCAGATGGTATGCATCCAAGGGTAAAGAGGGAGCTGGCCAGTGTAACTCAGATGCTGCATCATCTTGAAGCAGCATGGGGAGCAGGCAAGTTTCCTGATGATGGGGAAAAAGGCAAACATTAAAGCCATCTTGAAGAAACACAAGGATGACAACCCAGTGAACTACAGGCCAGCTGACCTTAGTCTGCAGGAAAGTTATGGCACAAGTCTTTCTGGAAGGGTTACAGCCACATGAAAGACTAAAAGGGGGATCAAAAAAGGGGGGAAATTATGCCCAACAAACCTCACTGACTTCTACAATGAGATGACTGGGTCAGAGGGTAAGTGGAAGGCAGCAATGTTGCGTACTTTGACTTCAGCAAGCCCTGTGACATCATCTCCCACAGTATTATAGCCAAACCGTTCAACTCATCCAGTCCATGTTTCATGTGAAAGGTGGGTGGAAGACTGCATGAACCACTGCGCTCAAAGGTTGCAGCCAGCAGTACAAAGACCAACCAAAAGCCAATGACTAGTGCTGTTCTTCACCGATTAATACCAGGGCCAATACTGTTATTAAAACCCTAGCGGGGGCACACAGTGCACCTTCAGTGAGTTTATAGGTGACACCTACTTGGGGGGAGCAGTCAATACGCTGGAGGGCAGGTTGTTATTCAGAAGGACCTGAGTAGGCAGACAGGAGACAAGTTCAAAAAAGACAAATGCAAAGTCCTGCACCTAGGGTGGAATAACCCCGTGCAACAGGAACAATCCCACGGAGAAGCACAGGCTGAGCAGGTACAAAGCAGTTTGCAGAAAAGGCCCTGAGGATCCTAGTGGACAAGTTAAATGCGAGTCAGCACTGTATCCCTGTGGCAAAGCTGTCCAAGCACACGCTGGGCTGCGTTAGCAAGAGCGTGGTTGAAGTAAGGCAATTCCACCTCTCTCTTCAGAGTTTGAGTACCTGGAGCACTGCGTAGTAAGAGGCCCAAAATCAGACAAGAACTAAAATGCCACACCAAAGGAATCTGGCAGAGGACCACACCAATGACTAGGGGACTGAAGCACACGCCTTATCTGCAGGGGCTACAAGAACTGGGTTTATTCAGTCTGGAAAAGAGAAGGCTGAGGGTAAGGGTGTTGAAAGATCTTCTCACTGTTTTTAACTACCTCTGAGGAGAGCAGTCAGCCAGACCTTTTCCAGCGATGTGCAGTGATAGGGCAAGAGGTAGAGACACAGGTTGCAACAAGGGAAATTGTAATTAGATATAACAAAAAAAAAAATTTCACCATAAGTATAGCCAAATATTACAAGATTCTCAGAGATGTTAAAAAAACCCCTCACCTAAACAATGCCCTTATCAATTCAAACTTGCTGGTCCTACTCTGAGTTGGGACTTGGACTAGATCACAACTGGAAGTCCCTTCCAAACTAAATTAGTCCATGTTTCTAGGTATTCATACAGCATCAGCATAGTGATGGTGCAGAGAAAGGCTACATTTTTTAACTAAGTAGAATTGAGGCATCACCTTCCATGCTTATTTACCTATTAGTTCTAATAGAATCAAAGTTCCGTTATGAATTGCCTCCTCTAAATTTATCAACCTGGTTTCTCTGACTCCTACTTCATCAGTAAAAATCACTCTAGCACATCAGAAATACTTAAAAAAAATAAAATCTGTGGGTTTCTCAAGAAATTTTCTCAAAAAAGCTATATCTTAATTATGAATAAAAGATGCTGTCACAGAATATCCTAGCACTGCTGTTAGCAGCAGGGGGAGCTATGAATGCAGCAATGAGAGACAGTTCCAAACTGCTGCTGTATTTTCAAATGTTTCAGCAAAGCCAAATACCTGCCTTAGCTGCTGTATGGGTTAAAGACTGACTATACACAGGTAATGCAATTCTTCCAGAAAGGCAAAAACATCTGCACAGGAGTTCAAAACCAGGATGGTTCTGAAATACACCACAACAAACTCATCTTACATTTACAAAAAACATGAGGAAACACCGTCTCCCCTCCAGTAGTTTTACATTTTCTAAGGTAAAGGAAAAATATTCCCAGTCCTTTCTGGAAATAAAGAGAAACTGTTAACCTGATGAAACTATTCATTATTGAAGCACTTAATTAGTTCCATTTTTAAAGCAGCCATAATTCATGACGTGTCTTCAGAACCATGTCTTACAAGATGACTCACTCTATGCCCACATTGCATTGATTTCCTAATTTAGGTGGCTGAAATGTTCACAACTTTAAAGTTATCAATCACCATTAACGTATTTCTTAGACAGTACTTCCTCCCAAACAAGTCAAAAATAATTCTATCTCCATTTGCTTAAAACTTTTAGTAAAAGCAAAGGAAGTGTGGTTGAGGTTAACTTCTGCACAATGAATCTCTATTTAAGCTGCAGAAAAATGCAACCTTAATTCATAAAGCCTCTGGGTCCACAGTTCCAAGTTGCTAAATTATTATTCATTCCTATAAAAAAAGTAAAGGAGTCAGCCCCAGGAGCACTCACAATCCACTTGACTGCTTTCACCTACAAAGGAATGATCTATTCTGTATCGATTCAGAAATACTGCCCCAGACACAGGACTTCTTTTCTGGATGAGTACATCTACATCTGAGCCGGTCCATCTTCATTCAGATCCACTGCACTGAACAGAAGAAAATACCAGTCACACAGTTTTTTCCAATTCACCTGCTCATTAATCTCCCCATCGTATTTTTTGCAAGTGAGACACTTCAAAAAAACCCAGAAATCCAAAAACCCACAATGCACAATATACCACTGTCACAAATGTCTAACTATTTGAGAGAGATAGGACACTAAACAACAGTAATATTGTCACAGTATCTT
This sequence comes from Rhinoptilus africanus, assembly GCA_013400135.1. Lineage (NCBI taxonomy): Eukaryota > Metazoa > Chordata > Aves > Charadriiformes > Glareolidae > Rhinoptilus > Rhinoptilus africanus. The sequence continues at coordinate 169,501 of VXBO01000363.1, forward strand.
TGATACTAGGCTGCAGGCTTTCCTCCTTGTGTACTGCTTCCTCCTGTGCCTCCTCCTCAAATAGGGACAGTGCCACCTGTATGACCCCTCTGCTTCAGCGGTATGCGTCTGGGACAAACTCAGCTTCCCTTCTCCAGCAAAACGCTGATGCCAAGCAGACCAACGGTTTGCAGAGGGCCAGTAGATCTCTAAAGGGAATTCAATCTGGGTAGGGTTATGCCAGAGTAGGAAGTCCTACAGCCCAAAGGGAGGGGGGACACACGGTATGGTGTGTGGATTAGCAGGCCACATGCCACCACTATCACTTCACACAAACTCCTGGCCATGGTGAATGTTTCCAAGAATAAGACTATGTTCCTTAGCAAGATTTCCTATAGGGAATGGGTCATCAGCAAAGGACAAAAGGGTCTGTGACTGAGAGCTATTTCCCAAAACCTCAGCACTCCTTATAAAAAGGTCTAGTCCCCTTATTGAAAAGGTTTAGCTGGTTGCCAAGTATAGGGGGTTTTTTGGTACTGTAATTCAGAAAGCTTTAAACAGCTCTATCCATAATTACTAGACAGTGGAGCTGGTACACTATGTCTTTATTCTACCCACAGAGGAAAATGAGTTGTAAGTTAGACATCTGTCAAAGATTAGAATGAAGTGTCTGTAAAACAGTCAACATTAAAGACTCAAAAACTTCTGACTTCCTTCTGTTTGTACCCTCAAACTGATCAATATCATGGTGTCTCCAGTAAAGCCAGTCACTGGGACAGCACACCAAGCAAGCAAACAAAAATCTCATCCTCCCAAAAAACCCTGAACACAACAAAAAGCAACACAGATTTGGAAATCTAACAACAAGTTAGTGCATCGACGACACATAATCGAAGGTCCCCTTTAGTATTAGTCTCGGAAGGGCAGATAAAACGACCTCACTATTTTATAATCTGGAAAGCACCACCATGTAGCTTTGGGTATGCTGACAAGGAGAGTGTTGGGTTTTTTGTTTGTTTGTTAATATTATAACACACAGCTCATTCAATCCCACTAAAAATCTAGCTTTTAAGAAGTGCAACATGATTTACAGGAATCCATTGCAATGATGCACCACTTTAAAAAGTCAACCTGCAAGCTCCTCCTGCCACAGTTCTGGACCATGTCTCCATCACAGAAGGTTCTTACGACAAATCTTTGCTTACAGCCCCTGGAATCAGTATGATAAAGCACACAGAATCCTACGCAACGAAAATCCCATCTTCCAAAAAGAAAAATTTCAGACAAGGTACATATTCTAAACCCACCTTGTAAATCCATGGCTAAATGCTCCGAGCATGCAACAGCTGAAGAGGCTGCAATGTTGACAAAAAAAGTCTGGCCAACCAGAAGCATTTGTGAAACTTACTTCATTATTTAATGTTTTTCATTAAAGCAGCAAAGTTGTCTGATAGACAAAAGTTCTTACTAATTTAAAAGTCAAATTACACTACAGCATGACACCACAAACATCTAACACTAAGCAAAAATTAAAGCATTTAAGCTCATAACTGCACAGAAAGAAACAAACCCTCCAAATTTAGAATTCAAAATACAAGGAATCACTTGTAAAATTCACTCCAGAGTGATGGGGCAGAAATATTAATTCTATTTTGCTTCTGTGAATGGAACTCTAGAGGTGGTCCTAAAATGGAGAATCTACCACATTAGCTCTGTAATAAACTCAGCTGCATCCTTTCAGTAGCAGCAGAGTTAAAGCATGTTCAACAGGCCAAAGAAGAATCTACAAATTGCAACATATACAACATACGTTCAATCCAGAGCAAAACCAGAGGACAGCACAGAGAAGTAACTCAATATACCTTGAGCGCTGAAGACTTCGTGGAGAGGCAGGTTCATGACCCGCCTGCTTGTCAGCTATTACCGGCTGCTGAGGTGCTGCCTGTGAAGCTGGTCCTTGTTTAACCCCTGGAGTAGCAACCTGGAAAGTTCAAAATTTGAGTTAGATTTCCTCCACATTAAACATCAAGTGTAAAAAACAGAAGAAAATAGGGAAATCACTACAAGTTACAAGATCAGTGGGGTTTTTTGATACAAGGTCTTTTGTTGACAGAATTTTTGTACTCTTCACAAGGTGCTGGGTGAGGGACTTTCTTTGTGGGGTTTTTTGTTTGTTTTTTAAATCATGTACTGTTCCACAGTTGTGATAGATAGCAAAAGCAGAATTAGGTCATAACAGTATCATAACACCTCTATGAGAAATGGAAAAAAATCTAAAGCATATTTATCAGTCTGCTACTCCTCCTTTTTAACTGTACTGTCAGTTCTAAAATGTAATACCAACAAAAAGAGAGTCACCAGTACCTTTTAGCTTTTCATTTGTGGTATACATTCACATTTAAGATTTTAAGACACCAGATATACTGTCTTTTTTCTGCGAATTCCTGAACTACAAAAGGATGAAAATGAGAAGTCTGGGAATACACTAGTATCTAAGTTACAGTAAACAGAGGTCAAGATACTTCTTTTTGCCCCATACTCTGCTTACCCCTGTCCCTTTTGAAGTATGTACAAGAGAGGAAGCAGCTCCAAAATTTATCCCCCACTCTGTAACAATCAAGCTAGGAATTTTAAGAAAGAAAGAGGGAAGAAAAATAGGTTCTAGGTATACACAAAGACATAAAATATAAATCGGGCAGGCTGTCTGGCCTTTGCTGACATCAAGCTGATGTAGATTACTAACTAGTGGTCATCTGAACCTCCAGAAATTCCCTCAGTTTCAGAAACACTCCTGCGAAACAAACCACAGATGCTAAGTCAGACAGTATCTGTGAAAGTAAACTCAAAACAAATTAATTTATTTAAATATACAGGAAATCTTAATGTAATCTCAAACCTACTTATATGCCTAAGAGGGAATGTCATCTTTTAAAATTATCATCAAAGGCTAAATAAAAGTCTGAATAGCGTATGAAAAGGTCATGGTTCTGGAAACATAAAGCAAGATCACAACAAGATCACTTGGTGTGTTGAAATCAACAGATTTATATGGTTGAGGGGGTGAAATAATAGCAATTCCTAAATTGATTTATGAAAATAAGACCATCTGATTACCCTTATGAAATGTATGACATAAAGAACTTTGCTATCAATGCCTGAACGTTGCTCACCCTGTGAGCAGGCAGAACAAATATCAAGGCTGTTCAACAGCAGATACAATTTCAAATGTTAAGTCCATCAGAGATAATACAATCACCTTGGAGATCCAAACTGGAAAACTTATCATCTCCTTGGCTGGTAACAGTAAAACCAAAAATAGATTGTAAAGAAAACCAGGTATTTATGACACAAACGAGACACAAAACCTAGAATCACAGAATGTGTTGGGTTGGAAGGGACCTTTCAAAGTCATCTAGTCCAACCCCCCTGCAGTGAGCAGGGACATCTTCAACTAGATCAGGTTGCTCAGAGCCTCATCAAGCCTTGCCTTGAATTTCTCCAGGAATGGGGCCTCCACCACGTCTCCGGGCAACCTGTTCCAGTGTCTCACCACCCTCACTGGAAAGAACTTCTTCCTCATGTCCAATCTAAACCTCCTCTGCTCTATTTTGAAACCATTGCCCCTTGTCCTATCGCTACATGCCCCTGCAAACAGCCCCTCCCCAGCTTTCCCGTAGGCCCCATTCAGACAATGGAAGGCTGCTATAAGGTCTCCCTGGAGCCTTCTCTTCTCCAGGGGGAACAACCCCAACTCTCTCAGCCTGCCTTCATAGCAGAGAGGCTCCAGCCCTTGGATCATCTCTGTGGCCCTCCTCTGGACCCGCTCCAACAGGTCCATGTCCTTCTTGTGCTGAGGGCTCTCTGTCTGTGTAGCATATGCTCTACTCCATTATTCTGGTGAAATTCAGAATAGTTTCTAATCACACAACACAGGCAGAGCTAAATAGCAAAGCGCAGGGTCCTGGATCCTGTGACACCTGAGCTGCCATGTACATATAGCACACCTCCAGGCAGATACAGCAGCTTGAATTTAAAAGCAGTACAAGTATGTCTATACAGACCTAAGTAAAGGGCCCTACTGTGCAGATGGCACTGCGCTGTTCCCAGAACCAGCCCAAGTACCCGCATCCGGCACCGGGCTCTGCTTGCACGGTGCCACTTCAGCTTTGTCCACGCACGCTGCATTGAAGCACCCTCAGCCAACGAGCTTGTGCTCTGAAACCAAGTGTGTCCTGGCACAGCACCATATCTTGATTATGCATAATTTACCTCAAACTCTTAGAAATGGATAAGCTAATCTGACTGACATACCTAAAGGAGTACTAAAACAGGTGTGCTTACACTGGAGCTCTTACCACCTAAATTATCATCTCAATCTCATTTTAGGAAATTTAATTTTACAAAAACAAGAACTATGAAGACAGTTCTCCCTCTACTGAACTGGGAAAGTATCTGATGCTGAACCAGAATGTGTTACCTGTGGGACTAACACACAAAAAATTTCCGTTAACATTTCAATAGCTCCATTGTTAGCACCAGATTTGAGGAACATAAAACCCAAGAAAAGCTGCTGTCAAGCATTACTACTAACTGTGTTTAGCTAATCTGTGAAGCTACACAAGGTACCTAGAAAACAGAAAGCTCTTATGGTTAAGATATCCCAGTGTAGTAAGAGTTACAACTTCCTCACGGAGGGAGGGGAGTGAAAACTTGCCAATGTATGTAATAATGCACAACAGTCCATCAGGATTAATGGCATTCTGAAGCAAAGACATTATAGCTTAGAATGAGTAACTCACAAATTTACTGCACTTAACACTTTGATTGCAAACACATTATACGTGCTGCAAAAATAAACCAGATGTGCAATCTCACCTCATTGTGGTGAAGACTTAAGGAAAGATGGATTAAAATACACTAATTTCAAAATGTGCCACATCATAGATATTAACATTTTCAGAAGAACTGGTATACCTATCAACAAAACACACAATACCCTCCTTTAAATTACCAGAGGTGAAATCCTGCATGCCAACCACAGAGCCCTGCATGTAAGTGGAGATTCTCTATCAGACAAAGCATAAAGTAACCAACACCTTTTTTGCTGGTTTTTTGACAAGTGGCAGCCTTGCTGTAGTTACGACTCTTCTGAAAACTCGAGGGAAGGCCTGTCTGTCCAAAGGCATATTCAGTCATATAGTTGGTCTACCAAGACAGACTGGCCCTACTTACACCACTTGCCTTGCCTTCACTTTCTCTCAAGGTTCAGTTTATTACTACACCACCTACATCATGGGTATAATGCTGGCCTTTATACCGTGTGAAAGGTAGCGTGTTCAAGTTTGTCTGCACGGTTCTAGGAAAGCATCTGTGGCAGGATGATAACTGCTAAAGAAGTAAAGTTTATAAAACAACGGTAAGTGTTTTTGGGAAAAAAACCCCACAACACTGCTGAGCTGTCCTTCAAGTTTTCTTTCAGAAAACACTAGATAACGATGACCCCAAAGGATAAAGCTTTTGCCATGTTTATAACATAGCTGATAATCAGAACTTCATTTATAAAGCAGATCCAGATCTCTCAGTTGTAGAGAAGATTCGTTTTCATATCCCAAGATTTCAAAGTGCCAGATATCTTCCTTCTTTGTTTCAAGTCTGCTAGTTGATAATTTCATTACTTATCACCTAGCTATGGGAGGTGACCACACAGATTCAGGATGCACTCCAAGGGCAGAAACAAAGACAACAAGCAAGATTAGTACACACATGGGGCTTCCACAATTCACTGTATCATTGTCAATCACAACAAACTGGGAGAATCACTTGGTTTTCTTTGTATTCATCATAAAATTCAAGTGTAAGAAAATGAGGCATTTAGACTAGAATGAGGAATGCAATCCATCCTCCTTAAGGCAAAAGTACTCCTTAAAGGCCTGCAAGACATAAGAGGTTCTCTTCCAAGCAGAAAACTGAAAAAAGATGTTTTAGCTAAGCCAGGGGAAGGGGGGGAACAGGGATCTCAGGGGGCAATCAAACAAGACTGGTCTCACCCCACAGTCTAGAGTCACGTTTCTTACACTGATAAGATATCAGTATGTTGCTCAGTGTATGTAATAAGACTGGGTTAACATCTGACGGTTTCAATCTTAAAAGAAAGATCTGTAAAATGAAGAGACAGAACAAGTTCCCGTTGTGTGACAAAATCAAACCTCTAGGAGAGGTGCAAATCCTCCTCAATGAACTTCCATTTTTTAGTCAAAACAACACTGTAAACTGTTAATTTTATTTTTTTTAAACTTGCCTAAAAGGCCCAAGAGTGTTATGCCCTGCAGCTCTACCTACCACTACAAAACTACCTTGAATGTAAAAGGTTACTTTCCACCAGAGGGTGCAAATCAATAGCCCTGCCTGCAGCTTCCTTTAGTAACAAAATCCTCCTTCTTAATAGGTCCTTTAACACAGGATCTCTTCACATCCTTGCTCTACAAGATGAATCACATGTCTTTAAACAAGGAAAATGAAAAACCCTTAAGAAAATGGGAAGTTCATCTTGAGTGCCTCTAATTACATCTACCTGCCCCACCCCATACACAGCAAAACAGAGTCTCTGATCTGCTGGACAGAGAAATTCTAGAAAGAAAAAAATAAATATTCTCAGCTTCAACTGTATTTATTCCTCAGTATCACCACTTGTGGGATATGGAATATTCAGCTCAGATTCTGCAAAAGACATTTCTCCTCTGAAGAGTGACCCACCAGAGGGATCACACAAACAAAACAAAGTAAAAAAGACAACTTTATGTTTTGCAATTTATATTTTCTACTTCATCCTTAGGAAGAACCTTAGGAGATTATTTGTTAGCTTCAATTAGTATTTCCTAGTCACTGATACAATTAAGGAATTTTGAATGAATGGGGGTGAGGGGGCAGGGATGGAAAGGAACATCATGTTATTGACCTTGTAAATACCTAGAACATTTCTAAACCAAATTTGAGATTACACGAAGTCAAATTCCCCAAGAATTTCTCTCCCATTCTAATGATCTTTCATTGGCTAAAGTCTAGAGAACTTTATCAGCTCTTGCCTTTGGACTAAGTTTTGTTTCTGTTTAAATATGTTAAAATACTGATCTCTTGGTAATGTCTCCAGACAGCATCTGAAACAAGCACAAGATTTTCCTTAAGAACAGAAAAGTGTACTAGAATTCTGTGCTAGAGTTGTACTGCAAAAATTCAGCCAAGTAGTTGCTTCCAGTGTTTTTGCTTCTATTGGGAAAGATAACATGTATATTTTATCATGCTATATATAACTGCTAGCACATGGATATACAGCAGCAATACTTAATATTACCTATAGTGGCTTTTTACTACAATATGGCATAAATCAAAAGGACCTTACTTTCTGCTGCGATGATACTGGTGGCGTAGTCATCAAAGGTTTAAGCGGAACGGTGTTAGTCTGAGGCGTGCTTATTCTTGGAGATACATATGATCTTGGCGATGAGGCATCAGATGTTAAAGACATTGGAGACTGATTAGATGGCTGAGCTGTAAAGAAAAAGAATATATTTTTTTTAATAACATCATATTCTATCTTAAATGTGAATTAAATTTTCTTTTGATACTTTGCAGTATGCAGTATTAGATAATATACGAACATACTCAACTTGAGACTGTTGGGGAGGTGAACAACTGGAACAATCAAATGTTCAACAACAATCCTAACTAAAGAATTTTATTTTCCCCAAACCCTCCACTTCTAAAACTTGAGGAGAAGGGGAAAGAGAAAGAGCTATCATGCACTGCTTTTTATATATGGAGAGACTAAATTATTTTTATTGCGATTTCTACTTTAGAGTGTTGAAGTCTATTTAACCAAAAGAATGCATGAACTATTCACCCATTCTAGGTACCTACCAACAGCCCCCTGCCCACGTTTCAATTAGTGGTTAAAAATTGACAATAGTATAATACTGCTTACCGACTCAATAACATGACTTCATTTATTGTTTTGGTTTAAGTTTCTAGCTTTATTAAGTTAGAAATAACAAAGTATTCAAGATACCTGGAGGAGTATCTCGCCTGGAAGACTACAAAAAAATCCCACCAGATAGAATAAACTCTCTTTTAAGAATTTAAAGCCTCCCCGCAAGAGTCTCAGTTGCACTGTATTACAAAAAGATGTTCAACCAAGGAACAGTTGTGTTTTATATTGAATATTAAATAACATCTAACGAAGGTTCAGAATAAATTGAGAGGGTCTCGCCCATGTTTCATGTTACTCTTATAGAGTTAGTTGCATACAAAGAAAATCTCAAAAGGCGAGACAGAGAAACATTTACTTAGTTGCTTGTCACCTTCCTGCTCCCCAGGTAACAATTTCTTATCCTGTCTTTGGAAAAAGAAGTCTTTCAACATCTTCTACACCAGATGGCCAAAGATACAACAAGAGACAGCTGCTACAAGTTTCAGTTGTATCAGCCTTTATAAAATGCAACGTAACAATTTTACGAAAATGAAAAGAAGACTCTGAATATACCTTGTGTAGACAGTTGTGCAGCTTGAGAAATTAGGGAAGTGATATTGAAAGCAGATGGTCCAGCAGTAAGAATTTTATGGAGAATAGACTGCAGAGAGGCTTGTGTCACAGCTGCTGTTAGAACTAAAAACAAACATTCTGGTTTACTGGCAATTCTACAACATCACTTTAAACTCTTCAAACTGGCTAAATACATTTAAGCTGAATCTTCTTTCTGATTTTGATCCTATATCCACAACAGACCAGACACCTGAACTATATTTCAATGACTTTAATTTAATTGTAAGATACGCCAATCGTTCATTCAAGTCCTTTATTTAGTAGTTTTCTCTGAGACATACACTAAAGAAAAAAAACATTTAGAAAATTCTTCAGCTTGACCTTATAGATCAATAATGATTCTTGTAAACATAAAGAGAACATTTGCTCAATTTGTTATTGTAGCAAGCAGAATATGTTTGGGGGTTTTGGTTTGTTGTTCTTTTTTCCCTTAAACTACAATAATTAAAAAAAAAAAAGAAAAAAGAAAAACAGTAGTATCACTTCAACTCACTAGAAGAGATGGGGTGGGAAGACTTCCTGTTCAACAAAAAAGGAAAGATCTTTCAAGCTAAAAATCCAGACACTCAAGTGTTTCTTCTTTAAAAAAATATAACATATTTGTTCAGGGTTTAGCTGTCCCATCCCCCACTCCAGTAAAAAATTAATCATTTTCAACCAACTGTTTTAAAGCTGCGCTATACAGGAAGAGCATCTCACAGTATGAGCCAACGAGACCCAGCCTCTGAACTAATCTTTTCAGAAAGGTCTACAGGCTCTGCGGGACACTTCCTGAACATACACTACCCGTGCACAAGTCTGAAAAAACTGACTCACCAGCACAAACGCAGAATAACTCTGCATCATGTGCACAGTAAGGGCAGTCCTGCTGCGCAAGCTGAAGTCACTCTGCCCACATGGACCTGCCGGCCAGGCCCTCATGCCATCAGAACAATACTGAACACTCTTGTTCCAAGACAGACATAGCTGCTGCTCAGATGTGGCACAAAAAAAGGACTAGGAACTTAAATTGTCAGCTTTCTAATAAAATACAATTAGAGTCTTGATTGGACCTTTCTTTTTTTTAACACGAACAACAACGACACTGCTACTTTTTTAGTCCAACCTAGTGCTCTAGAGTTAAAAGCTGGTCTCTGCAGAGGAAAAAACAATAACCTAGTTGCATATCAGCACTGAATGAAGCTATTATATTGCTGATTAAAAGGAAGTCAGCTGACAGCTTGTCCTTATAAATAACCCTAACGCACATAACAGTAAAATTTTAAGTATAATTTTACTATTTTGACTTTCAAGGTTTGCACTTTTAAAAAGTTAATTAACTCTGGGCATTACATGTAAATGATTTGGTTCCAATTTAAATCACTGATTAGTGCACAAGAATTTCAAAGAAGCAAGCAAAAAAATCCCACACCACTTTCCTCATCAGTAACCTGCCACATGGAGAGATCACGTTAGGTAAAATGACACTCAAAATGCATCAACTCTACCTGTTCTTGCAGTGAAAGGCACTATAGCTAGTCTAAACTTTCTTCTAATGAACTAGGCCAATGTGACAAAAATCGAAGGGATACACTGATTACATGCACAAAATTTCACCTGCTAGCAGAACTACTGATATGCTCTCTTTATTCAGAAAGGCTGACGTGTTTTGTTAAAGAAAAATAAAGTTGATAGGCAACAAGATTTAAGAATCTCTAGAAGTTTCGGTATTCGCAAACACATACTATTAGAACGGCAGCACAAACTACAGAAAACAAAGAACACTGCACAAAACAAAAGAACAAAAAGCTCTAACTAAATTTTGTGCCACAGATGAATGCTGATTCAGCAATTCAGTCACCAGTCTCAATTAGACTTCTCACATACATCAGCATTTATTATTTAACAGCCTTAAACACTACTTGTCTGATTTATAAAGGTTTAACAGGAAAAAAATCACCCAAATAAACAAAAACAATTCCCACTTTATCTAGGGATTCATTTATTCTCTCATCTTTTAAAGTAAGGCTTGCATTTACTAGAGCTTAGTATCCAATAATATACTAATGTGAGTAAATAAGAGATTACATCACCTTTAAAGATTCCTTACCTTCATTGATTTTGGATATATCTACGCTAGAATTATTAAGCTGCAAGGTGGCTTGCAGAGCAGGCAGCAGCTGTCGAAGGAGATTTGGGTCCTGAAGTAGTGGAGGAATTGGTGATTGTGGGACAGGTGAGACAGGAACTGTAGGAGCAGATGAAGCAGGCGCAGAAGTTGGGTTCAGCCCAGAAGCAGAAGATGTAGAAGGAGTTGTGCAAGAATGGGATACAGACTTGTCCACAGATGCAGACTCTGAACAGAAGACAGACAGTAATTTTCATTTTCCCCAGTATAATTTGACAACTTTTCACTAGTATAATATTCACATTAAATTCATAAGATCAAATACTTAACTACTGTTGTAAGAGAAAAAAAACCCAAAAAATTGAAGTTATTTGATATCTAGTGTAATTTACGCTACTGAATCTAGTATTTATTAGGAACACACACAAAAAAATTTTCATTTCAAGATATTGGGCTGAAAGCTGCCAGTACTATAAATGGCAATTTGTTTCCTAATTTTTAGGACAAATGTGGGACAAAAAATCCTTAGTGATTTTTTATTTTACTGTGTACATACTCATATTCTATGTTTTTTACTCATGATTCCATTCTTTCTTTGAAAAACATACTATGAAGCAAAACCTTATAGTCCATGGGCTTTACAGATAGGCTAATATGTCACATTTGAAGGGAAGTTAAAAACCATGCTTCATTTATTCAGAGATCAGGCTACAAGAAGTTACAAAATGAAGACCGAGTCTAACATTCACAATCCAGCTACATTGCTTAGGATTCACAGACACGATAAGGAGCTGTACTAGAAACATACAACACAAGCCATTAACATCCCCACAGCAGAGCAGAAAAGTGTCGAGAAATGCATCTGCCCATAATTAGTTTCAAACTTGTCAGCTTCTCCTGAAGCATCAAGACCTATATCCTTTATTTTATTAATCTCATTTTAGCAAATATCAACACTTATTATCCACAGAAATGCTTAGTACTTAAATTCAATTATACTACATGGCAATTTGTTCTAATTAATGTGAGCTATTTAATTAATTTTAAATTTGACTTCCAGTTATCATGAAAGTTTCTCCTCCCCTCCAATACTGTGAGAAATTCCTGCACTGAAAGTTCAAGAGTAAGTGTCTCCACTTACTACAGATGTACCACCAGTCACTTCGTATATCCTTCCTTTAAGAAGCCTGGACCGCCGTATTTCAATGTTAGCTTCTCTCATACACATTAAACACATCAAAGATCTTTACTGCCAAACTCAATCAGGACTAATGCCTCTATAGCACCAAACAGGTTGGATGAAGAGTGGAAAGATGGATATGGATCCAGGATCTGAGCCAGGATGCTTGCCCATAATATTGAAGACCTGGATTTTAATCCCATCTCAAACTAGACAGAGAACAATCTGGATATTCCACGTTTCAGGCAAAAATCCAAACTAAAGATATAATAACTGCCTGGGAAACTCTTTTACTCTAAAGGTGTGTTTGTGTTTTTTTTTTTTCTTTGGAGAGATGGTCAAGGTAAGAAGAGGCTGACTTTTAGTAAAGAAGAAGAATTAAAGGATCTTGTTTTCTGTTACTACATAAGAATGAAATACTACAGAATTTCTAAAAGCTTTTGTTTTCCGACAGCCTTAATTGCAACTATTGAGACTAATTTGTGACTACATTGAGACTAACTAGCTAACTAATTTGAGACACTAACTTTTGAGACTAATTTGTGGAACACTAAAAAACCACTGAAGTGAGAATCAATATGCAAAGCAAATGAGATCAGAAATCTCAATTAAAAGAAAGAGGACTTCTGCTGTAACTGCAGTTACAGTAGAAATAGTTCATAAGTCACATATACTCCAAAAAACCCTTTTCCAGTCAAGCAGCTGAGAAATCTAAGCCAGAAAAAAAATGCTGGGGAATCCAAATTTGACAGCTCGCAAAGATGCAACAGCCAGGGCACACAGATGCATGTTGATGTTTCAAGCAAACATCTAAAGAAGAGGTAGCCTTATCTAATTACAAGATCCTAATCTTCAGTACAAGGATTTGGCTTTAAACGTGTCTGTAAAGGGACCTGGTCATTCTGCCAGAAGCTTTCATAAGAACTTACAAAGGGACAAGAAGTGCTACAAAACTGAAGAGGAAAAAAAGTAGTTACAAAATTTTTATATGATTTTCAGTAACATGTGACTAGGGGAGTTGATTACGTATTGCCCCCCCCCCCCCCAAGAGTAAGTCATTAGTAAAAGCCTGTGTTACAGAAATATTACGTACAAAATCTTATGTTAATAGTGTTCAAAGTAAGACAACTTGACAGGGAACTGCTGGAGAGGGTGCAGCACAGGGCTACCAAGATGATTAGGGGACTGGAACACCTCTCTCATGAAAAAAGGCTGAGGGAATTGGGTCTCTTTAGTCTGGAAAAAGAGACATCTGAGGGGTGACCTTATCAATGCTTATAAATACTTGAAGGGTGGGTGTCAGGAGGATGGGCCCAGGCTCTTTTCAGTGGTGCCCAGTGACAGGACAAGAGGTAACGGGCACAAACTTGGGCACAGGAAGTTCCACCTAAACATGAGGAGGAACTTCTTTACCTGGAGGGTGGCAGAGCCCTGGAACAGGCTGCCCAGGGAGGTGGTGGAGTCTCTGTCTCTGGAGACATTCAAAACCCGCCTGGACGCATTCCTGTGCAACCTGCTCTAAGGTGGCCCTGCTCTGGCAGGGGGTTGGAGTAGATGATCTCTAGAGGTCTCTTGCAACCCTATCATTCTGTGATTTTGTGAACTGCAAGTCAAGACACATCAAGCAAACAAGAATCTTACCATACTAAACAAAAACATGCAAAGTTTAAACTGAACTTGGATTTGTCGTAGTCCACATAAGGCCGCGATACACTGGCAGACAAAGGCAAGGGAATTAAGCACAAAGGGGCATGTTAGTGCCTTTATGTTCAAATCCCCTACCTTACAGTTTTGAGAACCTTACAACAACCAAAAAAACCAACAAATCACCACCCAAAACCCCAACAAAACACCCTAATTTAAAAACAAACAAAACAGAGAAAAATACTAAGCAACGACTAGCACTAATTTCAAAACATATTTAATGTAGTTACGCTTGTCTTCACAGGTGAATTATTTAAAGCACAAAAGCAACTCAGTACTGTTTTATTAATTCACCTAAGCAATACCTGAACTTCAAACCACACCACCATACCAAAAGGCTGGAACTATTTTTCACTCATGCTGCAGTTCTGAACACAAAATGAACTGAACCAATGGCAAATTTGAGCAAGCAATGCAGCGAAGACAAACCTTAAGATCAGTTCTGGGTATTTACTCATTTCTTGAATAAAAAGACTCAAAATAGGTCATACAAAATCACTGAATTCCAACAGGTTTGTGAAAGTACTTTAGTTTGGGTGAGCTTCTCTGCTATAAAAACGCAAGCTGAAATATATCAAAACAATCCAGTTTAGAACAATTCATTTAGACAATACGGGAACACTATTCTGCAGCTGCATTACTGCAGGTATTTTAAGTATATATTAAAATATACCTGTGAAAGATATTTTTTGTACTATTACCCAGACTAAACACCTAGAGAAAGTGATGTGAAAAAAGGATGGTGTCTAACGCTAACGTTAACATTACAAAGCCAATGGTTCAAACGTTATGAAAGAATACATCTCTCTGATCATGACTATCTACAGGTACATAGTATCACAAATTTGTGTTACTGAACATCATAGAGGATGCAGAATACAATGAATGCTCAGAACACCACAGCACTTCACAAATTAAATAATTTAAGTTATTCCTAGTGAAATAAAGGGTATAAAACTATTTCTGTCAAAAAAGAGTTGCAAAAAACATTTGTGGAAATATAAGCATTTCTTGTTTTTATTAAGTAGCCTGGAATGGTTATTTTGTTCTCTACTAAGGGGAACTCCTTTGTGTTGAAACCAAACACGCTAAACAATATAGAACACAGATTAGTTCTGTATAATCACAACTTTTATTACCTTAATTTAAAGTAACCTATCTTACTCCATGTCTTCCAGACTGGATTCTTGATTTCACACAAATAAATCCAAGAAATACTGCTGATAAAACAAAGCCTCTAAACACTTACATATCCCTTTTTGTATAACATAATTACAAAGGCTTAAAACTGGTTTAATTTATGATGCTATACAGAACTTGCACGTTTTGCCTTTGAAGTTAACACAACTCATCAAAACTCCTCAAGATTAAACGTTTGTTTTACAAAAATCCTCAGATATCACTCATTGGGGTGTGTGCACTTCCCCTGCTTCTTCCACAAATAGGAGCAGAAACTTCTCACTCCCTTCTTTTCCTCCTTAATTCCCCATTTCTGATCTGCTTTGAGAGACTGTTTCATTGTATATTTTGCCACACAGTTAAGTTTACTGTTCAATATCTTAAAACTATTTCCTAGTTTCTAAAACATTTACTAGGATTTTTTTTTTTAAATGCTTAGAATTATACATCCCTGTAATTCTTAAATGCTTTTGAAGCCTCAGTCACCACGAAACACAGTCAGAATGAACACAGCATATTGAGAAAAGTAAAGTATCTTTACAAATCTAAGTCCTTTAATTTTACTGCTCTGATACGCTGGTCTCTACACACCTGTGTCAACGTAAGTTCATGTTTAACAAGCTAACTATAGTATTATTGCAAACTAAGGCTTTTGATTACACAGCAGTCATTCATAAACCTAATTGGAACCATTAATACATCTATCAGACCAACTTTGAACCTACAACTGGAATTTTACAAACAGAAAGTTTGGTTTGTGTTTTATATAAAAAATGTTCTTAAAGAAAAGATGAACTATGCTGCGAGACCTGCAAAATATGACTTTGCACCAAGGAGGACAGAAGTTATCAGGAGTGTTCTCTATGACAAGAACCTGTGTGACAGAAGTGAATCTAGGTTGCAGGTTTCACAAGGAGGGGTCTCAACTGAAGTAAGCTGGAGGCTATTGTTTGCCCCCAAAAAACCATCATGTCAAGTCAAAATGGAAACATTACACTACACATTTCCAAGCAGTGTGGATTTTTTATAACAAGGCCAAGAAATCCTTTCAGAAAAAACACCACAGATATTTGCAGCTGTGCTGCAATGTTCTTCAGTTACCACCTAGACACAAGAAGGCAAACGCTTTGCTTCTCCGAGTTTGAGGCAGTATACTCAAATGCTGCTGAATCTTGGGTGTTACTAAGCTCTGCCCCTTACCACAAGAACCTTTGCTACTAAGCAAACAGCTGATCCACTAGTGAATCTCATTCTGAAAGGCAATTCTCAGCCTAATATGTTACAGTTACAAGTTATTCCAATTAGGTTTAATGCAGGGAGGTGAAAAACACTCTTTTGACTGCTCAGCTGCTCTGTTTCAACAAGTACCGGTTCCCAGCACTTGTTTGCTCCCTTCTCGCCCATGGCATGCCGAGTTATCCGGGCATACTAGTGTGACAGAAGCAAGTGAGGAAAAAAGAAAAAGAGGAAACACATTTTTTGTGCAATAACTTCCTTCAGTCCTCCTCACAACTAACATATCAGTACTTCCTACACAATGAGTAACTTTAAAATACTACTGGATATAGCTTGCCCCATATATGGACCACTGATAGATTTCAACAAAATTTTTTTTTAAGTGACTTGGGAATTACCCACTACTGTTGACTGCATAACTCCCAAATCATCAGTGTGATCTTTTCAGTGTTCCATAGCTTTTACCACTGATATAATTTTTTATGTCATTTAAAAAAAAACACCAATGCATTCAAAGTCCTTTAGATTCAACACTACAGTAGTACCCCATCACTCTACTGTGAGCTGGAGCTGTATCTTTGCTCTGCTAGCAACAGCCATGCATGCCTGCTCTCACAGTGTGCTTGCTCTCTGTAGGAGGAAAATTGCATTACAAAATTTTCAGAAATTCAATGCCTTATTGCCTCATAAACCTCACCTCTGCCATACTAATAAAACAACTACCACCCAGAACAGCTAACTGAACTGCCTGATTTAATGTTGATAATTAAGAATCATTACACATTCATCTGTGCTGAAGTACTTTACGTATACAGTTGTGGTTTTGGCCAAATTGGATGGGAGGGATGCTCCCTCCACCCCCAGCCTCTCACACACAGAGGGGAGGAGAACAGAGAAAGAGATTTACAAGCTTAGAAGAAACTAAACTACTTTAATGAAATATTAATCATAAAAAGGAAAATAATGAAATAGATACAGTGTATACACAACCGCATTGAGCTCCCAGGACAGCGTCACCAGCAGGCACTGGGCACGTCCCAGAACTGGGTTCCACAGATGGAATCAGGAACACAGGATCGGGATCAAAGGCAGATGAACAGACAGGGTCCTCCACGGACATCGGCCATTGAAGGGAGAGAGTTGCCCCTTTGATCCCTCAGCTTTCACACCAAGCATAGGGCAGATGGCATGCAGTACCTCCGTTGGCCGATTCCGACCCTCCCATAGGGCAAATAATGAAATTAGCTGACCTTGGTTGTTATAGCAATAAGTATAAGCAAGAGCCTTTCTGCATACCATTCCTTGGCACAAACTGTCTTATCACTCTGAACAAACCGCTTTAGACACAACATGCTGCTAATTTCAGAGAGTTAGAAGAGGCCTAGCTAAGAAATAAAATTACAGAACAGAAAGGTGGTTCTGTTTTACCTCAAACCAGGGGACAGTCCACCAACTCAGCTCTCTGAGCAGTGACAATCACATTTACCTTTTCTGCACAGTCCATTTCTGATCTACTGAGGACCTTAAGCCACACCAAAATATATAAATATTTATATAAGCAATGCATTTTGTAAACACATTTGGCTAAAAGAAACTATGGCAACAAGAGTAATTGGTTTCTCAAATACACTTAAATTATCTAAAATATAAAAAATTCAATACTTTTCTCATTTGGATTACTCCAGGCTTACAAATGAATTTTCGTATTTTATCTGTGCTGCCAAAATAAATGTAACAGCAATGCTCAGCAAATAAGTATAAAGCACTGGAAGAAACCTCTAACAGCCTCACTAGCATAATTTTTTCTAACTACTGTATGGATCGAGTAACATACTTAGAACTGCAAAACTCAGCCAAAGAAGATGCAACGATACCAGGAGCAATGTTAGTAACTGACTGCTAAAGACTAGCAAGTGTTACAAGTAAGAAAACCACAGGGGTGAGAAAAGGATGAGGAAGAAGCTCAGATGTCACTGACCAACCACCTCGATCTGTCAGCCTTAGGGTCACATCCCAGGCAGCACTGCACTAGCCAGCTTGCCAAGTTTGTCACAAAAAACAGAGTATTGCTGCACTAGAAACAGAAGTGCTGCCTGATGGGACTTGGAGGAAAGGTGTGAGAAGTAGTATCCTACAGACAGACACACTGTTAAGATACGGACAATACAACACTTCATTCAGTAACTGAATTACAAACAGGAAAATGTGATGTGCCCTACAGATAAAGCAGCCGAAAAGAAGGAAAAGCAACCCCACACTTTACCTGCATAAAGCACTCACAGTGAGCACAAACAGAAGCAGCAGATTCTGACTGGAACATTCAAACCAAAGGGTAGAGGTCAAATAGTTCCCCAGGAACTCTCCACTACTGCCAGCCATTGAGGGCAGAGGACTACTGCTAACAGCTGAGCTAGAGTTCAGCCAGGGATTTTATTCAATCTCCTTGTGGGACTACAACATACCCCTGCAGCAAAAGAGATCGAGCTGAAAAAACTGAAAAAAAAGTTGTTGGTTTCTGTGATTTTTTGTTCTTTTGTTTTTCACAACTATTACTGCATTAAAAAAATACACACGAAGAACAGAACTATTAAAACAGTGGTACATATACATTGGCGTAAGGCTGCCAGCAACACTTTGACAAGAAGCAAGAACTCATTTATGCAAGGACTACTGCACACACTACTCATTTGGACCAAGCTATTTTTATAAGCAAAAAATACAGCTTTACCTCTTTCTGAAAAGACAGGGATGGCACAGTTAGCCAACAGAAAAAAAAAAAAATCAAAGGCTGTTTGCTCTACTAGCGTAAAAATAAACCCCTCAAACTATTTTCCAATTTTACAAAGATACTTTTGAACTGAGCATCCCAGGCCAATTATTTTTTTTTTCCTCATTTTGTGTAACAGCTACAAATACCTTTAAACACTGCATACCTATAGTACCGCAGGTTCACACTGACCTCTGGGAAAACGAGTAGCAGAAGCAAACTACCCAAAACCATCCCAATGTACACACAGCACTGCTTCCTCCCTTCTTTTATATTTAAATACATAAAATGCTACAGAAATTACACCAGTCAAATTTTTTTATATTAAAAAAGTCCAGCATTCACAAAAAAAGAAAAAGGCAAGACTACTGAATATTCTCTTCAAATGATCACTTATCATAATATAAGCTGCACTGAATTTTTTGTTTCTGTAAGAAGAGAGGTATTCAAGCAACATGTGAAAACTCACATTTCCTGGAATAAGCATTTCAAGCCTAACACTCATCTATCCTAATTCTTCAATTACCTACTAACTTTCTGGAATCCACCCTGTTTGAAGGTCAGGTATTACATTTGCTCAAAAGGAAGCGCCATGAAACACACCAATGAGGCAAGAGGATTACAGAGTCTATCCATTTAACCGGTACAGACTTAAAAAAATGACATAGGAATACAGAAATTAAGTGATTATTTAATATGGAACCATTCATGGTAGCATGGATTCGAAAGTAAGATTTATATTGTCAAGACCACCCTGTGTGATCATTTTCACTATTCATACCCAATTGTATGTTCTCAAATGAATGTTGTATGTAAGAAATACTAGAACTCCCTGCTCCAACATTTGTAGCAGTTGTCACAATGGGAAATTCCTCCAATTGCAGTAAGATTCAGTTGCTCAATGTAAGTGGAAGTAACTAATAGAAGTATGCAGTAAAGCAGGGAAAGAATATCTTCAGTTTGAAGTCTGATCACACACCAAACAAGAATCAAGTACATGCCTGAATTGAGTAACAATAAGGATTTTCTTTAAGTATATTTAAAGATAGTGAGGATACACTGAAGGAGAGAACACCTGATATGTATGTTTTGCGTCATGTTTAAAAGTGCATCAAACTGCAGTCATAACATAAAGGCTGAACTGAAGTAGGCGACTATGGTATTCATGCATGGAACCATGCACAAACCAGAAGGACCTTTCTTCTTGCTTTACTGTGTTGAAGAGAAAAAGGCTTGCTGAAAATCTTCTGTTCGTCTGTAGTTTGTAGTCAACGTTCACGCACCAGGTGATGTAAAAATTGCACAGTCTCAAGAGACACATACAATATTTCTTTACATGCACAGTTTTCTTACATTGCGGTATTTGCAAATGTATGGTATTGTTTGGGTACTTTGGACGGCCAAGTGCACTGATCTCTGTGTAAAAGGTATAATTCTATAATAAATAAAACTGTGAAGCAGGAAAGCAAATGCAATATATAACAGCAATGTGTGATCTGAGTCTTTTTGGTCTTTTTAGCACTGCACTGTTCTTCTGTAACTAGACAGACTTGCAAATCTCAGCAGGGCAACAAGCCATCTTTCAAAAAAGAATTTAGTATCACACTAAATAGGCAATATTTTAAATTAAAACCAGACATGTTTATCAGAAATTACATCTTCCCTTCACAAAGCCCCCAAACCAGAATTTTCTTATACAATGTTACTCTCTAAGAACTCAACTATACCAAAGTTACCACACTACCACTAATAACACGCACTTCCATTCTCACAATCTTGTTGAGCTCTTCTTCCCTAATTTTCAAGTAAATCCAATTAAAAAATAGACTTTTGAAGGGTCACAAACAATGCAAGTAAAGTACTGATCTTCACTTAATGACTCTAAATGTTTCTGGTATTATAGAGAAATAACAAATTTTCAGCATCTTTAGAACTGAAGATCAATATGTCGCAAGACAGATCAAAACAGGAGAGTAGCTGTTACAGACATGTAGAAAACTTGTCTTGCTTCTGTAAGAATTGCATTTGTGTTTACTGAAAAGTTTGACACTGGCATTATAAACAGTAACAGCAGTTCATAAAATATAATGGTCCAAAACGAGTTTCAAATGGCGTAACTCTATGTTAAGAACTAAAATAATGGCAAAGATCCAAAGCAACAGGAGGGAGGACAAAAACTGAAATATGTTCTTCTAAAATACATCTTTCAAATTATCATTTGAAATTATAATTCGCAGAACAAGCCAGTAAACAGCAAATATTGCAGTGTCAATCTGAAGTTGTGTAAGACAAAGCAAACATTGTTTAAGGGGAAATAAACAGACCAAACCAGCAATCAGGTTCTAAGCACATTCAATCAACAGGAAAAATGACCTTAAATTCTAGAACTAACATACTTTGAACAAGCAACAGAAATGCAATGCATTATCTTAAAGACCAGAAGGAATTTCATTAGACATACCTTTTCGCTCTGTTTTCTGTGCAGGGATGGAAGATGTGGATGTAGGCAGTTTTGATAAAGTAGATGCTCCATTAGCATCAAAGGATTTCTTTGGCTGGTGATCAGATTGTAGAGAAAATGGACTAGGAGGAACAGTGCTCGGGGTAGCAGTTGGATGAACCACTGGTTTGATGGGATGCTGAACTGGAGTAGAACTACTGTGAGTCTCTGCCCTTGGCAGTCTGTAGTCTCTGTCATTGTGCCTGCTTGTTTGAGATAAAATATTCTGTGGGAGCATACTACTGGCGTCACTGGAATGCTTGTCTTCCACTTTTTTCAGGATTCCCCAAGTAATGTTGCAATAAGAAAAAAAGATTAAATTAGGAACTTGTCTAAGATTGCAGTGATTTTCATTAATACAGCTGTGCGTCAACAACTAGAGCTGACTGAACTTCTCATGATTAAAAAAAGCCTCAAGTAGATCAGCATCAAAAAAGGCAAAATTCAATTTTACTCACTGACAAAATGCATTTTGTCTGACCTTTGCTTGACTTATCAGTTCCGGTTAAGCACTGTGTTTTGATGAAAGGCTGCTTTATAACAAGTGTTACAGTCAACTTTTGAAGTCTCCTAAAAAATCTAAATCAGAATTTATTATTTCCATCTTATATTTAGTGTGAATAGATAATTTGTGCCATTTTTCTTTTGTTCACTGAAAATCCTGAACATCGAGTATAATTTAATAGTTTCAAATTCTAGCTTCAAAGAATTCCACTTCAAGTCACTTGAATACTATCACAAACAATTTACTTTCAATTGAATGAATTCAAGAAGACTAGATCTTAAATGAATGACTAATCTGCATTTGTCACACAATCACAGACTTCAAAATACACAGGCAACATACCAAGCAAACACAGAGTAATCCTTTTTATTGATTCCTAGATTTTCAACTGTCACAAAACAATTAGTTACTGCAATATGCATTTCTGATATCTTTTTGTAGCATACAGAATGTTTTAGCATATGCAGTATGTTTCAGCATACACAACAAAACAGCCCTTTATACATCTCTGCCTTGTCAAGTCCCAAGGTGGGGTAGAGGAAGAATACTTTGGCTTCTACTTTTAAGCCACCCTGAGAACTATACTACAGATTCACCCAAACTGCATCATCATGCAGAAAAAAATCTCACAGTACAACCATTTACTAGAAAAATGTGTCAAAAATTAAAGCTAGGTATCAAGAAAAAAAATTTCCAAGTAAGAGAAATTCATAGTCCACTAAAGGCTTTTCTGAGAGTATTGGCATGATAAAAATATGCTTTCAACAATGTACACAAGCCTCTGAAAACCCTGATATCATAATCCATTAAATTAGCTTATTATTTTCAGATGTGAAATCAAGGTTTTAAAAAACAGAGATGCAGAAGTCTCTTCTAAGTTCAGAATATGACATTAACAGGTCTCAATAATCAAGACAGTCCAGCTATACCATAAACAGGGTAAGTTGTTTCAATAACAACCTATAAAAATAATTAAATAGGCAGTAAAAGCTGCAAAAGAGAGGAGTACCATGAAAAGCATTAAGCAAGCGTTGTACTAGTAAAGGCTCAAAATTATTTTAAGAAACATTTGGGAGAGTTGTCTGTACTAAGTGCTTTGGCCTTTTTATATAAAAAGGTGAGAAAAACAGCTAAGGAAAAGGATTTTTAACTTTTTTTTTAGTTTGGATAGGAAAACAGTAATGCAAACAAGGCAAGAATGTATTACTGTAAAAAAACCACATACTTCCACTGGCAAACCCACTGGCAGCTGTCGCCTGCATCACCTCTCTTCTGTAATCCCTATCTTTTGGAAAACTGTTAACGGACATTTTGCTTGCTTCTTTTTGTCTCTGCTCTCTGAAGAAAAGAAAACACAAGTTAAGTAACAACTTACATTATCTAATAATATAACACTTTCTGTAGGTGAAGTTACATGAGATGAATTAAACTATCCTAAGAGCTTGCTGTTACAGATGGGGTAGGCAAACTCCATCCATCGCTCCCTTACACCAGTGCTTGTCGAAGCCCCAGTATGCTAGTTCAGGTCACAAACATTGCAAAAAAAAAACCACCCCAAACAACCCATCAAAAGACAAACCAAACCAAACCCCCAAACCACCCTACCAAAAAACCAAACCATACTCCCTCCTGCTCATGGGATAAAACAGGTGCCAGAGGTCACAGTAAGGGTAGGAACACAGTAGACTTGGACTACAATCTCTTATAGCATTAATCTATTAGATAAGCTCAACTGCTCTTAAATGAGCTTAAGAGTATTTGTTCTTTATACAATGAAAACAGACACACACATATACCTTTCCAGCCACTCTTTTGGTTTTTCCCATTGTGAAACTTCCGTTCGGCAGTTGTAGTAGTATTTTTTGCCTGAAGAGCTGATGTGTTCAGACCAATCATCCGCAGAATCATAAGCCTTTAAAACAGAAACAGGGTTGGACAAAAAGCTACTTGAGAGTTTTAACATACAAATTTAAAAGCTTACACTGTTTTTAAAACTACATAGCGTCTTCATATGCACCCATATCACTGTTTTCCATTTGCACCATCCCTAAACGTGTTTCATTTTGATAGTTTAAAGATGTGACCACGACACTCCTATTGCATTCTGCAACAGTTTCTTCTGTTTTATTCTCATCAACTCTGAAAAGAAATCTAATACTATGTTTAGTACAGTAGTAGCAGTATTGGTATTGATATTACAGGGGTACAGTAATATCAATATTGATAGCATTAGTTTTCCACACCTTAAAACTTCCTCAAAAATTTTTTGTATTTTCAAAATTTTTCTATACTTCATAAATGTATCTATTCTGTTTTCAGGGCAATTTTTATCAAGCACCACCCTAACTACTAAAACCTGGATAATTAAGTGACCAAAAGTCACAGTGTGCAATGCCTCTTAAATGAGTAAAATCATACTGTCTTCTCTAGATTTACCAACATAGCTCATGGAAAATATTTCTCTGTATCTACTTCATTTAAATAATCTAGTATTTTAAAATTCAAGACAGGTACCCTCAAAGCTCTAATGTTTATCAATTAGAATAGTTTTACAACACATAATACGTTTACAGAGTGTTTATAAAATAAAGACTAATGCTGGAAAACCCAATGAAGCAGGTAATGTACATGCTGCCTGTTTCAGACAAAATGATGAAAATATAGTGTGTGTGAATGGGGTGACACAGGGATGAATACCAATGGCTAATACTCACCGCATCAGAAGTTTTGCTTGGATTATTGCTGGGATTAGAAGAATGTGAATTTGAACTATGAAGAGCACTGTGGTTATGTGAATTTTCTTGTGGAGAGTAACTGGTCCCTAAAGAAGAAAAAGGAAGACTGTTCATGTACGCTTTCAAAGAAATCAGCCATTTGCATTCTAGGGCGGAAGGGGAAAGGAGCGGGGAAGGGAGAAGGCAAGTTGTCCACAGCCTGGACCACAGCATAGTTCAGATGCAGAAATATTTCAGGAGACCATATGTGTATTTCTTTTTCACGCAGTGTAAAGGAGTATGTCCCTTCACTAGTCTTACTCTCAAACTTCATTTGACTAGAAATAAACAAGTAGCCTTTATATTTTTGATGGCTGGAGGAGTTCTAACATGTCAATTCAGTAACTAAGAGACGCTTTCTCCTCAACATTAAGTCAGAAAGTATAATCGGATACACAAAATTAGGTTTTAAGTTCACTGGAGCAATGCTGTTTTCTTGATCCTTTTGAGACTACTTGTAACTAGTTCTAGGTAACTATTTCTCGTTATGCAAACAGATTAAATTAATTTTCCTGCACCCAGTCTCTGCAATACAGGTACTGACATCTAGAATCTCCCAAACTACCACCTGCTTCTGGCCTCCTTAACAACTGCTTCTCAAGGTAACTTAGTTTTCTTTGTCGCCATGAAAACAATTGGACACAAAAAGACAGCTGGGAAATTAAAGGGAGATAATTCTCAACATGGTTTACATCTAAATTTGTGATTAAGATCAAGTCACCAATTACACCTGAACAGTTCTAATTACAATTAAACAAGGCCATTCATGAAACCCTTCACAATCTTTATTTTAAATTTCCTGCTCTTAAGGCCTCCCATTCCTCGAAAATGTCTAAGCAAGTAAAAAACTCTTCTGTTCTTCCTTATATGATTTCATCTTCCTAAGTTTTAAATTCTCACATAAATCATGCCAAACTGAAAAAAAACCAACATAATTTCCTTCATATTTCAGTGAAAAACCTAGATATTCCAAATCTAACACCTTTATTTTTATGCCTTTATTTTTCCTTTGCCTATTGAGAAGTTTCTAAATACTCGGGGATGCTACATTACATACCATGAACTTCACATACTGTTTAGTGCTCTAAACATGAAGTCAAAGTGCTCTGCAAATGTCAAATACTGTATCTTACGGGAAACTGCAACAAAGAACAGTCCACAGATCGTGGACTGATAGGTGGGAGTGAATGGAGCCATTAAATCAATTTTTGTTTTTTAAAAAAGTCTACTTAGAGCCACACACACAGAAAATGACTAAATGTTGTATCATGGTGCAGAATGGAAGAGATTATACTACAAATTCTGAGCTTTCTGATTACACAAGTGTTGACAAAATTACAATTTCAGACTTCTTTCTCCCCACTTCTAAACCTGCAGGTTAGAAAAAAGGAGTCCATCACTAATGCAAAAACGTACACCATGACTAGTCTGTTTAGTACCCTACAAAGGTTAAAGGCTGATTTGTACATGCATGAGTTACTGCAACCTGAACCATCAGTAGCTCTCAATCTTTTCCTACACTGTTGGCTAAAAACCATACACCATTCTCTTTAAAGATGGGGGGAATAGAGAGGGGGAAGTCTTGTCTTCAAATACAAAATACAGCCATCTAGCCTTCCAAAATCAAGACAATAAGACAATGAGTCCCACACCAGAAGTATCCTGCATGCTTAGAGCCAGGTGGAATGATTTAAGCTTGTCAAAGCAATAATCACAACATCACACACACAGGTGAATGACAACTTTTGATGCCCATGAATAACAACAAATTGAGCTTCTAGTGAATGTGACTTTACATGTCATATATGTTAGAAAATTCAACAATTTAGACTTTAATACATATTTATAAAACCAGAAACATTTAATTTCTCTAAACATATGCAAGAAGCATATTGTAATTACAAGACTTTACTCCTCAGTCAGTCACACCAACAGTCTTACTTTATTTTTTAGACATTGATTATGGCATGAGATAGCTGTTTAATATTTTCATATTAATCATTTTGTTAACAGTCTTCATTTATTTACTATATCCTTCCCAAACTCTACTGAGATAAAAATAATTAAGAATTCTTCATGTATTTCTGTAGGTTGCTTACGAGAGACATTGTTAATTTCTACTAAAAGGTAAAATCACCTCCCTTTATAAAGGAAAAAACAAGATGAAAATTTACCAGATGGCTCATTCGAACAGTTTGACATTAGTCACTTCAAAACTTCAGAAAACACTGATTTACTGTAATCCCATGCCATGGATGCAGTAACATTACACTTTGTTCAGCATACTCAAGATGTAGTTGATGATTTTTAAATACTGTAGTGGCCTAAACACAATGCCACAGTGAATCTAATCCAACACGCATCTTCCAAACACAAATAAGAGCCACCAACATACGTATTAAAATCAATAAAATCCTTTGAAGCCAATTCTATCCAACCCATAAACAAACCCCTCAAACTCCCTGAGCAGACTTTCAGCCCCCACACAGTCTAACAGCTCAGCAGCATCNGCGGCTGCAGCAGTCACACCCACCTACAGCTGGACACGATAGTCCAAACGCCTACTCTGCAGCAGTTCCTCCATCAGGAGCCCCCGTGCCTCTCCACGCGGAGCTGCAGTTCTCCCAGCAGGACCCCCAGGCTGCAGCCCCATGGGCTTGCCCTCCGTCAGGGATTGTGCCCTACCTGAGATGGCCTCAGCTGCATAAAAACTGATCACAGCTGCTCCAGCAACACCCATTGTCTCCGGCTGCCTTGGGCTTTTACAAGGGCCAACCATAAATACACAACCAACAGTGCCCCAGACAATTACACAGTATAATTACAGGTATGGCTTCATCCCCATACCTCTGTTTTATTTTATGCCTAATATTGCTTTAAGTTTAGATCAGTACTCTGAGCTTCAAGGGAATGAGCATACGAAAGGGCTGCCAAACCAATGTTTGCTGTTGGGAAGCTTCCAAGACCAAAGCAGATGATGCTCTGGTGAACAAGAGGTTTAAGCACTTCAAACAAGTTAAGTGCTTAAAGATCATATGCAAACACCAAATCTGTATCACTAAAATAATTGCCAGCCCAGGTTTCAAGGGGAAGTTGCTCAAGATCTTTAAAAGGCCATTGAGTTATAATCGTATGCAATCCGCAAGTGGAGGTCTACCTCTGAAAAGAATGGGAGTTCCCCTTACTCATGCTTACATTCACCACTAGCAAAGCCTAACCCCGAGCCATTTTAAGGTGGCTGTGACTTGCAGTGAGCGCTGGGTCTCCCAGCTGCATGCCTGGCAGAGCAGATTATGAGAACGGGATCACTAAGATCAGGCCATACCCCAGAAACAGGCCTGATAAGGCAGACAGCACACTACTGTCTCTCAAGATGTTCTATTGTAACACTTCTCACCCTCTCCTCTCACAGTCAGACCTTCCTTACTAGACCAACTTTCCTCAAGAAATACTTGTTTTTAAAATCCTTATTAGCATACCGTAGGATTTAGCAATTGCAAATATGTGTCTTTTAGGCATCATGGGAAAATTCATCTTGTGTTATAAATCCTCCAATTCAGTTACAGAATTCCCCATGGAAATGTTTACTGCACCATCACTCTGACTCTCCTCAGCTTAATGATTCTTTTGGAAGCAGTTAAATCTAGGAAGAGCTATTCCTAAATGGAAGACGGCCAAGCAGGGCATCAGCACTACTGTTATATAAAACTGTAGTGATGCCATTGTGTGAGCAGGCCTTCACTAACACTATCTGTAGTGATGAACAGATCACAGGACAGGTCAGAGGCAAAGTTAAATTATCGTAACCATCTTGAAGTCTTCCAAACTAAAAAAAAATCACATCTTCCTCACTAATGTATGAAAATCAGCAGAAAACACAAAAAGCGTGGTTCCCTGAACCAATTCAAAAACCAGTCTGTGACTTAATGCCTACCACAGGTTTGAGATTCTGACATCCCTCACTTGAAAGACTCACTTTAACGTTTTTGTGAGTAGTTTCCAGATACAAACTACTGAATCCAAAAGTCTGAACTGTAATGAGGCTTCAACATTGCATTGGACTTGGAAAACAGATATAACATAGGGTTAAATAAAAATATTCCATTTTACAACAGTCAGCTTTTTCTAGTAATGATCATCATTAATTAATGTCTCCATCAACACCACTTTGACTCTGTGAAATCTCCTCCCCTGCCATCTTTCAAGAACAAACTCTTTCCTTTCCAAAACCTGTACTAGCAACCACAGCATCCACTTGTAATCAGCTAAAATAAATTTTCTTGCTGCTTGAAAGGCGTCAAATACATCACCATGCATTCCACACTGTCCTCTGGCGCCCAAGTGTCTTAGCTTAATTAAAACTTTCTAGTTCATAACGTTATACAGTATCATAAACATAAATTCTCCAAATGAAATGCACAAATCAGAACACTGAACACATTAAGAATTACCTTCAAAAGATAATCTACAATCCGATCAGCAAACAGTAAAAAAAAAAAAAATATCTGTTTTTCATCCTCTTCAAACAAACATACACCGAGAAATTAGAGAGTAAACAAGTTCACACACCTTCACTCACACCCAAGATTTCAGCCAGGCACAAATAGTAAAATTACAGTAGTTGCCATAGTGTAGTGCTGTACCATACAATAATTAACTTTATACAGTCCAGCACAGGTAGGGCATTTTATGTTTCCTTTTCAGTCAGACATATACCTTGTTAATATCCTAAGTCTCCTTTCGTCCGTAATAAAAAGTGCCAGTGCAGATATCACAAAGGAAAGTTTAAAAATGCTCACCAGCTGGGCAGGAAGCACGAAAAGTGCTCCGCAGCAATAATGAGTGCTGTAACTGGAACTCAAAGGCAGTCTTCCCCTTCAATCCCTCCAGAGGCAATAGGGATTCAGGAAGGGCTCTAGAAAAGTCTTCCTTTCTCCGCCCAGAAACCAAGGATATGGAGAGAAACACTGGGCAGCAGAAAAGCAAGAAATTCATTCCACTTGTTTCAACTCCACACATACTGTTCCATGACTCCACATTCGACCTCTCAGCTACTATGGAAGCAAATCCATTAAACTAGAGACAATATTAGAACTTGAACTTCCTCAACAGAACCAATACTGCCCAACTTACAGACACTACCTATTTTTTAACAGGGAAAATTTGACAGCAAGATAGTTTATGGTAGCGATATTTTATGGGGATAACTAACTAAGGCTTGTTCAAACAGTGAAAATGATGGAAACTGACCTAGGATAAGCTTAAATTTCAACTGACATCTTTGTTACCTGAGTGCAAATCTTTGTGCAGAACACTTTCTGAAGTTCTGTGTATAACAGGAAAAATGTAACACAAGAAGAACACAATACCCTAGGTCTCAGCAGTAACTGAACGCCCTATCATGGCCATTTTTATTTGCCACATGTAAAAGTAACACGACAAAACACAATTTTTCTTCACTGCATTTTTATGTGGCCTCCTGTATTGAAATAAAATATGGCTGCCTTCCATAGGCAGCTAAAAGCATAAAAACTTGCAATTTTTCTAGTAGAGCAATGGCCTCAGAGAACACACCAACTGTGCAGTAACGTTTTCCAGAATTTCGTAACATAGTAAGCTGAATGCACAGTGTTCTGCCAAAAGAAAGAAAATCTAGCCCCATCACTGTACTGCCCAATTACATATTCATTATGCCCCCCCAAATAAGTGGTTTATACCAGTCAACAAGTAGCTCTCTGAGCAAAAAAGCTTACAAAGCCTTATTTCCTCCCCTCCTACCATAGCTACTCTCCAGGACAGCAAAGTCTGCACTGTTTTGTAGCGTTTGCTTCACATTATAATCATCCCAATAAACTAGCAACATCCTCAACACTGCTTAACATCTCTAAGACACCTACTTTGAGATTAACCAACTTGAAAAAGCAGCTTAAGTAATTTTACCCATGGAAAATATGAAAAAGTACTATGAACTTCAGCAATACAGTCATATATATTCCTAACTCTCTAGCTCATGACCCCAGAAGATATCTCAATGCGTTAAATAAAAAACAATCTCACTGCTACAGCATCACTGATGACAGTCAGTTTTAAAGTCTTTTTAATCTTGCAACACTTATTAACGCTATCACATTTGGATTAAGTGGAGTGGGACACTCCTCCAAAGAGACTAGAAGTAGTTGAGAATAAAGCCAAACTATGCTTTCATACTTGACTGTAGCTCAGAAGACATTTACATCTCTAATACAGTATAAAAGAGCAAAGAGGAGAGGTTCTTCTGTCCTCAAATAAAAACTTCAAATAAGATCTTCATACAGAAAGGGGCTTTTTAATTATTATGACATGTAGTTACGAGATGTGATAAACTGACAGCGTTAACATGGGGGGCAGGGGGGCAGCGCGTGTCACAAATTTTACTTTTAATTCAAAGAGCTTCCCAAAGAACATAAAACAGATATATTGGAAGAAACATTGATATTTAACACCACACACCTCAGTGCCCTGAAATCAACTGCAAGTGCAGATACTTTTGAAAAACTGGGTATTCCAATGTTTTAAGATCACAAACAGCACAGTAATACTATGAAAGACGGATACACCATAAGCCGGTCATGACTGACAGAAGTTTGGAAAGTCAGGGGTTGTGCAAAACAATTTCTGCTTATGAAGGAGAAAAACAACCACCAAACCCAGCATCCAGAACACAGCTCAGACTACTTCTCCATTTCCTATGTATCAACAACAGCAAATTAGCACTCCCACTCAGAAGCTCCAACCAATTAAGCAAGGTACGACAACTTGATCTCCCTGACAAAATCCTGTGAGCAAAAATAAGTTTAAGTAAGAACAAGGCCATGTTGTTTAGCAGCTCTCAATTTTCTTTTAATGTTTCGGGCATAGATTCTACGAGACAAAGAACTTTAAACAGAAGGTTCTGTGAACGCAGCATTACTTACAAATTAATGTGCAGGAAAGTTTCTGTTACTTGGTTTAAATTAAGGAAGATGAAGCTGCAGCTTTTTCTGAACACAGGTAGTGCTATGCACTGACAAACACCTGCAACCTTACCCCCATCTTAAAAGTTTCCTTCATTTCAATTGAGTGTCCACCGTTCAGAATCAGCAACTCCACAAGTACATGGTGTTGTAGAAAAATTAAAAATGGAGTCTCTACTACCAAACACTACTGCAATCCTGCAAAAAGTTTAGTCACAGACATAACACGCTTGTATCCTAAATAAAAAGGCTGTGGCAGAATCAATGCCTAACCACATTAAAAAAAAGGCAAGAACAAAAAAGATATTGTGTATCTTCCTTCTTAAACGTGTCTTAAAAATATTAACTGCAAGTC
The DNA here is from genome assembly GCA_013400135.1 of Rhinoptilus africanus. Classification (NCBI taxonomy): domain Eukaryota; kingdom Metazoa; phylum Chordata; class Aves; order Charadriiformes; family Glareolidae; genus Rhinoptilus; species Rhinoptilus africanus. The sequence continues at coordinate 201,375 of VXBO01000363.1, forward strand.
ACATTATCTCAAATTCATATCTAGATACATCAAATTTGACTACCCTCCAAAGGCTTGCAGAATTTTGTCTCATTCAGTTCCATTCTCTTTTTATTTTATAGGCTAACACAAGGACCCCTTTTTTGTCCTCCAGTTACTTAAAACCGTATCTTACCCGAACCAAACTCCGCTTCAGTACAAGATCACTGCTTAGGTGCTATTAATATTTGCCAGGGGAAGAGAACTCTGCTTCTCTTCTAAGACTACAGCCACGTCCATGAGATTTTTAGTAACTCACCACAAATGAGCAAGCTGACTTGAAAATATTTAGTATTAGAAACAGAAGTTGCTCAGTAAACTTTGACATGGTAACTTGTGAAATGATTACGCTTAGACAAACTACACTTTCAGTTCAGGACATGCTATACCATATATGTATTAATTACAGCTGTCGTGGTTTTGGCCAAACTGGCCACTGGCCAGAGACAGATGCTCCCCACATCCCCAGCCTCTCACACACAGAGGGGAGGAGGAGAGAAAGAGATTTACAAGCTTAGAAGAAACTAAACTACTTTAATGAAATATTAATCATAAAATAAAAAGGAAAATAATGAAATAGATACAGTGTATACACAACCATATTGCGCTCCCAGGACAGCATCACCAGCAGGCACTGGGCAGTCCCAGACTGAGGGAACTGGGTTCCACAGATGGAATCAGGAACACAGGATCGGGATCAAAGGCAGATGAACAGGCAGGGTCCTCCACGGACATCGGCCATTGAAGGGAGAGAGTTGCCCCTTTGATCCCTCAGCTTTTACACCGAGCATAGGGCAGATGGCATGCAGTACTTCCGTTGGCCAATTCTGGGTCCCCTGTCCTGTTCGCTCCTCCCTGCGGGTGGGACCCCTCTATACTTTTCCACTTCCGACCCTCCAACAGGGCAAATAATGAAATCAGCTGACCTTGGTTGTTACAGCAATAAGTATAAGCAAGAGCCTTTCTGCATACCATTCCTTGGCACAAACTGTCTTATCACTCTGAACAAACCGCTTTAGACACAACATGCTGCTAATTTCAGAGAGTTAGAAGAGGCCTAGCTAAGAAATAAAATTACAGAACAGAAAGGTGGTTCTGTTTTACCTCAAACCAGGACAACAGCATAGATACACAACACATATAAGGATTTTAATGTTACATTATTTAATCTTCAACTGGGAATTGCTTTTGAAAAGAAGAGATACTAATAACATTCGGAAAAACACCCAAGTCAAATCAATTTCTGCCACATAGAAGTTCTTCATTAAAAAAAAGGAACGCTGGCCCAGGGCTTGGGGTAGGGGGGGCAGCAAGCAAGGATCCACCTAGAAATTTATATATATAGGTTTGTGGTTTTAATACGATGGATTCATAGTCTTAGTTTCAGGCTGGGTATTTAGCTTGGCTTAATAAAGGTGCCTATAGGTACCTACCTAAAGGTACCAATAGGGTTTTCAAATATCTAAAGCACAGTAGGTGACAAGACAATTCTCCCCTCTTCCCATTAATTAATTCTTAAATATATACTTAAAATTCAACTGGTCTTTCCTGCAATTTCCTTACTAGAGGAAAATATGCCTCTCCACAAAAGCTAAAGTTATGTTTACAAACTGAAAAATCTATTTTATGATTGTCTGGGAGCCTAAGTGTCTCATTTTATTTCCCTAGTTAAGTAAACACTCTCAAAAGGACTATATAGAGACTGCAATCATTAGTACAGGCAGTAAACGAGGTGAACTCTACTTGAATTTGAAGAGGATCATATAATTTCTCATATTAAATTAAGTAGAATTAGTCTTCTTTCATAATAAATGAGTGGTTTTGAAAATTATGTCTGTGTTAACCTGTCAACTGCAGGTGTCTGAATGAGCAAACTACTCAAACTACTTAACTAGAAGAGATATAACTCCTGCTGATGTTATCCACAGGGGACATCGGACATGAACACACCATCATCTAGAAGAACACAATTAGGTGAAATAAACACAACAGAAAAAACATAGGTAAAGAGCATTACTTAATTTGTACAGAAAAGTTTATGCACAAATGTGCATTATTTATAATTATATGCCTTAATAAAAAAAATATTCTTTGGGGTTTTTCCACATTTGGGAGTGAATAGGTATGTTTGAAAGATAATAAATGAGATAAGCAGGGCAGATCATAATTTCCTTTCCCCATTTTTGCTACTGATAGATATGAACAATTTATAACTCTGTTACTCTAACAAACTTGGTAACAAATCTACCTAGGAAGGCACTGAGGAAGACTGTTTTTCTGGAGGACACAAAACAGCATGATACTTAAAAAATCCAGGAAACCAAGGCAGAGGAACTAATCTGCTTACCTGGGATGGAGCTGTAAATATTGCTTCTTTAAAATATTTTGAGCAAGTCTGACGCGCCTAAATGTACAGATTTCTACAACATGGTGAAGTACAGAACGTTTCTCTTACAAAAAACAAAAAGCTAAAAAAAATATTTAATTTTACTAATGATACTGAAATTCTTAGAGCAACAGATTTAACAGGTTTGAAAAAAGTGCAGGAGGAATGTTTGGAAAAATTAAACTATGCTTAGATCTTTTCCATAAGAAAGCACTAACACTGGCAATTTAACACAGTAACTTAGTTTGAATCTAGTAAAGTCTAATACTGACATGCCCACTACTATGGGGCAATTTTTCAAATTGTGTTTTCTTTTAACAAAAAAGCTGATCTTCAAGTTGAAATGAGCATATTTAAGAGCACTACTATCAAACAAAATCACTGAAATCTCAAATCTTTTGGGACAGTTACAGCATAAATTTGAAGCTCTCACTTCATTAAAACAGGCCAGAAATTACACAAGTTTTTGCTAAAAAACCCCTTATATTTTAACAAACATCTCTAAGTATTAAGTGATTGCATTTTGTTTCTGCAGAAATTAATGAGCATGTTCACAGTTTATCTTTTCACAAGCTTTTCTCTGGCAGGCAGCTTCTCAGAAAAAAAAAAATGTACAGAGTAATGACAGTGCCAACTTTGAAGCACATTCTTCAAGGGAAAATAGTAAGTAGTAGCAAATTCAAGATGCATGGTACTTGGGATTAAAAAAAACATACAAAGATGGCACAGATAAATACATTTTCTTTCTCTGAATTTATCAAGTGATTCAACACCACTCCCCTTTCAGGACCCACTAGGGGGGAAAGTCTATTCTATTAGCTGAGCTCTATTCACACATGAAAGGAGATGTGCCTGCAATCTCTGTTCCTCCCCACGTAAACATGGAAGCATTTGGGGTTTTAATCACTTGCCCACGAGGAGGCACAGATGAGGCATTCCCATTTACATTTTGAGTCACTATGTCAACTCTCTAAAAGTAAGAAAAAGTTAAGAAGGAATTTCACGTTGTCAAATGAACTGGACCAAAAACCAAAAAAACACCAAATAGAAAACAACAAACCACACTGATTTTAGAGTAGGAATTTCCTAAGCCACAAAATCATATGCCTTCAACTACTGCCTCCTACAACCAGAGAAGGGATGAACTGATCAAACACAAGCAGCTAACATTTTCTGACCAAATATATAAATACACAAAACGATATAGCGTTTTCACAACATACAGTTTTTTCTGCATTTTTTAAACTCACATAGCAAAAATATTTAAAACACAGGAAAATGTCATTTCACAAATTTCTTTTAAATTCCTTTCTATTTTTTCCCCAGTAAGAAGCTGTACTTGTTCACTCATGTTCAGACTTTATCATTATTATTATTATTCAAAATGTTAGTAAAATTACTGCAAAAACAATGTGACTGATTTCCACTAAATATTTGCTTATTGAAGACTTAAATAAAAACGGTTTAAACTTTATATAAGCAGAAGTAACCTAGTTTATCCTGCTTCTTATCTCATCCTGTAGACATCTTAGTTTCTAAACCCAGATCTGCTTCTCACATTCACAGCCAAAGCTAAAGCCAAGGACAGGACTCAGAAAAATGGACAGCAAGGAACCAGATGTCACTGTCAAGCCTTCGTCTTACGTCCAATTAGCCTCTCTGCTTCCTTTACGGTCACAACGAATTACAAGAAAAATATCAAGATAGGTTAGATGTCTTCATGTGGAGGAAAGAAAAAAAAAAACCCCAACAAACTGACTGCAGTTTAATTTAGTTAATTCATTGTGTATCTTGACTTTAGTATCTTACATATTTGAAAGCTGTCCTGGCAAAGACTGTTGACTATTTAAAGGAAAGCTTTATTTAATAAATGTTACAAGTACTTTCTGTCTATAACATGCCTCTTCAAGAAGTTCTGCAAGACATAATAATAGTTTCTGTTGAGTAAAAATTTCTGTAACAGAATTCAACAGAAAATAGATTATAAACATGTTTTAATTCTCAGTACAGTTAAGCTAAAACCTTAACTGTAGTAAATAAGCAGGAAAAATGTGGAAACAGAAACAACAGAATTTGATAAACCTAAACCAGTTTTTAAATGTAACCCCACAATTTTGGGGGAGTAAAAAAAATTATATCTTCATTATTCTCTAAATTCACTTCACATTATCCTGCATAAACATGATGTACACAAGACAAGTTTAAGGAGTACAGCTTTTCTCTATCCCGAAGAGAAACCTTTATCTACAGAAGCTATCAATCACTCTCCAACTTTCATATTAACAAATTTAACTTTGAAATCAAACGTATGCTGGGAGGTGATGAGGGGGGAAGGGAAAGGCCTTATAATCACTCTAAAATGTATGCGAGACAAGCACATCAACCTTTCCAAAACGTGTTCTTCTGGCAAAGAAAACAAGAAATCTAAAAAGAAATTTATGTTCTGTCATATGCAAATTCTGCAGATCTAAACCACCAAAGCAATTTCAAGATACTCAAGATACCATCCAACTAGATTAAGCTGTATAGTTATGGCCAACAAACTAAAATCCAATCCAGTAAACATACACATCGGTGAAAAACATCACAAGCCTACGTCAATCTGGAAGTGTGCAATCATCTTTGAAGAAACAGATTGACTCTACACACTAAGTCTGGTATAAATTGTACTGAACTGCACATAAATTCTAAAAAATGTAGATGGTAAGAAATCTCACAGATCAAATCATCTAGATTATATTCAATCATAATTACATTCAATAATTCTCTCCTAAAAAAAAAGCGCTGATAAAGCACACAAAATTTAAAACTGTACCAGTGCAGCAGACACCTGCAAATCCTGAATTCTACTGCCAAGAAAAGAGATCCATCATAGTTCCACCTGATTCCACAACAGCACTCAAAACAATGTATTCTCAATGAGTGAAAATCCTACAATGCAACATGAAACACATTCAGAGGTTCGTAACACTTAAATGCCATGAGCCAAGATCAACCAATTGGGGAGGGGGGGAGGAAGTTATCACAGGAATGCTACTTACGAAGTTAATTAACAATTTTTAATCCTTTTCCATTTGAAGTCCACTAATCTACTACATTTAAACTAGAAATATTCACATTACTGTTTTTTCTATTGGTGGACCTCTGATCAATTAGTTCAACTTCTTCATGAAACAAACTTTAGAAACTGTCTTTAAATCACCCAGTTTCAAAACTTCCACCCCTGTAAAAACCATCCCAATAAGTCACTCCAATTGTTACTAACAACATTAAAAAGTGTGCCAAATTTCTATTTTCTGAATATTTAGGTTAAGCTAACTTGATCTGGTACCTTTGTTTGCTACATTCAAGAACTCCTAAGTATGCCCTTTCTTTTCTTTGTAATTATTAATCAAATAAACCCTTAATGTTTTCTTTATAACTCTACCAAGAGCTCTTCAAGTCTCTCCTTCTAATGCACAAGCTTCAATTGCAGTAATTTTCTTGCCTCTTCTCTGAAAATCTGCAGATTTGACTACTTTCCGAACTGTGAGGATCATAACAGAGACCATATTCCAGTAGCTGCCACATTAGCACTAGGAGGTAATCTCTCTAGTCCTACTTGATATTCCTCTGATCATATATCCTTTCTGGCTAACATGGCACTCAGTATTTATGCTCGTAATTGTGTATGAGTTTCATGTCTGTTTTAAGAGTCATTTCTCTGCTCAGTATCTGCTTTCTGTGAAGTCTTACACTCCTTCCTGTAATCTCCTTCCTGTAACATTTTACCCAGAACTTTTACATGTTCCTGTAGACGAATTAGCATTTTCACTTTTGCATAACTTAGCTAGCTCTGTACTAGTGAAGAGTTTTTATTATTTGCCATTCAGTCTCAAATTACTGACAGTCTATGAATGATCCTATGATTTCTTCCTTGTAGATAAAAAAAAAAAAGTGATTACTTAAGTCCAAGAGCAAATCTATTCACATTAAAAAAACCCCACAAACCCAAATCAGCTCATTTGAGGAGCACAAGTCTTAGATCTTTGGGATCTATCAGTTACCAGCTTTTGATCTATAGAACATACAACGTAAACAGTGTTTTCTTTACTTAAATATCTCAAAATGTTTTACTCAGTGGCTAAGAATCCCATATTTCATGTCTACCCAAAACAGCGTGTCAGGGAATTTAGTTGATGTGTATCAGGAAATTAATGACAAGACCTTGGACACAAAAAAAGACCTCCTGGAGATTCCTGCTGCCCCTCAGAAACTGTGAATTTAGCTCTGGAAACTAATTGTTCATATTTCTGACTTCCTTGTCCTACTCATGAAGCACTTTAATATTGCATTACTTCTCTTTTTTTGAGTGATGACAAAAGCAGGATATTAACATTTTTATCACACCTCAGCTGTAGAAACAAAGTAAGTTATGTTTTAAAATTGGGGCAGAAAAAAGTACAACACTAAACTTTCATATGCTGTTCCTTTGCAAATCTCATCACAGCATTCACAGTAAGGAACAGAATGACTGTCCCAAAACACTACTGGACCTAATCAACAACGATCTTCATGCCTCTTGTTTTCCATTCATTTCAAAGACAATATAACATTGCTGCACGTGTGGAAACATAAGTCAAGGTCACAAAAGCTTACCAGGCATCTCTTAACCCATCTGATAAAAAGAATGAATGTGGTCTCCTGTCAGTCACCTGCTCAAAAACTCCCTTTCCAGTAACGTGGAGGACAGACTTTCCAAGTGGTCATTATTCTTCAATACTGCTCCAGGAATCTGCTTACAGTCAGTAGGCAAGTACAGTTTGCACCTTAAAACATATATCTCGCTTCACAAGCTTGAAAGCAGAGACAAAAATTAAACACTGCCCAAGAGGAAAAGGAAGGAAGCAAAAGTGGACGTAAGAAAGTTACAGGCTATTCCACTGCTTGTGTTTGGGGGTTTTTTTGCTGTTGAAGGGCTGAGAAAAACTTCCTGTAGTGGAAAAACAGGTGAGTATCAGATTCAAGAGATGTCTTCAAATAATTTTTGAAGTGATTAAAATTTACAGGATCAGCAACTTATTTTGTAAGTTTATGCTTCAGAAATTGATGCCATTTTGTTCCCTATATATTCATTACCATAGATTGTCTGCTTATTACAGATGAATTTCAAAATACTGTTTCACAAAGCAACACTTCCAACAAAAGTTTTAATAAATAAAAATTTTAGCGTATAGTATAATTCTATGATTACTCCCTGTGCATCCAACGACAGGCAGAAAGCTCTGATTTCAGAAAAGGGATAAAATATTCAGCAAAAATTTAGTAAGCTGTAAATGCTCTGGTTCAGTTTTTTTTTTTTTAACAGGTAAAAGTACTGAAGGGATACAGGTTAATGTCAAAATCTAGACATGAATTCCCTGTATGATTAGGCTAATGCTTTCAAATGGAAAACCACACTACTTTAGTAAAAAAGCAAATGTGCAAAAAATGTGTAAAACAAGAAGTCCAGAACTAAACAGCATTCGTTTACTACTAGCAAAACATTACTGGGATAAAGGAACTACTGAACTTACATGCTTTTTCTAGGGTACTTTTATTGTTAAAAGCTAGGAAGTCTGTTAAAGGTTTTCAAGAAAGGAAACAAATTTTCTAATACTGAAACAACAGCAGAGAACACCTGCAGTCAAGTACAAAGTTTGGTGATCCCTTCATAATTCAAGGGAGAACATGAAGAGGGTAATAATCTTACTCAGTATAAAGAAATGCTTCTCTCTCCAAGTGCTACATTTGAGCCCAGAAAGGATTCATTTTTATACTACACCTACTGACAAAGTGTAAGCCTAGGAACATCAGTGTTGAGAACTGCCTTTCATTGCCAGTACAATTTTTTCCTTACTGAAGAACTATATAAGGAATAATTTCTCCATACAGCGAGAGGTCTTTCCCTGGGATTGCCTATGAAATTATATAAAAGCCTGACTTCACGAACAAATGTAGTTAACACTACAAGTTGGGTGCCATTAAATTACTATTTTGCACAGCAAAGATATTACAGCATCACCTTCCCTCTCAGCCAGAACAGAGGCAGAGGCTTCTCTTCCAAGTTCTGCATAGCTTTAACGACAATTGGCTTACCCAATACTTCATATAGAATAGGTAGAAACAGTAGGGAAAACAAACGTAAACTGTCAGTAAACGATATTTCTCTTCTTAGAAAGTAGCCATGACACAAAAAGTGGTTAAGGAACTAACTTTAATTTATTCTGTAGAGAATACAGAATAATCCCAGTAAAAAAAGGCTACATGATTTACAAATATCCTTACTGTGGCCTAGCAGCAGACAGCTCATCAGAAACTAAGGTTTTTCACTGCTTCTTCTCACCTTCAGAAAAGCAGTCTGAAAATACAAAAGGCAAAAAGCAAACCAGAAGTACAAACCCAAAAGTTTAATAGGCTGTATATTCCATTCCATTCCATACTCCAGAAGCATACATTAAGAAAGCATGATGCTAAGTAAAAATCATTCCCTTACAATTAGCTCACGTACCAAAGATAAGCAAATTTAACTAATCTTGTATATAGACAGTATTTTCCCTTTTCCAAAACAAAATAAGCTTATATACAAAAGCTTACCAGGTCTACCTATCAGACTGACTTGAACACATTACTCTTTGAATCCAAAAATTAAGTTTATGAGTTCTTAAAACACTGAAGGATACATAGTTCCTTAAACAGATCAAGTGTTATTCCTAGTGTCAAAGTCCTAGTAGCAACTGATTTGGGGAAATGGCTGCAACAATAGGTTAGAAGCAAACAGCATTGCTTATATTGCTTATTGCCATTTGCTGCAGCTTCCACTTTGGATAAAGTCTCCCCTTAATACATATTTACTCACAACCTTCACCAGATACTTGAACTTCATGAAAAGAAACACAGAAAACTCCACCCACCTAAATGCACAGACTTAGCATTTAATGCCATCATATTAATATCACAATTCTTTTCTAATATCAATAGGATTTTATATCTATCTTCCTGTGCTTTTGAAAAGCAAGCTTTGCAGCTCCTTTTCAAAAGCAATTTTGAACATTAACATTCTAAATCTCAAAAAGTACATGTAAAAGTTTTATCTTTACTGTGATTCTATGATCACATATTTTCCAATTTCTTTTGTATTAGAGATCCTCACAGCAGAGTAACAAAAAAAAAAGAAACTGGTTATACTACTCTTCCAGCAAAAATTCACTTCAGAAACATCACCAAATACACTGAGTAAATGTAAAGCTACTTTCTACCTAAAACTTCTAAAATTTAAAGTAAACTTAAAGTTAACCCCCCCCTCAACTGAGGGTACTAGTAAGGCTTGAAAGAAAACTTTTATAAAATTAGAAAACCACAGAAATCTACTTTTCCCATCTTTTTAAATTTTTTTTAATCCAGAGAAAAACTTCTAAGAGATGAATGCTCCTGAAAGCAATTGTATTTATCTTAAAAAATAAACCACCAAAGCCCACCTCCTTTACAGCCATCCAAACAGCGGACATTCAAGGTGCAGGGGAGTGAATCATCTCTTTTACACTTGGATGTTGGGGGGAGTGGTGGGTGTGTGTGTGTGTGTGTTCAAAGCACGCTTTATGGAGAACCTACTCTCATTTGTGACCGCAGACTTTTCTCATCCCAGCTTTGACCATGCAGTTACAGAGAAGAAATGGATTTTCACAGTAATGAACAATTACTTTAACATGATCAGCAGTTAATACTAACTAAATAGCTAGAATCTATTCCAGCTTCTTCTTCAACCCTTCGCTATGCTTCATTACTCTCAGACTTCCCTCTTTCCACCTATCCTGCAATTTCCTCTTTCCAATGCATGTTGCCCAGGCAGCTTCCACTCTCTTGTACCTGCCCTAATGCCCCGTTTATTTCTGACTGCTCGTCAATGATCACGCTAATTTAATCAGCGGTTAGCCTCTTGTCCTCCTCTGTGCAAGGGTTGCTAAGACAGGAAAGAAAAGCTAGCACTCTGTTTCCGGCTGTTCGCTGTCCTCTCGCCATGAGGACTCTGAACTCCTTCAGGAATCACTGGAAACAAAGCAAGGCAACACTCTGTGAGAGAAGCTCTCACCACTACTTTGATAAAATTAGGAAGTCGCGATTTAAAATATTTCATTCAGTCTCCAATAGCAGTAGGATTTTGAATTTTAGAACTGTATCACAGTCAGTCAATAACAGTGCTAATTGATGGTATTCTTAATTGCCAATTAAAAAAAAAACCAAACATGCAAAAGAAACATATTCACAAAAGTTCAGTTATATTTTGGAATTTAAATATGACAAGCCATAATCACATTTCCTGAAAATAGCCTACATAGCACAAAATTCAGAAAAAGATTTTGTGCTGTATACATTAATGCACTCCATTTGTTATTTTAAACAATTCAGTAAGATGCATGAACCAAACATACATTTTCAAAATCTCTTTATCATAAATGTAGCAAGACAGTATCTTCTTCATGGTAAGAAACAACAGAGAACACGTGGCTTCATTGAACTGTTGTTGCACTAAGTTCTACTATGTATCTTAGTCAGTCATTCTGCTCCTTATATTTAAGTAGAAAGAAAAATCCTTTTCCCTTTTCTTCCAAGGGTTGCACCTTGTAATTTTTACTGCTAAATAATATATATTTCCCTTACAGCATTTCAAAAGCCAGTCTACTTATCTGACCTCTTCGTTTTCCTTCCTGGACACCAATATCCCCTCATTTATGCATTTAAAGAGACATACAAGGATCATCTGTGCTCTCTATCTGTCCATTCTCAAGCACGAGAACCCTCAAATCTTTGTACTTCCCTTTTCTCTGTAGTGGAAACACTCTTCCACATCTACAAGAGCCTTCGTAGTTCTATTGCCTGTAAACAATGCTGGTTTTAAGTCCCTATTTGTTACTGTTAAGGAACTTCACACTTGAGTTGGTCTCGTAAGACCCTCTAATCTCTTCAAAGTCCACACTTGCCTACAGCAGCTGACCTAGAAATAAGAGATGCACTGAGGGGGGTAGCTGTTCATTATGTTTTAAACACTTGCATACAGAGACAACATCCCCGCGCACAAGGACCTGAAAGCAAGAAGAAAGTTACTGCAGTTTTTTGATATGCTGGATGTACAAGTGCTCTTTGGAAACCGGGGATGTGACAAAAACTTGCAAGTACTCTGTCATGTTTAGTCCAAGGTAAACTTGGAAGTCTCTCTCCAGAGAAACAGTTGTCTCTGTATGTAGTCTCTGTCCACAGAAACCATGCAGTAAGCAACTTTGAAAAATGCTTTGTTTGCACTGTACCAGTATGGAGGGCTTACCCGTAACACATGTTTTAAAACCTTAATTGAAAGCAATTGAATTTCTTACCATGGATTACAGTTCTACAAACACAAAAGATTCTGCCATGAGTATTACAAAAATAAGCTGTAACAATACCTTTATACGGGTACCAAAAGGTACAGGGGCAGCTTCTACCATTTTTGAGTTATTAATTTTCAAACAATTTAATTACAGCTCTTATATTTTATATGTGTACACTTAAATGACATTTAGCCAGTTGTCTCTACCACAAAAAAGTGAATCAATCATGACTAAACGAGTCCCAAGTATCAGCATGTCACACCAGTGAACCTTCCCGTTTCACTTCAGAGCAAAAATCACAAAGAGATATAAAGGAGTAACTTTTTAAACATTGACTTGAAAAGGAGAGATTAGGTTCATTCAGCTTTATGTTTAGTTGTAATATCCCAGATTTTTGTTCTGTTTCCTAAGGGATGAGAGAAAAACATTGTTTCTTTGGGACTTTAATACAGTTTGTGGAAATAAAAACTGGAGATTTTTCAATGAGTTTTGTTTTGCTAATTTCAAGTAGATCACAGGAAGGCAGTAAGACCTTTGTAGTAGTTCCAAATCAAGCACTACTGATTTTAAAATAATGAAACACACAGCTATTACAAAAAAAAACCCCAAAACCAAAAACCATCACCAAACTTTTTTCCCCCCTCAGAGAGTTTAAAAAGAAAACAAGCCAGAAAACTACAATAATATCAAAGCCAATTAATGCTCTTGAGTCATATTAGGACTGAAATTAGGAAAAATTTTAGTAATTTTCTTAAAACTTGGGGTTGTTTTTTTTTTTCATTGTATGTCTGTAATTGCAAAACTAAGGGAGTACTATATTAATAACAGTACCTCAATTCAATAGACAGAGAACGTGGTAAATTATTAATTATGTCTTTTGCATATTAGCAATATGCAAATGCTTGTAATACCTATTTCACCATATTCTAACACCTACCTTCATTTCATACTGACAGAAAGATTCAGTAAATTAAAGACAAAGTTGATATCCTCCTGCTCGCATCTGCTCAGCTTTGGTTTACTACATACAATATACAGGATTTAACACAACTTAACTGGTTGTTTCAAATACATTTTAAAAAGCTGAAACTGGGGCCAAACTAACCTTACTAACAACACAAAAAGAAATCATTTCTGATTTCCATTAAAGAGTACAAATGTTCATCTTTTAAAATTATTAATTTCCCTCAGACTGTTCAAGACTACTTCCTTCTGACAGTGTTATTAATATAAGATGTGCAAAGGAACACTTTCAAATTAGAATAAAGGAAATTTTCCACTGTGTTAACAGTTTGAGAAAGGAGAAAAGGAGAAGGTACAGTGGGATAGTGTTTCTGCACTTACAAAACTACAAATAATTCATTTTTTTTCATTGTTACTGTATACATCCATGCCCCAGGCCATTCCCCAACTATTAAATCCAGCTGGACTCAGTGAGATCTTCAGACTGTCCTTCCTATCTTAAAAACAATCCCAACACACAAATAAGCAAATACACTCCCCGTATAGAGCCTCATCCTCCAGATGTTTTCATACATGCATAACTCAACTAAATGTAGCTCCACTGAAGCCGAAAGAATTAACAATTGTAACAAAACTAAGCTGAATTGCAAGAGTATGTAGCATGAGTATCTTTGGACAGGTGAACAAGAAATAAGACAGGACACCTCTGCGTCCTGAGAAGTAGAACAGAATAGCAGCCTATGGGCCTTGCACATGTATTTCATTGCAAGATTATAAAGTATGATCAGATATAATGAAAATCTGTGTACTAACAAAAGATGCCTGATTTTTATAACCCTTCTCCACAATAATACCACATTATCAGTGATCTACAGAGCCTCTGTATTAATTCAAAGAAGGAAAACCAAATAGGAATTCCAAGACCACTCAGGTACCATAAACACATTTGTAATGAGGAACTAGTATCTCCTAAAAGGTATTTACAGGTATTTTTTTATTTTACTTTAACTACTATACCAAATAACAATAGCGCAGCAATAACTACATCTATGCATCACAAGTTGCTAACTTTATATGGAACAAGGAAGCACCGTTTTAAAGCTCTAAGTTCTCTACTTGAATACTTTAGAGAGACCAAATACAGTACTTACAAAATAGAAAACAAGCTTCCAAATTCCATCAGTAACAGGGATTTTCTAAACTGCAACTCCTACCATTTTTTATTAAAAGGAAAACCCTACTCTTTCTCTAGGAAGCAGGGATAGAAAATACCATCATTTAAAAAAAATTGGGACATTACTACTGTCTATAATATCCTGTAAATACAGAGGAGGCTGATTTGATTCTGAACATTCTTCTCTAAGCTCCTGCCAAGAAAGGTTCTACTAAGTGCTACCTTCGATTATCATTTTCTGATTGTTAAGAGTTATACACAGCAGCTAAGTATGAAGCAGCTTTTTTTCATTTCTCATGAGGTTTAGTCTATGAAGCACATAACTACACAGTACAGCACCATAATACACAAAGTTATTAAAGAAGTCTCTAAAACAGCTAATATTTGTTAGTAAAAAATACAGAACACTATTTCACATTATCAAATGTTGTAGTATATCTAAAGTAACTCAGATTTATAAGTAAGTCAATTTAAAGAAAAAAAAAGTTTATTTAATCCTTGTGGCTATAAGAAAAACTACCGTACCTGTAAAAATAAAAAAATTAATAGGTGTTACAATGCCTAAATTCTTGCTTCCAATGAAACTTGTGCTTTGGTTTCACTGCAGTCTTCCAAACACGTTACAAGGCACATTTAGGGTAACAATCTCATCACTTGAGTGATAATGGCTAAATTTTCACAAGAAATTAGTTATTATTTAAATAAAGGTTAATGAAAAATAACTCACCACCATCTCTCTCTCTAACTCTGTGAGTATGCACACTTTTTGCTTTACTGTGCCCTGTGTTGTCACCGTATTTGTTTTCAGGGCTATCAGAGCGCCGCAACATTTTATTTGGTGGTGAAGGATCTGTGGCGTCTCGCATCTTGTCATGACGGTGATCACCACCACCTGGGTGACTCTTGGATGAGTACTTAAGAGCCTGTAACAAATCACAAGAGAATAGGGATTCATATCAGATGTGAAGTTACAGAACTCACGTTAAAATGCTATTTCAGAATTTTAGATCTCTTTCCAAAACACTTTAAAAAGTTAATTAATTTTCATTTCCCATTTAAACAATCAGCATTAGTCTTTCTAATTTTAATTACCTACATTAAAGCAACAAGTTCTGTAATTAGAACTCAAACCATTTTCTCCCACTATTACATCCAACATAACGCTTGCTGTTAAAAAAACCCTAATTTCTCTATCTTTTCACTGATGGACTACACACTTTCAGCAGTAAATGGGCCACAGTACTCCTGCACTTTTGGGAGAAGTGTAAGTCTCCACTTGGTATTAAGAATATAAATGGAAAGTTAAAATGGATCAGTATAAACTCTGAGTACGTCCTCCATACTGTAGTGAAGGCCGCTTAGTTTCACCACTACCCTGAACTTCTGTAAGGTTTTTTTCAGCCCTAGAAACCCTGTAGCAGATGTAATAAAAAAACCCTAGAATTCCGGGAGCCCAGAACATGTAACGTGATGATTCATTTTGAAGTATTTATCAAAAATTACATGTTCTGTCTCACTTTGATTTGCTTGATTTCGCAGTGTGAGCTTCTGAGTGGCAAGTGTTTACATCTACATGAACTGTCACTGACAGCTGCCTTGGACTGTCAATTACACTTCACAGTGATACAAATACATAGAAATGTAATAAAACAGTTCAGTTCTGTGCCCTAAGGAGAGCAATATCACTATATATGGCACTCCCCAGATTCACGCTCTGAGAACTGTTTTTTTCATTAGATACAGCAGAAGAATACAGTATCTACCTTACAGAAATTGAGGTTATTGTCAACAGCTTAGGGATCTTATGTTTTCTGAACATGCCTAGCAGCTGGCAACTGCAGAAATTAAGCCTTACTGGCAACCCCAGTTATTCAGGGTCTAAAACCATGCCCTGCTCAGGTTACAGTCCACAGCAGCAGTTTTGGGGAGAAGAAAGGACTTGGGGAGAGGGGAGGGGGAAGAACAAGATGCCTTTTGTTTTTAAAAGGAAAACACTCACCTCCCCCTGGATCTCCACTCCACTGCAAGTGACCCCGGCTCGCTCTCCCGCCCCTCGCACCGTACCCTCCCCGACTCCTAGGCCCAAGCCCTACACGGGTCGCACTAGGCCTCTCCTCCTCGCCCCGGCCCCACAGGCCTCAGAACAGCGCCGGAGCCCCGTTCCCTCCGCCCGAGGCCGCCACCGTCCCCCTTTCCGCTCCCCCCGGGCCCGAAAGGGCGCCGAGGGACGGGACCGAGCCGTCTGTTGCACCGCGGCCTGCGGCGGCGGNGACGCCACCAACTCGGCCCCGCGCACGCTGAGACACTCCGGGAGCGCCGACTCCGCCGCCGCTGCTGCCGCCGCGGCCGCCTCCTCCCCCCGCTGCGCCCGCCGCCACCGCCGCCGCCGCCGCTCCTCCAACTACATCCGGGAAACTCGGGCGACGCTGCGCTCGGTTAACGTCGGCTGTTTTC
>VXBO01000363.1:217855-261330 GCA_013400135.1 Rhinoptilus africanus
GTAGCCCCCCCCCCCCTTCCCCCCCCTGCTCCTCCTCCTGGGCCTAGCGGCCGGCGCTTGAGGTACCTGGTAGGGCTGCGAGTCCCCCCTGCGGTCGTGACAGCTGAAGAGAAAGCAAGAGAAAGAGAGAGACGTTAGCGAACAACCGTTACCGGCCGCCGGGGGAAGGGGGCCCAAACATGGCGGAGGGGAGGGGGAGACCCCGCGGGGCCAGGGGCCAGAGGAGGAGGAGGAAGGGATTTACCCATCACTGAGTCTCTGCTGTTTCCTCGCATACATTACCATCAATGCCCGGCCTGTGTGTNGGCTACCTCCGCCGAGCCCAACGCCCTTCAATCCCTCCCTTCGGCAAACATCGGCTCCTTCCGTAACTCCCCTCCCTCCTCCCATCGGCCGGCCGGGCCGCCTCGCCCTCCACTCCCGAGCGCTACCTGTCTTCGGAAAACATCGGTTATTTCCGTAGCGATGTTGTCACGCACCGCGCCGCGTTCGGAAAGGCTCGGGTATTTCCGCCGTCCTCCAGCCGGGCGGCTCTGAGGCGCTGCCGGCCGCAGCAGCCGTTAGCCGAGCGCATCCGGCTGATTGGCCGAGGGAAGCTCCCGCCGCCGCCGGGCCGGGCCGGGCCGTGAGGGAGCCGGGCTGCGGCGGGTCTTTCTCGCTGAGAGCCGACAGGGCGGGAACGCCAGGCAGGTGGGGGCAATAGAGGGAATTGCGAGAAAAGCGGTGGGGCGGGGGTGAGCGGCGCCCGGCCGCTAGATAGGAAAGGGAAGGTTTCCTTTTACCTACCCCTTCCGCCCAGGGACTTGATGTATAAGCAGGAGCCATTTTGTGTGCTGCTCGTCCTTTGTGAGGAAGCGCTCGGTGGCGAAGAGGTTGTTAAAATGTCCCTGGGGAGGTGGCGGCCGCGCTGGTCGGGCCCGGCCCCTGCGGCGGCGCCGGTTTACTCCCAGCCTGCAGCGGCCGGGCTCTGCTGCCCGTCCCCGAGGAAACGCCGCAGGCCGCCGCGGCCCCGGCCGCTTCGGGAGCGAGGTGCTGGCGGCGGAACGGCCCGGGCGCGGTGAAACGGTCGCCGTGGGGGGGAGTGGGGGTGTGAGGGGCGCTAACGGCCGCCTGACGGGCGGTAACGGCGAGCGGCTCGTCCGCACCTCGGTAGAATTGTCATTCTGGAGCCCGTGAGGCGGTGGCAGCGCCAGGTCGGTTTGCTTCAGGGGGCCCTGGGCTCTCTGAAGTGGGCGCCTGGCGTTCAGTTTGCGGGGAGGATCCGCTTCATCAGACGCCGAGTGGATGCCGCCGCCGGTGGTGGCGGGTTCTGGGCCGTCTCTCCTGGTAAAGGGTCGTTCTGGTTATTTCTGACCGTGCCCTCGAAGTCTGGTGTACAAAGCGTAGTATCGTTCAGAATGGTATTAAAGTATTATAAAATGTAATAGAAGCGGGTTTGATACTGGAGTTGAGCACTGCTATGAGGGTATCGTTGGAGAGAGCATTTAAAGGTGTAGTGTAGGTGACAAATTCTGTCCCACCCTCTTCCTGAAAAGGGAAGATGTGGCACAACTCAGAACTAGCATGTTAACCTTAAACAGACCATCTTTCCCCATGGCTTAATCTGTGATAGCATAGCATTATTCATGATAACTCTCTTACAGAATTTTCTCTGGTTTTTGTTGTCTTTTTTTAGAGTGCAGAAGGCTGTTGCTGAGAGGGGGCTGCAGGGAGCAGTGGCAGAGCTCGGGGAGGGGAGTGGAGGATGACTCAGCAGGGAGCTGTTCTTCAGGGTTACAACAACGAGCTAGTGAAATGCATTGAAGACTTGTGTATGCAAAAAGAAGAGCTGAACAAACAAATTCAGCAAGCAGAAGAAGAAAAAAATAAACTCCAGCATGAAATCCAAGTCCTGAGTGAGCAACTGGAGTGTGTATGTGAAAACCTGGACCAAAAGGTAGCTTCACGGAATGAGCTTGATAAAATTCTTGCTGAAACTGAAGCTGCTTATATGAAGATATTGGATAGTTCTAGAACTTTGCTTAATGTCCTGAAGAAGGAAGTGGGAAGCTTAAAACGTATGCCAGAACTGAAAACCAATGTAACATGAAATGGTCAAATGTTTGGACTCCACAGTGCTAAAATTCCACTAGGTGAGAAATATGCTTAGCCACAGAACCTTGCAACAACAGTATAAACAGAGAGGGATTTTCTTCCAACCTTTCTGTATGTTTTACTACTATTTTTAAATGCACTAGAAAATAGATGAAATAAAGTTGCTATTTTGCTGTTTAAAAGAAATCCAATTACTTAAACACTACAAAACTATATTGCAGATAAGTAGTTGAAGCAGGTGTGAGGCTGTCAATTTTGACATGCTGATGCTTCAAGACTATTCTGAAGGTAGGGAAAAAAGATCGTGTTTTATTGGTTGGCTTCAGAGGCTACCAGTGAATTCCTGCTTGATTGAAAGATAGTGGATGCAAATGATAGGGTACTACTTCTTTTCACTTATAGATGCTTAGGCTTTACTGTCAGGGAGGAAATAGAAACCTCTTCCTAGAGCTTCCTCTAGGAATTTGGAGTTCTGTTTGATGCGTGCACAAAGACAGCCCCCTGTTTACAATCATCTCTTACTTGTCTGGAATAACGGAGGGATAAGGTGAGCAAACATGACTAAGGCAGGGGCATGGAGGATTAAACTGTGAGAGACTATATATGGTTCATCGTCTTCTGAAGCTGTACTCAAAAAGCCTTGCTTAGATAGGAGGTGCACTGTGGTGAAAGACAGGTTTTGGTGCAAGTGCGTACCTCCCATGTGCAGGGCACAGCACTACTGGCAGCTACACCATGTAAGCTTGAACTAACTAATCCACTACGGGTAAGGAAAAGATGACTATTTCAATAGTGTCTAGAAGTAATGAAAAAACTACTGGGGTTCAGTCAGAAATACTAAGGATGAAATACATGGCCATGTATACACGTCTTAGCTGCAAGCCAACAATGGAACTACTGGAAACCTTTTTAGTGCCCTTTAACTCTATACTGATCTATTAAGTAATTGTAATAAGACTTTAAAGAGTAATGATCAATCTGGAATGGAGAGAAATGAAAAATGAAAGCTGAAAAGTAGAAAATGAGATTAGGAATACTTTGCAGCTGTTAGGTATTCTTACAGATGAGGTTAAAATAGAACTTAGTTTAGAGATCTGAGAGGAGGTAACAGCATGGCAGAAATATGAATTTAATCCCGTTTATTATTTCTAGTAGTTACTAAACCTCTCTGTGTTTCTGTGTGTGTGTGTACATATGCATGCATTTTGTCCTACTCATTCATGAGTTACAGCAGTAACTTTTTTTAAGCTGCATCTTATAGTCAAATCTTCATTCTATACCAATTAACTGAATTGAAAGAAGTGCAATTGTAATCTCCTTACTTGATAACTGTGTGTCTCTCAGGTGCAAGTGTAAAGGGTATGTAGATGTGAATAGTCTTAGTAATAGCTCTTCAGCAATAATAGGAAGCAAATCTTATGATGTTCGGGTTGCGATGCTGTGTCAGGGGTGAGTGTGACCGAGCTAATCAACAATTTACTTGTATAGCATTTCCACTGACTTCCCTCGAGTAATGCTGAGGTGGTAACATTAGATAATCTCAAGGGTACTGCTATTGTAATACTGCAGTATTCAGGACCGCCTTGTTTATATTGAAATATAATACAAAAATGCTATTTTTAGTAGCAAAAAAGTGATTTCTTTAACTGTATGTTTCTTGGCATTTTCTCTTCCCTTAGTGTAGTAGTAGTAACTGATTTACATCAAAATAGGAAGACTCAGGCGAAGGTATTAACTAAAGAGCAAGGACTTTATTTAGAGTTGCATATGTAAACTGCTGCTCCTTATTATCTGAAAGGGAACTTGAAATTGTCTATGTGGAAAAAAGATACTATATCATGGAAAGGTCATTTGTAGAGAATAGTACAGTTAGTTTTTCATATTATCTGTCTCCAATAATTGCAGGTTTGTTTGCCTTAGAATAATCATATTATAAGTAATGCCTCCTCTTGCACTACCTTAGGCTGTTAAAACTAAGAAAGTTTTAAGAGAAACCTTGCAAGTCTTTTAAGAAGTCTATTTCATGACCACTATTACATCTAAGTGTAGCTGTTACAGTGTCAGAACTAAAATACTAGAGATGTTTGAATTGTTTTCAGTTACGAAACAAAGGGAAAAATATAACTGTTGGCTAGTATTTACACACACTGGGGCCTCCCGACTTTCAAATAAGAAGTTGAAATGTTAGAATTCCATTCAGTGATCCCAGTCTATGAAATTTCTGTCTAAATTCAGGTTCACGAATGAATAGCAATAATACCATATCTGTAGGGCTTGCCTATTTGTAGAATAACTCCCAAGTGTGGCAGTCATTCTTAAGTAAGTGCACCTGCAGAGTTCTTAGTCAGAAATAGCTAGAACAGAAGTGATAATTTGCAGATTACAGCAGCTCTGGAGGGATAGTCTGCAATGGAAAGTTTGTGTGAAATAAGGCAGGTTATAAACTTAATGCATTGTACTTATTCCTGACTTAATTTTTATATTGATTTTATACGAGTGTCTGGGTTAGATCCAGTAATTTACTTGAGTGCTTACAATCTAGGAGCCTTAATGACAAAAGTTCAGGTTACCAAATTGTAGTACCTAGTCTAAAGTGCTGTGTTGGGTGTCTTGTAGCTTACTTGGTATGTGAAGAGACACACTTTGAAACTCCTACCTGTGCTTGATTCAAAGCTCTGGTCTAATTTCCTGAATTTATGTAGTAGCACCTTCACCTGTTTTCTAAATAACAGGAGGAGAGATAATGATTCCCAGCTTTTACAGCAATACTTCTTAAAAATGTACCTAGCACATACAACTGCATCAGAAGAAGTGTGGCCAGCAGGTCGAGGGAGGTGATTCGGCCCCTCTACTCTGCTCTGGTGAGACCCCACCTGGAAGTACTGCACACAGCTCTGGAGTCCTCAGCACAAGAAGGACATGGACCTGTTGGAGCGGGTACAGGGAGGCCACAAAGATGAACCGAGGTCTGGAGCACCTCTCCTATGAGGACAGGCTGAGAGAGTTGGGGTTGTTCAGCCTGGAGAAGAGAAGGCTCCGGGGACACCTTATAGCGGCCTTCCAGAATCTGAAGGGGGCCCACAGGAAGGATGGGGAGGGACTCTGTCAGGGAGTGTAATGATAGGATGAGGAGTAACGGTTTCAAACTGAAAGAGAGGACATTTAGATTAGACATTGGGAAGAAATTCTTTACTGTGAGGGTGGTGAGGCAATGGAACAGGTTGCCCAGAGAAGCTGTGGGTGCGCCATCCCTGGAAGTGTTCAAGACCAGGCTGGATGAGGCTTTGAGCAGCCTGGTCTAATGGGAGGTGGAACTAGATGATCTTTAAGGTCCCTTCCAGCCCAAACCATTCTATGAACTCTAGCTATCAACAGGTTTTTCAAAACATTGGAGCGTTGACTCTGCCAAGTAAGCTAAGTTTATTAAGTATGATAGAGTTTGGCGGTTACCAAAGAAACCACTTGTGAGCGGTATGTTTCAAGTAATTTTCTGTGTGGAGGTGGTTAATGTGAACCACTAGGTGAAGTCCCATATGCAATCAGTCACTCACAATCCATCACTGTCTCTGCAGAGATGTTTACCCTACAGTTCAGGTACCTCCCCACACACACTTTCTGCTAACAGCCTTACATGAGTAGATTGGGATGAGTCCTAATTTTGGGGGTGGAGAACCACATAAACGGGCATGCTCAGCTGCACAGTGGCCAGTTCCAGCAGGAGGCTGTGGAATCAGCCTCGCATTTGCTGGGTAAGGGTACTGCCGGGCTCATGCAGGATGTGTTGCTGTTGTTTCCTACCCTGGTAGCTCTTCTGAACATTAATTGGTGAACTACTTGAGTTTTATAGAGAACCCTAAGTCCTGTCAGTGTATTAGATGCACTCCATGTGTATGTCAGATTGACCATGGAGAATTTAGGCAGAGGGATGGCAGTTTTCTGGCACTTAACTTGGTGAATGCAAGAGATCTGTTTCTTTGGATTAGGAGGTCTTCAGACTAGGAAGACTAGGCATCTTCACCTGAAGAATTGTCCGTTCAAACAATGAAGCAAGCTGTAATCTAAACCCCGATAATTGGGTCTTGGATTGCAATTTCAGAATTAAATATCTCAATTCCATCTAGCTCTAGTGGTATAGGTATGTCTCATTCCAAATGGATTAAGCTAAATTGGAACAAAGTACTCATTCTGCAATAAGAACATTCAGAAGATGGTTAGCAAAAGGATCAGATGTCTACAGCTAATTCATCATGTAGACGAGTCCTGCGCAGAAGACCAATATCTGTTACTCCTTAGATGATTTTGCTTGTTAGGAGAAATTTGAGTTAGAAGATGTAGCTTGTGGCAGTTGGTGAAATTATCCTGAACTTTGAGTAGATCCTGGGCTCTTGAATTCTTATGTAAAAAGCAGATAAAACAGTTCATTTTTTTTTAATAAGTTTTTTTCTTCCTCTTCAGTAGTGAGAGAAGAAGTATCAATACATGCTTTAATACTGATTTGTTTGTATGTTTTTGTTGGGTTTTTTTAAACAGATATATGGATAGACAAGTTTTCCTACAATCATAGCACTCATTTAGCTTTTTTTTAAATGTAAGTGTATGGTTTTAAATATAGATGTAAATCTCTCCTCTTTTTTTTTTTTTCCTGTACTGGGGGAAGGACATATTAGCCTTTAGTTTAGTTTGTGCACTAATTGCTTTGTCAGCTGCTGTTGTGTTATCAGGGCAGGGGGGAGTCAGGCACTGTGGCCACTTCTCGGATGACTGTTCTACACTTCTTTTAAACTGGGAATGGGCCTTTTTGTTCTTTGCCCCTTACTGCTTTATGAATCTGTCTTTAATTTCAGTTACCCCAGAGTAGTCCTTGATTGTTGTCTTCCTCAGTTGATTTTCAGATGTAGTTTTGTCCAATATCTAGCTGTATAAACCAAATGTGTGCAGATGATGCAACTTACATGTTAGCTATTAATAAAACCTGATGGAGAGGTTCAGCCTTGTGGAAATGGGAGCTACGTATTATTTGGTCATTCATAGGTTTAGTTTATGGGATTTATGTGAAAAGTAGCTTATTAGTGTAGTTTGATTTTACAGAAATACGAAGTTAGAAGACATGGGGCTAATAAAACACTGATCTTTTTAGTGGCTTCAGTAGTTTCACAAGTCTTGTGGGGTAGAACAGTCTGCATTTTTTTGTCTATTTGTGCAAGACTAGACTATGCTGCAGTAACCTCTACAGTACATTAGTAAACTTTAGTATGAACGTGGATATCTTATTTAGCAGCAGCATTGAAAATGATGGTGTCAAATCTTTGTATTTTGACTGTAGCTAGCCTGTTGCTTGCTTACATCATTCAAAGTTGGTAATATTTGTATGTATATTTAATTTGAACATCATAAATGGGAAAATGTTACTCTTGGAATAGGATTTGTCTGTATTGGAGGAAAATGGGTACCTGTAGACAGAGATCACATTCAAGAAAAGGCATTTGAGAAAAGTCAGTCTCCCTCTGGAGGTGGGATTGATTGTGATTCTGCTGGCTGTGATGGGAGCTTCGGTTTTGCACACACCTCACTTCGATGTGTATGAAGTTATTTGGGATGACTTTTCTTCTCTGCTTACCACCACTCCTGGTTTGTAGAATGTATGTACTTGACCCTGAGGGATTTATAATGGTGTTGAGTGTTCTCATTTATTATCTTTTCAGAGGCAGACACATAGCTTCCTGCAGTGGCCAGCCTAAATCAAGAAGACAGAAGTGTTAGGTAGGGACTGTAAAACAAAGTAAGAGGCTGAACAATTCTTAACACTTAATTTTAAACATTTTTTCAAAGTATGATACCGAATAGACTGACCATGGAGCATTTTAAAGTTAAATCTTCATAGTTGTTATTTTTGAGCTTCATACACATAGGTTCTCATGCTCTGATGAGAGCTGTTGTAAGGATCTTTCCATTGATATGTGGTATATGGGAGCACTTTGAAAAAATTATTTCCATCATAGTCCATGACAGATCTGTAACTTAAATTTTTTTAAAATCCCTTCATTGATTTAGTTGAACGTAGTAAAAAAAAAAATAGAAAATTTCTTTCCTAAATGCTTTCAAACCTCCCTGTCTGTATTCAGAATGAGATCTAATTAGTATTTGTAGTATTCTCTTGTTACATGGTTATTAACAAGTTGATACAACTTAGAGACCCATTATGATCAGGCGTGTCTCAGTTCCAGAGAAAAAATCCTTTTTGCGTTCTGCAAGCTTTAGCTTTTTGATATTGGTGGTATTCAAGGCTGAATCATACTCTGTCATATGTTTGAAAACAAAAAAAAAAACCCTAACTTGTAGTAATTCTTCATATGCTTATGCAGTTGTTCAATAACAGAAATCCTGCTGGAGATATGTGCTGTGAGACCATTCAAACCAAGTGGTTATAATGGTCATAGGTTACTGTTGTAAGGTCCACTGAAGCAAGCAGACAAAAAGAAA
The DNA here is from genome assembly GCA_013400135.1 of Rhinoptilus africanus. NCBI lineage: Eukaryota > Metazoa > Chordata > Aves > Charadriiformes > Glareolidae > Rhinoptilus > Rhinoptilus africanus. Next base: position 226,430 of record VXBO01000363.1, read on the forward strand.
ACCTAGTCCATGCCATCAGTCACAAGGAATTTGATCACAATCAGGTTATCTTTAAATGCACAAGCTCAGGTACAGCTGGAAGCAGCAGTACTGGGCTCAGCAAGGGTTAATCTGCCCTGCCAAAAAGCAGTCAACCGTGTGGACACTCTTATGAAACTTGTCCACTCAGGAGTCACTGGACTTGCTGGAAAAGTGTAACCCCTTTCTGTTCTTGAAACTCGGGGAATTCTGTCTTTTAGTGACATGCAACATTAGATATGACTCCATGAGAAGGATACTTGTTTACAGTCCTATTCCCTGTCGGGGCTTTTCTCTGAAGCTTAAAGTGTTCTTGCTTTTGGATTCAAGTTGTTCGAGTTCAAAGACCTGTGGCCAAAGGAAAACATACAGATGCCTAAGCTCCGCTGAAGTCTGCAAGCCTGTAAGTGGTTTGTATTCACTGTGTAGTACACCAAGTTCTTGGTCAAATGCTGGCTAATTCTTCAGTTGAGTTGCAAGTTTTGTGGTTGCTCTTAGTAGTTTAAATGATTTGCAACAAGCGTTGCTTGTTCAATTTGGAATGTACTTTCGTTTTTTTGTTTGTTTGTTTTTTAATGAAGTATTCCATTGAGGCCTCCTGTGGCACTCTGCCATAGGCATTCATGTTGTGCGTGTGAATATATGGGCTTTCTTTGGGAATGTCAGAAAGAAACTACCTGTACAACCGCAATTTAAGTGAGACAAGATTTGGGTTTACACCATGCTGTGCACATTTTAAAAAGTGTTTAAAAATGCCAAGTATATACATACATATATTTATATAGGACATATAAACAAGTGCTTCCAATCAACAGATCACAAAGTACCTTACAGAGGATGTTAATATCTTTATCGCCCTTGATGAACAGTGACATTTGATAGTAATCTGCCACAAATCAGGGACAAATCTGGGAATGGTGGCTTTGCTTTTTCAGCCTCAACTGAATGCTCTGACTTGGGCTGCTTCCAAGGGATTCACATCCTGTTTGGCGTTTGACATAAACCAACTGGATTATGCATTTTCAACCTGCGTTTTGGGGGAAGGGAAAGAAATAACTGAGTAGATGTATATTTTCTGCTATTACTCACCTTACATGGCATGCAGCATCATGATAATGTTTAAAAGTATTACTTACTTATCCATGCATATACGCTTCATGACAAAGTATCCCAGCTCTGGAGCAGCTGTTCTCACTTTCCAGACCTGCTCTCTCCAAGTCCCTACTGACATGTATTTGGGAACTGACTTTAGGAGGCAGGTCGCAGGAACAGAAAGAACTTTTAATGATAGTTGGTAATTAATTACCTTTCACAAGTCTAACCTTGTTCAGATAGATTGTCTTTACAGACTCTGCTGTTTTGTCTCACTTTCATCAGGCCTCTTACTACCTTATGCTAGCCTATGTAAGCCCACCAGGTATTTGTACCGACAGCCTTGAAGGGTTTTCTAGACGTTGGGGCTCCTTGGTGGAGGATCTTACTTCTAGTCCATCTAGAATGGTATATAGACCACGTAACAGCATTCTGACCTCACATAACAGCAACAAGCTGTGTGGCAACCATATTCCACCACAGCTCATTTTGGGTTAATGGAACTGAGGTACCATGGCAGGTCAGGAATTGTAGAGATATGGATGGATAGGCGTCTCCTATAAGGAAAAGAAGCTGGCTGTATGAATTCAGATTAAAACCTACTTTAATCTAGGACAGTTGGCACCTGACAGCAGTATTCTTTTATTTCACATATTACAATAAATGTATACCCCTTAAAATATACGTATAAATATACTGAGCATTTTAATAGGTGTAGAATATTCTTGGTAGAAACCTGTCTAATATATCAGTACTGTCTGCCATTAGAGAGGCCAATTTAAATAGGCTGGTCACAAGCAACTTGCATTAGGTTGTGTGCCCTCTGCTTTCAGTAGCACCCCCAGTCTTGCTACTATATAAACCCTCATTTGTAGCTCTGTCCTCCTCTTCCTGCTGCAACAGCTTTCGTTGACCCTGTTTCCTAGCCCCTTGTTTACCATGTTTTTAGTTATCCCAAGCTGCTGACCAGAAGCACTCTGTTCTTCTGCCGTGTGTTGTGTTGGAGATACATTCAGTATCTTCCGATTGCCCAGCCATGCTCTGGCACACTTGGAAAAATTGCTTGCAAAGTTAAACAGACTTCATTCAGTTTGATAGTGCCACAAAAGTTATAGTTAGACGAGGTAAGAATATCATATGGTAGAGAAACAACAGACACCTGAGGAGTTTCATCCCATGAAAAATACATCCTAAAAAGACTTTTAGGGTGAAGTAATAGATGGATGGAATGTGATGTTCCTGATATGCTGTGGATATTAAAGAACAAATTTATTATGCTTGTCCATGAGAATATCCTTGTCCCAGCAAATGCAGACTTTGTATAAACTTTTGCAAATAAAGAAGGCCTATATGGGATGCTGTAATTTAATTAGTATTCAGGCTATGTGCAGAGTAACTTGAGTGAGAAAAGACTAATCTTGATATTAAAAAGAGGAAAAAGGAATATAATACTGGAGTTTGCAGATCAATGATCTCATTGAGGAAGCCACTATGGGTCAGCTAGGTAGTTTTTCAAAGCTCTGAGTATGACCTATATTGCAAAATAATCAGCATGTGCTAAGGTAGCGGAGTACACTCACAGTAAGGCTACTTGTAAAAAGTTACATCAAGACATCGTACGTATTCAGCAATTTTCTTTGTAATCCTGCTCTAATTTAGAAACTAATATATTCCCCAGTAAGGTGTGCTAGAGATAAACATTCCAGATGCCTTAATCTGCAGGGAGGCAGGAGAGGCAATTAAAAGTCTGCATGCTGTGAAATCTCTGGGTACCAACAGTGTCTGCACAGACTTTTATAACGTTTTAAGGGACAATTCGTTTTCCTGCTGTCTGGGATGACTGAATGCAAAAATAGTATGTGAATGAGGACAGTAGCTCAGTTATTTTCACACTGGCTAAAATCCTGCTGGTTTGCATAAAGGTTTCTATTTTTATTTACTGATAACAAAGTCTTGGTGACAAACTGGCTTTTCCAGACCAGACAAATTCTGTTTTCTTTTATTAGCATGCATCGTTTCATCTCTGACAAAGAAAGGGCAAACTTCTGATAATGTGGTGAAACAACCTGGGGCAGAGCAGTGTCTGGTGCTGGCCTCCATCAAAGAGAAAAAAAGCACAAAAGGGCAACATTTCTGGCCTTAGTCTGAATTGAGCGGGGTTGCTTGCAAAAGTAGCAAGTGAGAAGACTTCTCTTTTTTTTTTATTATTTTATTTGTTCCCTCCTATAACATTATTGGGCTGAGTAGGGAAAGAATTTTCTTTCTCTTTAAAGGTATGAATAATAATAAATGGGATAATTTGCTCCAAGAAAAGCTAATTCCATGTGGGAGGCAGCTAAGGCTGTCTCATGGGAGCTCTGTTTTTTTCCTTCAGAAAAGAGTTTTCATCATGCAAATTATAAAAGCCAGCAGCCATTTAAGGGGAAGGAGAAACAACAAAATCCTGTGTTTGCTTGTCATTGCAGACCAATTAGTCTTCCAGTAGCTGCTCTTCTGTGTGCAGTTTCTTGGTTGCAAGTACTGCCTGTCCAAAACATGGGGTTTTGGTTTCAGACCTCTTCACTTTAAAATACATTTTTTTATTTTAGATGAGTTTAATAAAGCAGTGCACATATTGGTGCTTATATAGTAAAGCAGTGCACATATTGGTGCTTATGTAGGTATGAAATTTGTCTATAACTGTTAGTTAAAAGTACTTTTCACTTGCTTAGTATGCCATGCTTGTTACACCATGTATTATTATTACACTGATGTAGCTAGAATGAAGCTTGGTTCTTGGATATTAAGATGAGCCTTTTAACTTAGATTGTGCCTATATTTTATAGTTTCGGGTGTTGGTGAATTCAGTGACCAAACACAATGAGTTGTAACTTGATTTCTGTGGCCTTAAATTAAATCTTCCCATATTTCTTTGCATGAACATTTTTGTTTTAAATAACTTCTGCATTTGGTTGATGGAAAAGCGCAGCCAAATATTTTAAAGAGATAGCAAAAGTCGTTTGTTTTGGCTAACAGTACACTTTCTGTATAATCTCATCCAGGAGAGATTTTAGGTGTGGTACCTGTTCAGAGCCTGGACCCTCAGAGCACAGAACAGCCTCCCTTTCCCAAGTCCATCATTCCCACCACACGTGAACATGCCAGTCGGTTTTGCAAGGCCCGTGGGACAAGGGGCCACCTTGTGGGTGCTGGTAGAGAGCAGGTGATCAAATAAGTGAAGGCAACACATGCTTTACAGAACCACCCCAGGCAGGCTCATGCCGAGGCAGTCGGGAGGACTTGGGTGTCTCTTCTCTATTTCTACTCTGCATGAAGTGTAAATAAAAGTAAATACATGTGTGTGTGTGTATGCTGCTCGAGCTACTCGATGCTACCTTTGCTACGTTGGGATTCTGGGAAGTTATGAATTAATTTGTAGTTGAAATCATCTCATTAGCATGAGCAAAGCCCCTAAAACCAACCAAAGTAAGTAGTTGTGCGATGTTACTGCATTTCAAAGTGTTGAATTTCTGCATCTAACTTCTGATTCTGATGCTCTGTCCTGCGTGGTAGCAAAGAGGGTAACAAAACTCATTTTAAAGGTCTGGAATGAGTTTTAAGATGATATTAAGAATTTAATAAGTGCCCAAGAGGCTTTCATACCACAAGGCTTACTGAAAGTTAGTGGGGTTTGTGCTCTGCTTGCTATTGCTCTGGACTTCAAGATTCAGGATTCCTGGTGCATTTCTCGAAGGCCTGGCTCCTGAAATCAAGGTATTTTCTTTGTTCTTCTTCCCCTTTGAAGTTATATTTCTGTTCCTTGTAAAGAAAAGGTTGAAAACACAAAAGCAAGTAAACATGAAAGGCTCAGAAATAAAAGGCAAACATAAATAATTCTATGTCTTTTTCATGACTTAATGACAGTCCCAAGCTTTGTGCTTGGCCTGCTGCATGTTTCTTTGAATGCTGGAAGCTGGTACTGGTAAAAGTCCTATTGAGAATTTCACCCCGTTATACTCCAATCACAGAAGATGCAATTACAATGACTTTAAGACAGGTACTTTAGTAATCTGTGGTTGTAGATGCTGCAGCACACAATGTATTTTCTTTACATGAATATTTAAATTCCTCTTACTGTCTCTAGCAACTTCACCCCCAGCTTTCTGCAGTTGCTATGTGTTACTCGGACGTGTCAGGGCAGCTCCTTCCAGCCCAGCCTCAACACGATCTGCGGGTGTCACGGAGCAAGGTCTAGTTTGGAGGCTGAGCTCTGGAGCTCCCAGGCCAGCAGAAGCTGGAAGCCCCATGGGGTGGCAGGGGGAGGGAAGGCTGCCGGCTCCTTGGAAAGAGCGTGTCCAGCAGCAGTACATGGCCCCTCTTCTGCCAGAAGAAACATCAGCTTGATGTGACGCTTCCCAGAAGTGGGAATGTTAGAGGAATGAGCAATGGAGAGGCAGGGACAATTCAGGGCTGAAAGAAGGTCTAGGGGATCTCCTAGTATCACAATATATTCAGCCCATGGAAATGAACACAGGAAAGGTAACTGGGAAAATGACTGAAGAGAAGGGTTTTCTAACATTTACAGAGCTTTCTTTGGAGTCTGAAAGGCCAAAAATACAATCACAACTAGCTGGAGACTGAAGATGGGATTTAGAAATGGAATAATTTATCAAGCTGGAGCTAAAAATAGAAGTAAATGCTGTATAAAGGGCAGGGTGAAGATGTTTTAGCAAAAGTGACACTAAAAAAGAGAGGATAAACTGCTGAGGACATCCAGAGAGATCAAGAGAAATTTTTCTGAGAGGCGAATGTCACCAGAACTTAAAAAGTTGTCAAATTTTAAAAATGTTTCTATAAAAAAATACATAAATATACTATCTAACGTCAAGAATAATTTATCACAATAGAAATAAGATAACTGAATCCTCAGTAAAATAAAGATGAATTTTGATGCTATTCCACAATTATTCTTGACAAACGTTTTTAATTTGACCCAAACAATAGCAAGGAGGCTTTGTGGGTGTCATAATATGAGATCTAGACCTGAATCATTTGTTTCAGTCATCACAGTTAGGGGACAGTAAGAGGGAACATGACAAAAATATAGAAAACAATGAGCAGGGCTGCACATAATTTTGTCTCTCATATTTCTGTAATAAATCTCATGGTAGTTTGTGGTTTGCTTAAAGCCTCAGCTCCCAGATCCGTGTGGTATGTAAGAATCGAAGATTTCATCACAGAAAAACAAATTTCTAATTTTTACAATTGCAAGAAGACTTTAATATACAGCAAGAGAAGGAACCAAAATAACATCTTTTGAGAGACAAGTTTGTACATGTTTTCACTCAAAGCCTAAAATCTACCTTCTTACACTAAAAAAAAAATTGAAAGGCATAAAGCTGTGACTTGATCCTTGCTGTTAGACCTCAGGTCGGTATTTATAGTGCGTTAGTTACTCCGATGGACATTGCGAAGCCTTGTATCCCACCCTCTTCTCCCCTTGGCGACATTCCTATAGAGCCTTGGAAACAACATGCCTCTGCCCTCTGTTTTACTTGCTTTTTCCTTCAGCAGATGCTGACGAGCCCAGCGTCTGATTGCAGTTCTGATCTGGAATAACTCCAGGGGCGTGCACCAAGCCATCTCCTGACAGGGTGGTGGCGGCGAGGAGAGTCAGGACTATTGTTCTCCCTCCCCGTGTCCCTCCCGCAGCAGCAGCCAGCATTGTTCCTCTTTATTTACTTCCTCTCTCTGTAAACCAGCAGGGCTCGCAGCAGAGGGACGCAGCTCTCCTCGTTAGAATAATCAGGCTGATATATGAGAGAACGACAGAGTGAAGGAGAGCTCCTTCTGCGGCGTTCACCGCTCCGGGCTGGGCACCCGCCCAGCTGCTGGCAGTGCGGTGCTGGGCCTTCATCCTTCTCCTGCCCCTGCCTACCCAGGCAGGCTTGAGGGCCCCCAACCCTTCAACCGTACGTCTCAGTGAAAACGTACAGATACACTCAAGAAACGCTTTTTTCCTTCACGTGGTGTTCTTCATAAGTTGTATGTTCTAAGGTAATACTGAAAGTCGAATTAAAATAATAAAGGAAGGGAAAACTCACATGTTGGACCCTTCCATAGTGTTAGCTAAGTGGAAAGTTTGGCTTACAAAATGCTCCTCAAGGCGGTTCACTGCGTCACTGAAACAGTGAGAGATATTATGGCTTTGTTCCTCTTCTGCACTGTGGAAGTTTTCCATTACTTTTAGGTAAGGCTTATGTATGAGGAGTTACGAAATTTCCTTCTTCCCGGGAAAGTATTACCTTTTTTTCATTGCATTTCCTTGGTATCTTCATGGCAAAATACAGTGTGTACCTGGGATGTTGTACTGCACGGTGGAAGACCCCTTTAAAATGTATTATACAGGCAAACAACAACAACAAAAAGATCATTGGCAATTCTGCCTCTTGTGTTTCTGCCTGGCATCAGAATCAAACTCCAAACTTGTAAAAGTTGCCAGCTGTTTCCACTTCCCAGTGCGATCAATGATTGTGATCTTCTTTAGGAAAGAAGCCATACCAATCGCTTGTCTTTGCTAACAGGATGGCATTTGGCATGCCTGAAAGGCAACTAAATCATTGTGTAAATCATTCCTCCACATCTGTTAGAGTATTTTTTGTTTGGGAGCAGATTGATGGTGTCAGAGTTTCAAGAGCAGTTATTCCTAGGCAGTAGCCCTCCGTATTGCAAACACCATGAAAAGCCTCAATGAACCCAAAATGCTCAGAGCATAATCAAGCCAGAGAAATGAAAGCAATTAAGGAATGAAATATGTATTACAAACTAACAAACTAGCGAAATGCCTCATACTAGCCATAGGAAAAAACAAGTCCCACCTTCACATTGTCCCATATGCTCTCAAGAACGTGTTCTCAGATGGAACACCTGCCTCTGTCTTTTGCATACAGAGAAAAGCAGTGCAAGACCCAACTTCACCCATCCCGTTCCCCCATGCAAAGCCTCAGCGTACTTTTGGCTTAGCAGGTTGGCAATTCTGACTGGCACAAAGTTGATCCATGTGGAAATCCTCCCTCTTTTGACAAAGCTGCATTCCAGAAATTGAGCAAGAACACTCCCCTTCATTTTGTAAGGCGGGAGAGAGGTGGGGAGGGTGACCCCAAGACCTGGCCACTGCGCTTTGCTAGAAGAAAAAAATTAGGGCATACATTCTTCTGTGTTCACCAGAAAACAGAAAGCATCTACAACCCTAGCCAAACCACAGTTTTATTGTTCAGAAGTCAGTGTTTCGATACGTAAGTACACGACATGATTTTTTCTGCCTCCAGACAGAGTAATTTCACTGATGGACATGGGGCATTTCCATAGGAAGAGTTCAGTATTAGTGCTGTTGTGTGCAAGGGCCATCCATGGGGAAGAGACACAGCTATAAAATGGAGAAATGGCTAAAACACTCGGCAGTGTGCCTCTCTCCTAAACAATCACACTGTACTTCCTTTCCCTCTCTCTTCTCCAAATTGCTGCCTTGGGGAGGTAAAGAATTGCCATTGCCATAAACCGTAATCAGGATCATCTGTGCGGAGGGAAAGGCCTTGCTCAGATATCAAAGGGGTCTTAAACTGCCAAAACTGACTTTCATTTTAACTGGGAAACGAGTGCTCTTGAATAGCAATGTTCCTGTGAATGTCTGTTTTGTTTTGTTTCAGCTCGTTGGGAATCTTTGCTGCAGCGGTATTGATCGAAGCTCCCAGACAATGAGCCTGGGATGAGGAATCACATACGCATTCCAGAAACATTTTTCTGTGCTGAACTCGTCTCAGCAGTGACAGTGCCCGGCTTTGTCGTCCCCTCTGCCAGGGCGCTGCCTTCCGGGGCTCGCCTCTTTGTGTTTGCATCGCTGCTTGCCTAAATAACTCCACATTTTCTGCATTCCCAGAATCCGGTTGTCTGGATTGGGGAGAAAAATGAGATAACAACTCTTCAAGGGTATTTTTGCAGCCACAGGAGCAGTTGATGTTTGGATGAGCTCTCAATCATTCAAAGGCCAAGCATGACAAGAAAAATGAGACATTAAATCTTTGCAGTCAAATATAAAACCACAACATCACAGTGCCTCAGCCGCCCGTGTGCTGCCTCCCTTTTTTTGTCTCACAGGGTGACAGTTGACTGGAGAGGATCTACACTTCAAAAAAGTTTAGTTTAAAATATATTTCCAAACTTATCTTTGTCATGGACCCAAACTGCACACTGAACTTTGGGGAAATTCAGATCCACATTTCCATCTGTATTTCATGGCTCAATTCCAGCCATAGTTTAAAACAAAGAGGCTTAGCTGCTCTTAGCTGAAGTCAAGTACTATGTTCCCCCCGCTTCTCCTAGGATATGCTGTATTAGAGCAAAGACTCATTTCCATCATCTCAGAATTATGTTCTGAATTCTTTTTAAGTACCGCTAAACACTTTGATGAAAAAGCTTATTTTCTAAATTCTACCTTACGTTTAAGACGAACTGCAAGGAATGGCAGTGGAAAGAACGGGTTGTCAGCAAAGCCTGTAGAGGTCCATTCTGAAAAAAAACTCTCACCAAGACGGTAGCTACTCGTAAAACACACTTCTTGTCTGATAATAGAAAAATATAATCTGTCATAAAAGTCACAGCTCCTTCACCGCTTCCCCTCTCAGCTTCCTCTGCGAACAGCTGTCAATATGTGTGTGAAACCAGCTTAAAAAGAAAGCAAGATGGGTTTGCTGTCTGATGCAAAACAAACTGATCCTTTATACAGAGCTTTTTCAGGTAGAAAACCCTCTGGAGTTAATTGGATGGGAGTATTTAGGTTATTTTTCATCACTGCAACATGTTGTTTTGCAACACAAAATATGTCCATTTACAGTAAATAGAGAGATGTCTGCAATAAATTTACTTCGGAGTTTTGGAAACACAGATGGTATTTCTTGCACTTTCCCAAAGGGCTACATTTGCTCCTGAAAAAGCAGAGATTTTAGCTATTCTGTTATTTTTAGGAGTTTGTTCATCCCTGTCCCTTCTACTTCACTAAGAAGAGATAAAATCTGATTTACAGTTTATCTGCAATCAAGCAAGGAGGCGAAACAATTTACTTTGTCACTTGCAGTATGTTTCTGCTGCCTCCAGCGTTTAATTTTTAAAGAGTACATTTGTAAAAGAAATCGTGGAGATTATGTACTCCGAAAGACAAGTCTTACCATTCCGTAAATTTTGGATAGGGAAAAACATGCATCGCTGGTGTGACACAATAGCTGACATCATAACTAACAGTTTTGTCCCCGGAGTCACATCCTTCTAGAGCCCCTTCTTCGGGGGAGCCCGGACCGGGCGCCTCGCCCTTACAGCCAGGAGGTGGCACGATGCTCCCGCCGTCTTCCAGCCCTGTTCCCTCCCCGCTCCCGCCGTGTTCCAGCCCTGTTCCAGCCCTGTTCCCTCCCTGCTCCCTCCCCGCTCCCGCCGCCCCCCGGCGGGGCTCCCGCTGCTCGGCGCTGCTGCTGCCCAGCTCGGTCCCGGACTTGCCAACGACGAAGCCCTCAGCGATAAGATTTTCACAAGCAGCAGGTCCTTTCCAGTACTTTACTTTTCTTTTTCTTTTCTTTTCTTTTCTTTTCTTTTCTTTTCTTTTCTTTTCTTTTCTTTTCTTTTCTTTTCTTTTCTTTTCTTTTCTTTTCTTTTCTTTNCTCCTCTCCTCTCCTCTCCTCTCCTCTCTTTACCATTTCAAACAGCTGAGGTGGAGCTTACCCTCAGCGCTAAAGAGAGAAGGAAAAATAGAATAGGACCAATCTTTTTTAAAAATATATTTATATATGAATATGCCTATGTAACATTTTGTAACTACCTTTGAGCTTATGTTCACAAGTGTCTCAAAACATTTTTGGATTTTTCACCATTATGTTGCAAGACATTAAATCCAGGACGCTCCAGTGAGGGCAGAATTGCTGTGTCCTTTAACCGGAGAGGGTAATGGCATTATACAGCTCAGAGTAGGGCCTGCCTGCGTCCCACTGCAGTATAGGCATCTAAGTGTGAGGGCTGACTCAAAAGCCAGCTTGTCTTTGCTTCCCTCTAGAGTCGATGGATAGATCTGGCACCTCCAGAGTGATTCAGCACACACAGCTATCAAAAAAACCCATGCAGTTAACCCCCCGCCACAGGGGGGAAAAAAATAAATAAAATTCAGACTTTGGGGGCAATAAAATACAACATTTTTTTTTACATCTGTAATTGTGATTCTTAACTTATTCCAACTGAACACTGTGAAGTAAAAATCATCACTCTTTCATTTATCATGTTAAAACACACAGAAAATGGCTTATAGAAGTAACTGGCCAGTGACCACCTGTTAAGAAGTGAGAGGAATACTCTTATGGCGGAACTGTCATTGATTAAATGGCAAAACCTGCAAATGAACTCAGGGAGGAATTCAGAAACCTCTCAAGCTGCAAATTCTTGCTCAAAGTGTACGAAGTTCTGAATTACATGTTTCATTTAACATTTATAATAAGCAAATGGTGACTCTGAGGCAAATCTGAGGGCAGCGTGGCAATCTGTGCAAACTGCTGCTGCCTGGCAGACGCAGCAGCTCTTCCTTCTGACGCCCTGCAGATTCCTTTGCTGTCTGGGATTCCTCTGGCCTTTCCGATTTGACACTTTCCTTGCTGTTTCTGGGATCAGAGCAAACACATTTTAAATGTTCATCTTTTACAACCCCTGTAGTACTGCGTATGCCTCTAGTGTCACTCATGGCTGTAATCCTAAAGCAGCTCAACAGAGTTGGTCCTTACTTCATGGGAACTTTTAAAAGTCCTGATGGATGCCTACCTGCACGTGCAGGCACCTAAAATCTTTTCACTATCTGGTCCTTGCTTCGGCCACTTGCTGCTTCATTCCTACAGATAATTTGCTGTCCCAAATCTGGGTTCTTTAGCCGGTGTGCAAGCCAACAACACACAGAGCAGAGGTATTTCCAAGTGTATTCCGTTAATGCACAGAAATGGGGTGCTTGTCCCAAGGGACCACATCTTAGTTTCAAACATTTCCCTTTTTATACACTGATTGTTATATATTCTAACAATTAATAAATATTCATTGTTATTCTCTTTAATGATTGCTTGAGATTTCTTCACTTCCTATGTAAATTAGGGCGCAGACTCTGTTTTCTTCTTCCATTGTTCTCTTCTGAGTAGGCAGTGTCATTTTGGTAGGTGGTCAATGAGTCAGTGGCCGCGATCTCCCCCTGCTGAAATTACCTTTTACCTACTTCTCCTCCAATCTTGGCAGTTCCAGGTGGTTTTCTCGGTTTACTGACCAAGCCAACAGTCCATCACTCTCTTGACAGGAATATCGTGCTTATCAACAAAGCTACATTGTCTAGTAGTTAGTTCCTTAATTTAATCTTAGATAAATCATGTCTAGTTACTATTTCTCTGTAAATGGTGAAAGAGGGTTGGGGCCGTATAGAGGACTTTTAGCAGCGACAGCAGGTTCCCTTGGTTGCTTTGATTACATGTTACATTTCCTTTTTCTAGTTAATATCAATTTTACTACAACAATTGAAGACAGTCACAAAGTAGGATTCAAATCAAGTTTGAAATCTGGAGACAGCCTGACCACAGTATCTTGTGTGTATTGCTCAGAGGAGGTTCTTTTTCCACAGGTCCAGCATTTTTTTGCTTTTGAGATTTTTTGACCAGTTATATTTTGTCTTTTCTTGTTCTGTCCATAGAGAAATTCTTTACTTCTCCCACTGAACAAATAAAAAGAACTTGGCTAACTTAGCGTCATCCTCAACAACACGTTCTCTGGCTTCCTTTACGAGCTGTATAGCATCCCTTGACTCCTTAACAGCACCAGCCGAGGGGATGCAATGCAGTAATCTGGGTGGATAGGAAAGAGAATGAGCTATCAGCAGAGCTGGTCCAACAAACCATCAGCATCTACCACTTCCTCCCTTGCTGCAGGAAGCCACGTGTCAGCGGCTGTGAGCACAACCTAGAGCTTCCATCAGGAGGTAAACAGTGGTGAGAGCAGTCTTATGAGGAGCGGCTGAGGGAACTGAAAGTTGTAGAGAGGTGGGGGTCGGTTTCTTTTCCCAAGTAACAAGTGATAGGACAAGATGAAATGGCCTCAGGTTGTGCCAGGGGAGTTTTAGGATGGATATTAGGAAAAATTTCTTCACAGAAAGGGTCATCAAGCATTGGAACAGGCTGCCCAGGGAAATGGTGGAAGCACCATCCCTGGAGGTTTTTAAAAGTCATGTAGAAGTGGTGCTGAGGGACATGGCTTAGTGGTGGTTTTGGCAGGGTTAGGTTGATGTATGGACTCTATGATCGTAAATGCTTAAATGTCCCTTCCAACCTAGATGATTCTATGGACACGATACTGATCAGGTTAAGAATCATTTTATTAGTAGAGCCTACCTTGCAGGTTTGGCTGCAAGCACCATTGGGAGATCCCACCAGAGGAGAGGAAATCGTGGACAAATGGCCACTGCACAGTCACAGTCAGTCAGCGCTCGCATGCCAGTCCAACATGCCCAGAATATGCCGGACTTGCTGTGTCTGTCCTTGGCACAGCTTCTGGCTAGTGAGGTGGTGAATTCCGCCACTTCCACACGGTTGCTCTCAAGGTCTACTGAGGGTTTGTACATCAGCCTACTTGCAGGTTCAGGCTTTCTCCCTACAGGCAGCACAGCTTTAGGGGAAGTGGGGCTTCCAAGACATTCTAGTGCCAGCCTCAGTTCCTCAGTGCCACGGCTTGTTTGGAATTATCACTGCTCATGAAAAACTGTACACAGCTGTCCTTGGCAGAGTTGTAAATTGGAAGACATCCTTCACTTGCCAGAGGGCTGTTTCTTCATATTTCATGTTTTCCACAGTAGCACATACAGACACATCCTTGTCCTGTTGTCACAGGTCTGTCCAGTTGTATCCCGTGTAAGTCAAACTCTCCCTTTACAGACTTCTGCGGCTAAACCACAAACTTCCACCTCTGCTGTATCTCTCTTGCAAAACTGAGTGGATCTTCTGATGTGTTGATCAGCAGCGTGTGGTGCATGGGGTAACAGCGAACTGCTCAGCAGGAAGGGGCTGTGCGGGGCCCCCGCTCAGACTTGGTGCCCTGATGTGGGACCAAGTGCATCCCATGTTGCAAGACCTCATCTCTTGTGGCATCAGATCTCACTGCGTCCCACCGCAGAATAAATTTGAAACACTGTTGGTACAGACGTGAACCTTGAGGTGCGCAGTTTCTTGCCTAGTATTTCTCTTCTTGTTAAGGTAAGCACATTGTATGCCACCAGAAGCGGTCACAAGAAAAAGAAAGCAGCACTTGGGCAAAATGGCAACGGGAATTCAAAGAGGAAGTGGTCAGTATTCACTCATAACATTTGCCGAACTTATTTTCTCTTTGTTCCCTAAGTCAGGAAAAACTATTACAGTAGCTAGGAAAGGGAAATATTTCTTTCTGTTTCTAAGCATGTGAAGCAGACTCCCTACTGGCAAAAGCTGCCCAGCACATTTTGTTCTGTGGTGTGTAAAGCCTGCAACTGTACGTTGATTGCACCAGGAGCAAAACGTGTGGAAGGACCATATGTTAGCTAAGTCCCATTTAGCTCCTGCTTTGTGTAAGCCCTTGTTTTCTTTTCTTTTCTTTTTTTTTTTTTTAGAAGTATGTTCCTCTGGTATTTCATTTCCTTTTTTACAAATGCGAAGTTTGGTGTTATGAGGATGTGGCCAACTTCTGATGAAGAATGTTTTGATGATGAGTGTGACCATTAGGGAAATGACAAAGGTGGACAGAAAGAGTGGCAGGAATGGTGTCATGCCCTGCAACTCGCCAGGGAAGTGGGCGGTTGAGGGGCTCAGCACTCACCAGAAACTGGCTTCAGTGACCTGCCAGGACTGCCTGTCTTTCCTGGCTGATTATGAAGGCTCTTGCCTTCAGTGTGTAGCCATGCTGGAACAACTTTTGATGGAGCTCCAGCTTGTTCATGACAAATGAGCTCATGACAAATGTCAGCTCATGACAAGTATCAGCTCATGACAAGTACAAGTCTTCAATTTACTTCTTAACTTTGAAGCTAGTGGAAAAGACCTTTAAGGGATATTGGCAATTACCAAAGTTCTGTTCAAAGTGTTTTACTTCTACAGCAGCGTCTTTGAAGAAGCAACAATTGAAAGGAAGAGATTATTTTTTTCTCTTTTCATGGTCACTTCTGTGCAATCATAATGTTCTTTCCACTTGCATAGTTTCCACTTTTATTTTTTCTTTTCTGTCTGGAACAAACCTGTGGTGGTAAGTATAGAACATATATCTAGGGGAACCTGAGGACACAGGGAATGCCAAATCGATTCATATTTCACATTGAAGCCCTCCTTTGGCTCTTGCTTGCCAATGTTTTACAGCTATAAACCTGCCAGTCTCCACACCAAAATAATCTCATCATATACCCTTATGAATACTTTTGCCTACTAACCATAAGATAAAACCTTCCTTGCATGAAACTTGGTATACTTTGCCACAGATCCAGAAAGAATGATACATTTCACAAATTCTCATTTGAAAATTCCTTTTCCTGCTTGTCTGTAAAGATCAAGGACACAAAGGCATAAGACCCCAACCTCCAACAGTCAGAGGAACTAGGGAAGCTTTTGATGCCAGGAATCCCATGCAGAAGTGGAGCTACTACCTCTGCAATTACTTTCCATTCCCACAAGGTACTTTCAGGTTTGTCCTTTCAGGGTCAAAAAGCCTCTCTGGGTCCTTCTTCCTAGAGATTGTTCCAGGAGGAATGAATATTTACATCTGTTTCGGAGAAGTCTCAGACTGGTGATGGGAAATGTGGAAGGAGCTGCTACCTGCACCACTATGACACCAGGTCGGTGGTGACACCAGACCGGGCATCCAGCCTTGAGCTTTGTCATCCAGTAGAAGACAACAGAGGAAAGTTGCAGAGAAAGGCCTTGTTACGGTTGAGACCAGAACTACTCAGTTTTGTTTGAGGTGGCAGAGAGGACTCTCAGGCTCACTCTCTGGAAGGCAGGACAACCTCAGTGGGAGAGGCCCAAGAGAAAGCTCTACATGACTGAAGCAAAGCCTGGGAGAATTTGTGTTGCCTCAGCCTGAGAAATAAATCACAAAAAGCCCTGTTTATGTGCCTGAGTTTGTGGGTAGCTGAGTTTATGAGTTTATGGGCAGTTGAGCATCATTTATATCCAAACTTCTGTTACCACACTTGTCCAGAGATGCAGCCACCATGCTGAACTGAGCAACTCATGTTTTCTTTCCATCTAAGATAGCAGCAACCGTGGGCACTTTCATTTCAAACAGCACCAGGGAGTACCTTCTGCTGTTTGCATTACAGCCTGGAGGTTAGGGCTCTTGCTCGGGAAATAAGAGACCACTTTAATCCCCTTCTCAGCTGAAAAAAGTTAAATAAATAGTTCCAATGAGCATAAGTTAGTAGGCTACAAAGTTATGTGGGAAGTGAACAAAGTCCCTCTCTCTTTTTGAAACAAGGTCAGTGCAAGTCCAAGAGTGACATGGCTGGAAGGAAAAGGAACATAATGGAGCCAGAGTCTGTAGTCCACAAGTCAGGCACTTAGCTGGGAGTGCAACCCAGGGGTTACAAGGCAAAAAAGATATGTGAACTAGTCCCATAAAAATATATAAGGTATTTGTCGACCAGATTTCACAAACCCCTGATCTAAGAGTTCATTTTTCACTGGCCACGTCCCTCTCCCATTCCTTGTGGGCTCTGCAGCTGTGGTGCTGCAGCATGTCAAGTCCTTGCAGCCTGTTTTAACCCAGTTTCAAGAACCGTTAATCAAAATAATCAGGTTACTAAAAGTCAAGGCTGAGGCCAGATGTAAAACAAGCAAATAGAGTTTCTAGGTCTCATTGGTCTTCATTTGCAACTCTCAAATCTTAAATATAAAATGCCTGAGAACTTATCTCCAAAAAGACTGCAATTAAGGGTGAAAAATTGAAATGGCTTGTTATGGGGAAAATACTTATAACCTCCTTCATGGATCCCTGTTGCATCTCCAGAATTTGGATGTTCTCTTTCTTGTAAAAAACATACTTACTTGCTCAATGAGAAGTTCTCTCCCAACCTGTACCATCACAGCAGCAACATTTTTGAGCTGCTCCATTAGTTCTCAATCATGTGCTCCTGATGACTATGGAAAAGAGAAAAGGAGGGCACGATGGGCTTTCTTCTTTATTAGTCCCTGCCTGACTTCATGAACCTATGAGCCCTGTCAGACCTTATCCCTCCTGGAAGCCTCAGGGCACTTCTGCGGGACTTTACAGTCCTCTCTGAACTTCTGCAACCATCCATGCTTTCTTTTCTTGTAAAAATGGCAAAGGGGTAATGAGTTGTCCTCCCGTTCTGATTTCTTCCAGCCTGTTGTTTCTGAGGAAGGAGGCCCCTTTTCAGAGAGGTGCAAAGCACTAGCTCCAAAATGCCCACTGCCTTTAACGGAGCGGAAGGGCTGAGATCCAGGCAATCCTTTGAACACGCAGGATGCTTTCTGTGAGGCTGTGTAATGCAACGTTCACTACTCATACGACTAGCAGGTCTGCTTTTCAAACACAGGCTTCTGAAGTATGAGGTATACAGGTAATGTAGTAATAACACTGCCTGCCTGTTATTTGCCCTGAAATTCTCAATTGTGGTTAGCATGTGTCTTGAAAAATTCATTCTAGCTGAGACTGGGGTGTCAGATTAGGGACGTGTTGCACTGGCACTGTGAGGCAGAGGCTCATTTAGTCTCTATCTGTGGCAGTGGGAGCACAGACAATGAAAGCTGTATCTATGACAGCTCCCTTATTGAAGTGCCAGAGTTATTGTATTGCCTGTAAAGTCATAGGAAAGAAACCTTCCAGGTTTCTTTTTCTTTTTTTTTTCTTTCTTTTTAAGTACAGACATGTTTGAATCAAGACATTCCTGCTTCTTGTAGCTGCCAGTTCCTGAGCACAAGATTCAATGTTTTTCTTGTACTTGCTATAAAATGCCTAATCAAAGCCTTCCCAGCTCTGTTATAGCTGTTTCATTATTTATTATGGTAAAAGTATGAATTACTGAACTTCAGCCTTGGCAGATAAGTGAAACAGGAATGAACTTTCAGCTCTTTGGTTTCAGAAGGTGAGTAAATCTCTGGTGAAGTTTGCACACATGGTTGGAATAGTTCCCCTCATTTACACTGGCATAGCTCCACCAACTGCCGCTGCACTGCCCTGATTCACACTTCCAGCAGCAGGGAGTTAGAAACCCAGGGGCCTGAGACAGCTGTAACTTTTTCATATCGCTTGTCCAGTTTACCTTTTAAAACAGAAAATTAAAATCATACATGAGGAAAAAAAGGATTTTTCTCCTTTGGGTTATTAAGGGGGGGCTTGACCAGACAGAGAGAGGAAGGAGCTGTCAGTGATGCACCGAGGCTGACCCTGGAAGAAGGAGAGGTTAAATAACAGTATAAATATCCACTGCCTCTTGAATCAAGTCACACAAGCATTTCTCACATGTAATTCTTTTACATAATGCCCTGGCAACAAGGAGCTCTTTTTTAACCCAGTTTCCCTAGGAAATGTAGCGTGTACGTTCACACTGTCTGTCCGTCACATCTCCTCCCCGGCCTTCCTCCTGCCACCCGCCATTTGTCTGCTTAATGGCATGTGACAGAGCAAGTCCCAAAGTGAAACCTGGTAGTTGGATACGGGAGAGATGGGTGCCCAGCCTCCCCGGCGGGCAGAGCAATGACAACTGGACCCGCTGGAGAGGGGGCTTTGCCACCGCAGCTGCACCAGGGCAGGAAGGGTGAGCACCTCCGCTGTGCCAGAGGGGACCCCCAGGCACCTGGGGATGCTGCAGGAAGGAGCGATGGCACCGGGATGCAGGAAGGAACTGGGAGGGAAAGCGGGACGTGGGAGAGAAATCCGTAGGAAACTGGCCTCCGTGAGCTCCACTGCACACAGCAGCTGAGCCTGGCACAAGACAGGCGCTAAAGAAAGTCCTTTAAAGAAGCAGATATGTTCTTTCCAAAGTAGTTGCTGGTAAAATAATTTATGCCAGTTAAATTAAGCTTCCATGTCAGCATCCAGCAGTACAGCTCAGCCTGATTTACCAGTCTGCTTAACAACCGTAGGAAATGTAAAAGTAGCGTTTTAAAATTTAGGATGGCTGATTTTAGTATCATTTGACATACTGTACACTGATCTCCGCGTTTAAAAAACAGGGAACACGAAGGTGTCTGCTTGACTTTGGAAAAGGAAATAAATATTAACTTATCTGCACAATGTGTGAGCGGATCTAGCCCTGTTGCAGGAAGCTCATTAATCTCACATGGAAAATAAATAAACCAGCAGAGAAAAGGATGGGTGGGATTTTAACTTCCTCTATTTCCGCAAATCATTATTTTATATGAACAAGTGCATGCCAAAGGTTTTTAAGAGGAAAATTACTGCAAAGGACAAATAAGTTTGTTGAATCTTTTAAAAGCTTTTCAGTGGAGGGATAATTTAGGGTGGTGCTGGGAAAACTCACCTGCTAAATGCTGCCTGAAATTCCCACTATTAGACCACATTTTCCATTACCGATGCCATTGTCAGACTTAATCCACCAGGACTCACATTTTCCGTAGCAGGTGTCTGCCTGAGGCTGGATACATGTGATGCGTGTGTGCGTGTATCAAAAATTGCCCCAGACTGTGTATAAAAATTTCAGCCAACATGGTTTTGCTCTTCAACAAGTATAAGAAAAAATGAGCTGTTTCCCTCACATTAAAAAGGAAAAAAAATATGGAAACCTCTCCTTTAGACAGTCCCAAAGGCCCCATACTTTGGAGGAAAAGCTTGAAATTTGGCAGGGGGACTGCTAAGCCACTCTGAAAGGGTGGCAGCGCACTGGAGCAGGCTGCCCAGGGAGGTGGTGGAGTCTCCGTCTCTGGAGACATTCAAAACCCGCCTGGATGGGTTCCTGTGCAACCTGCTCTAAGGTGGCCCTGCTCTGGCAGGGGGGTTGGACTAGATGATCTCCAGAGGTCCCTTCCAACCCTACCATTCTGTGATTCTGTGAAATCCACCTCAGCCTGGATGAGTCACAGGCCTGAGCAAGATCAGTTTGGTCTTGATAGACCTTCAGAGCTTGGTGTTTCAAAGATCCTGCCTTCAGTGATTCTGTGCGAGTCTGGGGCTGAGCAAGGTGGTTTTCTTCAGCCAGCATCTCCCCTGCTCCTTTGGACCTTGCTGCTGGTCTGGGGCAACCCAGGAAAAATGGTCAGAGAAGGCAGGGACTGGCTGGAGAGGGAGAGGTGAGAGAAGACACAAGGAAGCTGTCTGGACAAACACTATGGGACAAGGGAGAAAGGCTGAGCTGAGAAGGCAAAGACGGTGACGCAGCAGAGCTGGTGAAAGATAAGGATGAAGCAAAAGAGACCTAGTCTGGGAGAAAGGGATCAGAGGGTCTGTGGTTGCTATACCCACAGCCAGTGATCAACATGTGGGCCACAACATAAGATAGAAGTAGTTTTGTTTGATGGTGGGGAAAATATAGGTGTTCACTGACAGCCCATTCAGAATGACCCAGTTTTGAGGGTGGTAGAAAGCATAGTTCAAGCTCATTTTTCAGCCTTGGAAAGGTTGGAATGTCAAGATACAGCCGTATTTTAAAAGTGAGAACAATTGGGAAATTGCTGATTGGCTCTTATCTTCCATTAAAATATGACTTTGTAGCTGAAAACAGCCACTACTGATGTTCTTGCTCTTTTTCACAGGTGGGAGATACTGTTGCTCAGTGCCTTGAAAATTCAAACACTCACTGAGATGCCTTTATACGGCTTTAAATGTTGGTCTTTCCCAAAGACAGACATCTGTGACCAGGGCAGCCAGCACTTCCACCGTCATCCACATATTAGTCAGTATCCTTCCAGCACTCTAGATCTGTGCTCACAGCATTTGCAAAACTAGAAACTGAGGAGAAACACCGTAAATATCCTGCACACTAAGTGACTACCAGTTCTACATCTGAGCCCAGTGGTTTGTTCTCTGATCACTAAAGCAGCTTAAAACTGAGTGATTTGCATGGTGCTCACTAACCCTACCCTGCCAGGATGCGGCTCTTTCTTCAGATTAGTCTATAATCTTTGGCAGTCTGGAATTTCTAGTAGTAGCCATTTTTCATAGCCAAATACTGCTACAAGTATTCTTCTTTCAGGATTTATGGTATCCAAGCTTCATCTAAGGACCCCAAAAGCCATCCAGAGCTATATTTCTATAAAGGGGTAAAGCTTAGAAAAGCAAGCAGGTTTAGAATATTTGTGAGAAACATAGAACTTTTAATTTAAGGTAAGAATTAAATTACTGAGAATACCAATTTATGGTCATAGGATGGGAGCACGACTAATTCAGACAAATGTTTTCCTGATACGAATACAGGTTGGAAAAGGAAATGAGAGCAAGTGTGAAAGAGATACAGCCAGCCTTAGGTGAGAGCAGGATCATCTGCAATCAAATTAAAATGGCAAATAGCCTTTGACCACAGGATAGCTTTTCACAGTATATATTTAGGAGAGCAGGTGTAGCGTAGTTGAATTGCTGGTTTGGATGGCAAATACATGAAATTCAAATCAGATTCCATAAACTTCTGGAAGGTAAATTGGGAGGCAGGAATGAAATTTCACAGGTCCCACCTTGGGACAGCACAGGACAGAAAGGAAAGGAGGGTACACACGTGGTATTTAATGGTCCGTCTCTGCTTTCATATTGGGCAAAGAAATGGCTGGAGTACAACACCCTTTACACCAAGGATCTGCACTGTGATTCCCCCATTTTCCATTGCAAAATGCTGATGGAAGCCTTTCTGATGGTTTGGGTCTTCCTTGTTTCTTCCCTGAACAGGCTCCCTGATATCTAATAACAGCTGAGCTCTTGTAGCCTTTTGGTGTGGGGTCACCAGTTTCGATTTCTTTCTTTTACCAGCCACTTGCTTTCACAAAATTGAACTTACTTCTGAGTAAATTCAAACTTATCTTTGAGACCTATGTCAGCTCTGACTGAAATTTGCTAAGAAATCCGAGAATTACTGAGAAGACACAGACATCTGAGCCTTGATTCTTTGGAAACTGAACAAAAAGGAAAGAAACTAGACTAGAAAATCTTGTGATATTTTGCATGTAGTGAGAAACTGAATTGGGTTAACCCAATCACATCAAAGGCTAAAAGCCATTAGGATACCTTCAGAAGTCTCTGCAAAATCCTCCTCCTCCACTCAGCTATTTCAAAGGCTTCATCACAGCGGAGGCTCCGCAGCCGTGGGGTGCAGTCATTACACACGCTCCTGCACACTGCAGTAATCTTCTGCGTGGTGATGGGAACGGAGCTGCAAGAGGGAGCTCTGAGATCTGAAGTAATGCAACCAGTGAATCCTGGCTGCAAGGGATGCCCTGCCTGAAAACCCCGTCTCAGCAACTTGTAGCTGTTTCTGACACCAACGCACATTACTAGTTTCTACTTTGATGAAAGTTACCTACACAAAATACCGATTGCCAGTCTAAAGTCACATGCTTGGATTTTGCAAAAATGTTTGCAAAAAGGAGTCTTCTCCTGAATATACAACAAGCGCATGTTATATTATCGGGATGCGGTTTAAATTAAGTGATAAAGTTTTGTTGTACCAACTACTTTGGGGTAAGGCAAGGGATAAAGAAGAGTTACTTTCCTAGTCAGTTGGATATGATTACATTGGAATTAAGTTTTCTATCTTTCATTTAGAAGTTTAAAGATGAACTGAAATGAACTATACTCACATTTTTTGATCTCTATATCTTGAGGATCTCTGTGAACAATACATAATAGATGTACAGTGCTGAGACCCACAACAGAGGAACTGGAACTTTTACTCAGGGGTGCATAACTCTTTAATTCAGGCATACATGTTTCCTTGTTTATTAAAAGTTGGCCGGGGGAAATCAAGAATTCTGGAGAAGAAATTATACATACTTCTGATCATGTTGATATATGTCTGAAGAAGAAACTACTATTCCCAAACCAAAAATGTGTAATTAAAAGTTATGCTTTGTGACTCCAGAATTTGAAAAAAAAATGATATGGCATATAATTAATGTCTATATGATTACTTTCATGTCTTTTCTCAGGGGTAAAATATTTATAGACACATATGAAAACAAGAAAAGGGCCTAAGGGAACACAAACAAAACCCCACCACCCAGCATCTTAACCGAAGCATCTGCAAGCCAGCAATCATGGAATACTTGATGAAGTGCTTAAGGCTAGGAAGGCTGATAATGAGATTTCTTTTAAGTTCACAGTGCTGCACATTAAAGAGACACTGCCAACCCGATTCTGAAAGGAAAACATTACATAGCACACACAAGGTGGTTTTGTTTTCATAGAAGAGGTTTTTTTCATCAGCTTTTGCTGTTGTCTAGAAAGACAAACAGGTTTAGTGAGCAGCATAGTCAGTCCACGAGTTTTCCCCAGGGTTTTTGCATTTTATTTGTCTACTGCGTAACTCTTCAGCTCTGATGCTGTGTCTGGCAAGTGCCCCAGGGAGGACAGTGGTTCTGAGCTCCCACCCAATCAGTGCAAAAAGCAGGAGCTCCCTAAGATAGTACCTTAAGCAGAGTATACTGAAGGCCATCTGCACAGAGATGCACTGACTGCATGGAAAGTGCTGTCACATGTACAGCATAAACAACCTGGAACCAGATAGTTCCACCTCTCTCCCTCTGCTCTTTTCAATGATAGAAACCACCATTATTTGCTACAAGATCAGATCCGGTGTTTCCAGAATAACACGTGAATTATTAAGTTGAAGAAAGGTCTAGTCAACTTACTTTAAGCCTACCTTTCAATCTTTTTTTATAAAACCAAATAATTTTTTATTGGCGCAGAAGCCTCACAGAGAGGGACTATAACCTTTCTTTAAAAACAGCCTACGTGTAGTTTTATGCTTATCCCAACGTAGCTGCTTCCAGGAGTTTCTTTGCAAAAATGTCCTTTAACCCTTTCTGTTAGGCTTTCCTATTCTAAATGGAAGTGAAGTGGTAACGCTGGCATGTTCCAGCTACCTGCATGGACTAGTCCAAATTAACTTCCCTGATTTTCCTATCTTCTGTGATTTTTCCTCAACATTCCCTGGGATGAGAAAAAACGTGAGCTGACAAACAGGTAGAGCACATAAATGTATCTGTATGCAGAAAAAAATACATTCAAACAATATTAATGTTGCACAGTCAACCATTAAAACTTGGCAAAGCTAATTTTGTAATTTTAACTTTTAGCATAGTTTTTACTTACAACATTGCATATTTGTTTTTCAGCCCTGCTGTGGGTAGGAATCCATTTCTGAACCAAAACCACCTATTGTCTGCCAGACCCTTGTTCCCATTATTGCTGAAAGTGGAAAATGAAGAGTGAATGACACAGGCGACTGCATAAAGAAACAGGATTGCTTTACAATTAAGATACCAGAACGCTGTCCCTGGAGGACCAGAGTCTGCTC
The DNA here is from genome assembly GCA_013400135.1 of Rhinoptilus africanus. NCBI lineage: Eukaryota > Metazoa > Chordata > Aves > Charadriiformes > Glareolidae > Rhinoptilus > Rhinoptilus africanus. The sequence continues at coordinate 251,067 of VXBO01000363.1, forward strand.
TGCTTCTGCTAGAGGGTTCCTGCGGAGAGGTCCTTATTGTGTAGTCTTTAATTTCATATCCCTCAATTTGGGTGCTGACTCGATAACCTAGGATTTGATTTGCAGACACACTCAGCTGTAGCTGAGACATGCAGGAACTGTGCTTTGAACATAATAAATGATATACAGCACTAGGTGCTACCAGAAAAAAAGAAATCTTAAGAATCACGAAATTAAATTATGGGGATAATTTTAGTCTATTTTAATATTCAGGTTTGACAATGTACTGCTGCAACTGCTACAGAAACTGGAAAAGAAATGTTAGCACTGTCTGTCCATCTCCACACCTGCCTGACGCTGCAGGGCTGGATTCCCACGATATGGCAAAAAGCTACTGAAGACAAAGATGCCACTTCAACAGCACTGCCCAGCACTCCCTGAGCTGCATCAACCCACGCCTGGAGCTGGTTCTCCTGGCAGGACAGGCACTATCCCTAGCATGTCCTGGTAAGGTCTCATGTGTGACATTTTGTGAGATTTCCTGCCAGAATGAAATATCAATACGATCACATTCGCTAAATATGTTAAAAAGGACTGTTGAGAGAAAAAGCGTAACTGACTTCAGCTCAAAGTAACCCCTGGTACCATCTGACGTACTCATCCACTAACCTTCAGTCACCCTTCCTCAAGGAGTATCAAAGGCAACTGAGATGTTAGCCTGCAGTAAAAGTTTTCATGGGTCTGTGGGCCACAAACCCACCCTGGAGCTACAGAAGAGTGATTCCTGCAATGCCTTGTGCTAGCACCTGCCTTACTGAAGGTATTTGTTCATGGTCTACAAAACACCACATATAAGACACTCTTAAATGCTGATGGTACCTGGTTGATCTTAAATGGCAGTAGACTAGCTCAACCACAGTGGTGACACGTCACTGCAGACAAATGAAGACCAGCATCCTGTATGCTAAGGGCTGTGTGGCTTAACAACCTTCTGCACACAGGAAAACTGGAGACAGATGGAGTTTTTGTTAAACGCAATCCAGAGTAAGAGGATCATCCTGGCTTGAGCATTCACAGTCATGGCCATACGCACTGGTCAGAGGAGGAAGATCAGGAGCTATTTCCAAAATAAATGCAAGAGCCTACCCAAGAAAACAATGCTAAGTATAACAATCATTATCTGCTACTCATTTGGTGGGTGCTGTGGCCCATGATACATTTCATCCGCAGCAGATTTCACCATTTTTATCTTGACATGATTATTATTACTGGTAGATTAAAATCAATAAAAGCCATATTGTTAGTCGAGACAGCCAAAACCTCTCCAGCTAATATCTGGCATCAGAATGCAGCCAACAGCCTGATCACCATGTTATGGCAAACAGAGCACAGGTAAAAATCACAGTAAACGATCTACAGGATCCACCCTGGAAAAGATGCACACATAGAAGGTGACTTCGTCGACTTGCCATGCCAGCAGGAACACCACTTCCAGGAACTGCCAGCATCAGCAAACCTTCCCACTGCGGGCTCCCACCTCCCTGCTAGAGCCAGTCGAGCGGGCACGGCACGGTCCCCTGCGCAGCCTGGCAGTGCCGGGAGGAGCTGCAGCAGACGGTCCGGTGTGTGAGCGGTGTGAGGGTGAGTCCTGAGTTCACACTGGGCGGCTGCTCATGTCCTGGGCTCCCTCTTGTCTCCTCAGAGCAAACACTTAAAGGCCTTGGACAATATGAAGATAATTTGGCTGCTTTTTTCTTTTGTTGCAACTGTTGCCTTATTTTTTTTTGTTCACTGGCATTTATTAAAAACAACCCCTCATTTCAAAGTCCCAACTGAGCCTACACTCCCCGTCTCCATGCCCGGGTAATTGGAATTCCCTCCTGACTCTTTTGCCTGGCTCTCTCCCACCTGGGACTGCTCACTCCGTCCACTGGCCAGCACTACCCACCACTGCTGCTTCCTAGTGCCAGACTCTTTCCTGGGACTGCATTCTCCGTGAGCCTTCCCTTTCCATCCTGACTTCTTTACCAGTTTCTTTTTCTTGTACCTCAGTTTCTTCAGCAACTTATTTCTTCCATCCTACACTCATCTCTACCATTCCTTTACTCTACAACCCTAATATCCTTGTTCTGGGTCTTCAGTCTCTGCCAGTTGTCATTTCTTTTTGGTGGCTTCAAAGTCTTATTCCTGTCCTATCAATTCTGAATATCTGCCTTCTCTGCAAGTCCCGGTTTTCATCCCACATGCTCCTTCTTACAGTACAGCCTGCTGGTTCTCCACAACAAGGCTCTTGCTCTGAATCAGATAGCTTCTTCCTTCACATTGCCTAGATGCCAGCAGAGAGGTCACTGAAAGTGCAGGAAAGTGTCCCTGCTCTCCACTTGTTGCTTGGCTCCGGATCAGCCTGTAGCTGCTGGAAACAACCATTATTGGGAAATTCTGTCTCCATCATGTAATCCTGGGCTGCAGCATGTTTAGTGGCTTTGTGAGGAGCGTGCGTGCCTGGGTGAGGAGCTGAGAGGGGCTGGAGAGCCTTATTTGAGCTGTGGGAATGATGCACAAACAACAGGGCTGTAACTGTAAGAAGCATAAGCTTGCTCTGGGACAGTCTTAACCCTTATGCAGTAGCAAGTGTCTCCATAAGCTGACATTTAAAATAGCCTAAAATTTGGCTAAATTAGAGTAGATTTTCTTTAGTGCAGTGAAAAGCATCCAACAAAGGCCTACCTTGCTCAATTTCAAAGCAAACTTTCTCCATAAAAACTTTGATTGATTTTTTTTCCCTTTTGAATAACAATATACCCTTCCTACATTTAATTTCAGAAATGACTAAACAATCCAGTCAAGAAATGATGCAGACCACCAGTATAGACTTTTCCCGTCTGAATCAGCGTAGCCTGGCACAAAGGGCAGAAAGCTGGGTCTTGCGTTGGAAATGTCAAACCCTGTGTAACAGGCTGCATGGGCTCTTTAAAAACTCAGCAGAGCTGCTCAGCCTACCTTGTGCATGTGTTGGGAATCAGCTGAAGGGCTGATTCCCAGCAAGCAGATTTAAATAGGTTTCCAGCTTAGGAAGAGAAATGGATGTTTGTCTGTTAGGGGAGCTGTTCCTTCCTCCCCCCCTCCCTTATATGTGCACATACATGCACAAAAAAAAGAGCAAAATGGGGATAAAAGTACTCTCCAGGCAGAAAAGACCATTCCTCTATAGAGACAGAACAGCAGCTTTGGCAGACTTGAATGGTACTAGAGTTTAAGTGAGTCGAAAATAAAAGACTGATAATGAGATTTTGCAGTAGATTGGCTGGCTTGTGCTGGCAGGCAGCAAGCACAGCCAGCCTGCTTACAACTCACCCGAGATGAGCTAACCGAAAATAGAAACTGAAGAACCACAGCGCATTATCCGGCCTAGAGAGGTAAAAATGTTGACTTGGAAAGACCACCATTCCCATATAAAAATGACAGAATGGAGTTGCAGCCACTTGCCTTTCTCCCCGTCAGGTTAAGAAGGCACTGATCCTCCAGTCATGGAAAGGTAGAGCTCCTACTTCAGCCCTCTCCAAAGCTGGCACGAGAGGAGCGTGAGGAAGGAGGAGGAGTATGGCATTCACCAGCTCTGGACAGACTTATGGTCTCTACTTCTGCTGATCCCAAGCGGCTCATAGTCCTATTGGGTCTAAATGGCCTTTCACAGACAGGAGCGTGTGCCCAAGCACAAAGGAAGGGTTCTGGGAAGTCTGAAAAGCAACGACTGCTCCACCTGGGAAGGAAGAACAGATTTGCCAGTGGATTTGTGCAGAAGACACCCATGATCCCCTTCTTTTCTTGACGTGAGCTCTGCTGCTGCCTGAGCTCAAAACATCCCAGCTTGTGCTGAGGAAGAGGTGAATCTGAGACTATCACACTACTGCCCGAAAGGCGTTTGCTTGTGCTTGAGTCATCCAGATCCAATGAATGAGCACAGGAGCTTGTGCCAAGGCATCTGGCACGTATCAGGAACTTCTAAAGCTTGTGCTGTCGTGGTCTTTTGGTACAGACTAAGTGCGACAGAGCCAGGAGCGATCCTGATTTTAAGGGTAGGCTTGACCAGGCCTTGCTAGGTGTAGGAGGAAGGTGTGGGTCTTGCTAGTTTTTGGAGGAAATTTTATATTAATTTCCGGTGTCTTTCCTGATATCTGGAGGAGTACATGGTGCTCAGTTTTTGTCAGGCAACCCTAGTAAACATTAGTTTAACTATTTGATAGAGCATGAGTATGCTTAGTAATAACTGATAACAGCTGAACTGAGAAGCATCTCATCAGTAATAGGTGCTCATTTTTCAGCCTAGAAAGATCCACAAGTGGTGGTGGTGCATCTCAGCCGTTATGGCTGCTGTAACATTGTTTAATCAGGGAGACATTCACAGGGCTGATATCTTTTGCCTGTTCTGGACTACCATCTCCCCAGTTCTGATATTCCCCAATTTGCAGCCACGTACATAGCAACATTTGTGAATTGGGAGGGCCAGGTTAGTTCCAGACCTCTGTCCTCTGGAACAGACTGATTGCTGGAGGTATTCAGCATCAGTTGCCCTGTTTTCCTGTTAATGTGATATCACTGATTTATTAGAGAAGTTTTAAACTCCGAACATGCCACAGGTGTATGCCAGTTTGTGAAAAAATATATCTGGCTTCCTCTTCTTTATTAGATTATGTGCTTTTGTGAGATTATAGCTGTATATTTCCTGTTAATCTTGGTTTCATGTCTGTACCTGAGCAGTTGCCTCTTTTCTAATGCATTCCCTGAAGGTTACACTCAGTACTGTCAACTCTACATGATGATAACTTAAGATAATGCCAAAGGGAGATCTGTTTTCCATTCTATAGCCACACACTGCCCAAAGGGAAAGGAGCAGTGGGTTGTGCTCATTGCTTTAGCTCTGGTTTGAACAAGTGTTCTGCACTGTGACTCCTGGCTGCAAGAGGGAATTAGACAGGGTTTAGTGGACAAAATGTAGAGAAATCAGATAGCAAATTAAAGTTAAATGATAGCTGCTTATCCAACCAAATTCTGTTCTTCTTCATACTTCAGTCTGCCATTCAAAAACACACGTGTGACTGGTGGATCACACTCCATAGCTTCTGACTTTGATCTCTGAGCTTCAAAGTTCTCCTTAGTCTGTAAGGAAGACTAAAATGCACGTGCAGGATCACCCTCACAAAATAGCCCATTCTTGGCCTGCAGCTACATCCATATTCATTAATAATAGTAGTTTTCTGTAACGGCCAGGAAAGATAAAGAAACCAGTGACATTTTAACCATCTCATGGTGAAAACGGTTCACCCTCCCAGGAGTTCAGCAAAAGAAAGGGGAAGCCTAATTTGGGATGATGCATCCTAAACGTTGCATTCATTATGTTTTTAACTCTTTCACTTCCAGAAGACCAGAAGTTGTTTTATAAGAAACTTCAGTATCAGCATTTATCTCATAAGTACACCTTTGTTTAGAAGTATTGCAAACACTCATTTTTTGTTCTTAGTTTCAACTGTATGTGTTTTTCTCCTCTCCAAGCATGGTATTAAAACACAGTATGAATATTAAAAAGTATGAACGACATGTCTGCTTTTGGTTCGGTGCACTTTGGTGGTGGTAGGTGGCTTAGTTAAGCAAATCCAAACCATTAAACATGATTAAATAAGACACCAGTAGGTGTTCCAGGGATCAAGAGGTGGCAGCAAAACTCTGAGGAGATGTTTGATTTTTGCATGTCAGCAATGGAAGTGTTTTAACTGCAAACCATAATTAATAAATCATTAAAATGTGAAAGTCTAGTAAGAAAAACAAAGGATGGTCAGATACTGACTATACATTGAGAAGCTGTATGAAAAACTACTGAATTATATAGATGGGAGAATTGCCACCATTAAAATCTGAAATAGCATTCATAGTTAGTATAATTAACTATTCAGAAAAGGAAGACTCCAAGTCAGAGAAGGCTCCATCAGAACGTCTCAGGTTGTAGGGACTAGCATCAATGGATGTATTGCAAAGTTCAGCAAGCTGGGCTGTAGCCTGACAATTGGACAAATCTACATATAAATATATCAGCATGAAATTGGCATAAAAACTACAGAACAGCTCACCTAATACAGTTTGGTAGCAAGATCATGAGGAAGACATCCAGGAAAGAATTCAAAGTAAAACAGAATTTGAAATATCAATCGAACAGGTAAATTGTTGTGAGATAAATTGTTGTATTTCTGCTCCATCAACTTTATTTAGTTTCTGCTTTGTAAGTGAGAAGTTGTTGGTGGTATGAATGGCAGAAGGGATATCAACATGGCTTGCAGTACAGAAAACTGTAAGACTGAGCAAGAAGAACACAAGATCTTTGGTGAAGGGACAAAATTGAGCTTGGTTATTTATCAAAACTGTATGAATATTCAAAATAGTTTATGCACAGCAAAACCAGCCGTGGCAAGCTCATTGAGCATGCAGAAGAGTAAAAAGGTCAGACCTGAAGATGTCTAGATGTCTGTCTACGTCTTGTATGTCTACATGATGTCTACATGTCTACATCTGTCTACATCACCTTTATGATAGCTGAATCCTGAGGACAAATTGTCATATACCAGAAAATCGTAAAGGTGGTCTCACAGAAAAATACTGAGAAGGGGAAAAAACTGATGTATTTTGAGATTTTTTTAAACACAATGAAAGAAGAGAGTTATAATGACCTGAAGTGTGGCTAGAAAAATTCAGAAATTGCTAAGGGGGACTCACAGAGAGATTGCTCATGAACATCAGAATATCGTAAGCCCTGTTTCCCCAGGAAAACAACCTAAACCAACGAAAACTAATGCTTAACGTATTTTAATATTTATTCATATTAATGTACTCAAGCTCCATATGCCCTACACAAACATGACGGATTCCTGCATATCAGTCAAAATCTGGAGTCTCTAGAGCACTCCTTTGCTTTAACAGGAGTTCCTACAGGTAACAGGATTTTACTACAGGTTGCATCTGTAATAGGAAGACCAGGCAAATAATGTGTACACATGAGAGTGCATGTTCTTTCAATAAAATCATTTGCATAATTCATTTATTGCACCTAGATATACTCCAGAGTTTTGCTGAACAACAAATTTCAGGTTTTGCAATTATAACAGGAAAAAGTGAGAAAACAAAATAAACGTGCTTTTAATAAATTAATCTATTCTTACATATTTTCCAGTATCCTCAAATTGCAATGACTGAAACATTGTATTTTCCAGTATCCTCAGTTTGCAACAACTGAAACAGATTTTTTGCTGGTTCCAGTTCCCTTCAGCCCGTCCCTCCTGCTAGCCACAAGCCTGTCTGCTGGAAAACTATGAAGATGAAACAGTAACACAAAAAAAAAAAAACCCAGCAAGCATTTACAATGCATAAGAAAAAAAAAAAAAGATGTCTACGAGTATTTATTTCATTTGCACCAACAATGCTGGAATTTGAGACAGAAAAATGAATTGATTATACTCATATCAAACTAAAGTCAAGGAAATAAATACTTTGGGAGCTGTTCAAATATATGTGTTTGGAAAAAAAAGCTTAAAACCTTGTTCTCTAGGAAATTTTCTAAATAAGCAAGTCTGGTAAACTCTTCTGTAAATGTAATGTGATCCAAGCTGCGTGCCAAAATCCAGAGAACAGAGCTCAAATGCTCTGAACAGAGTGGGAGACACCTGAGATGGCTCTGTTAAATTATGCAAGAATCTCAGCTATGCACAGCAAAAGTGCCAGTGTCAGGGGGTTAAGAACACCAAAGCAGCCTCTGCACACACATACCACTAACCATGTTTAAAGCAGGAGTTCTCAAACAGGGCTGGCAATATTTTGAAGAGAAACTGGCTCAGTTTCACTTCCCATTACCGATCATCTTTGTGCCAGACAGAGCAATTGCCTGCACGGAAAAATAATTTTAGGAAAGTATTTAATTTGTTTTAGCTGCCTTGTAACAACAACTTAGCAACTGAAGAGAGAGACGCCAACACCTTGCGATCAGCAAGATGTTCAGAGGCAACCAGGAAGATCCTGTGGGTCCACAGTGATCTGCAGATGTGGTACCATCTGAGATGTCTTTCTACTGCTGTGTTCCCCTGAGAGAGATGTAGGTTGCTGCTTTTGCAGATTTCCAACCATGTCAGCAAAACAGAAGAAAATCCCCCAGCCATATCAGTCACGTCTAAAGTGTTCTGGGGACTTGTGTGTCACAACAGCTTCTTCAGTGTCTTACTTCTTCCTGTCCTTTTCCACCAGAGAAACACTTGGGAGAAAATTAAAGGGAGAAGGGCATCTAACTTGCCTAAATTTAATTCCCTAGCTGTCTTATGATAGTCTGGCGCTTGGACTTTCAGACTCAGACTGATTTAATGGCACTGGGATGCTTAGTTCTTAACTAAAGTCATGCTGGAAAATGTCACCTGGAGATGGTTGTCTCCCTTGGGTTTGGAAAAAGCATTGACCTGTAGAAAGCTCTTCATTCTCTCCTTAGTTTCATCTCACTTGCTTCACATGGGAGTGTTCAGATTACAGGAGTTGCTTTGTTTTGGGTTTGTGGAGAATACGCCTTTTTTCAAAACCAACAGAGGGTTCAACTCACTCTTGCCAAACCCTACAATAGGAAAAGAAGGGTAATACTTGGATGGGTACAATGGCAATTCTTCTTTCTGTCCAGAAGCCTTGTTTTGGAGTTTTGTTGCTTAGTGTCTGTCAGCACTTTCATCCTGGGGAAACTAAGTTTCTCCTACAACAGCCTGGCCTCAACAAAAAGTTTGCATATAAAGTATCAGCACTCAGATACTCAGTGTTTTTTTAAATTAATCTTCCATATGAGGTTAAGTCTTAAGATATGGAAAAGTACTTGGGTGGTACTCAGCATAAAAAGAAGGAAATTATTAGCTAGCATTTGTCTAATCTTGTGAAATATTTATTTAAAAGGAAAGTGAGATGAATATTTAAAGTACAATCTCAAAAAACACACAAAATATGTATTCATACAGAAACTGGGCTACATTTTGAGATGCCTAGTACCTCTAGGCATTGTAATTACTCTACTGTCTTTGAGAATAATTTATTTCAAAAGTAACCACATATGTTCAACCGGTTTCCTTTCAGAAATGCTTCAGCTGCTGATGGATCACAAAAGGAAAGATCATGTCCCAAGTCTCTGAAGATATGGATATGAAGGAAGTAATTGTTAATGATTTGCTGATCTAAATGGAAAATGATTGACAACATAATGAAATCATGTAATCCTGTAGTGTGCAAAACCCCCCGTAATTTTAAACAGAACAGGAACAAATGTCAGAGAAGGTTGAATGAGATTATTTGCATTATACACTACACAACTATATCTGCCTACTGATAAAAGACCTGCCCCAAGAAATGAGAGGAAATGGTACGAGGCTAACAGTCTTCTGCAACTGCTTCTGTATCTCAATGAATCTTTGTCACAGTTAAACACCTCACTTGAAATGCTACTTGAAGACAATGCAGAAAAGTCCCAGAAGAATTAAAGCTGTCCAAAACCACCTGTAATCAGGTCTTTTGAGATTAGCCAAGAACTAGTATCAGCACAGCCTGGTGCAGGCTAGGGACGCGTTTCTGCAAGGTGTCTGCCCAGTGCACTAAATGACGGGTTTTGCCGACATTAGACAGCACTGCTGTTGCAAACACACATATTTATAAACACCTGTGTATTTCTTCACTCGGAAAAGACTGGAAGAATCCTTGGAGTATTTTATTCTATGAAAAATAAACCCTCTAACAATAGATCCATTGCAAGAACAGTCTCATTGTTTCCCGCACAGACAGGGCTGCAGCCTGTCCTTCTTTCTGCTGAAGCCACCGCTGCCCTTGACAGCTACCCAGACCACCCGCCCCTCCGCCCCTGCCTGAGGGCCAGACCCCTCCTGCCCCTCTGCCCTGCGCCCCCCGAGCACACCCTCCACGAGAGTCACGAAATCATCTTCCGCCCGAGCCTTCGGCGCTCTCCACGGCAGGAGGCCAAATCCAAACACCGCTCACGCCACCTGTGGAGGCTCCTGCCGTCCCCTGGCCACGCAGGAGCCGCACCGCCAGGCCCCACGCTGCGGGACACCCCCCGCGCCGCGCTGCCAGTTACCACAGCGGCAGCCGCCCGCTCTCCTTCCCCTCCGCTGCACTGACGGGCCCCCCGCGGATTCCCCCCGCCCCGGTTTCTGCCGCGCTGCCGAAACTCCTCAACCCCGAACGGGGAAGACGGGGGAAGGCGGGATCAGAC
>VXBO01000363.1:261554-299175 GCA_013400135.1 Rhinoptilus africanus
GGTTAATCGTGGCTAGTGCTTGGCTTGGAAAAGCCGCCGGGCAGCTGAGGAGAGGGCTCCTCTGGAGCAAGGAGTGGATGTGACCGAACCATCAAATGGCATCAGGCTGCGCGGCTGGGCTCGGGAGACCTATTAAACTTTAATTTATAGGTTATCGGTACCATGAGGTATTTCTGTGAATTGGCTGAGAACAGCTTAGTTCACCGGTGAAAACAGCGCCTTCCTGATTTCGTTAATGCCTACGTTTCATCTCTGTTGAGCAATATGTAGCATTATTAATTTGTCGTGTTGCACGTGAAGAGTGTAAGTGGTATTTGATGTAAGAGCTCAGAAAAGCGGTAGATGCCTTTGCATGCTGCCTTTATGGTTTCACTTCTGAATTCATAGCTTCATTTTATTTAATCTCTATTTATAAAATAAAGTCTTTCTGCATTTCCAGAGCTTTTTCTTTGAATTGATTTGCTTTCATAAATAGCTCGGCACATCTTTGCCTTTCCTTCCCTCTAAATAAACTGTAGAATAACTTCAGAGGCAATAGCTTTCAGTGATTATTGTAGTTCTTCCTTATGAAGAAGACTGAATAGTCTGGACAGTGGCAACCAGCATCTTTAGACCTCACGGAAATCCTCAGTACTTGAATTCAGCGTTTGTCTTTTATGGTTATTTTTTGGATGAGGTTCAGAGTTATTATTTTAAGTTCATCTCTAATTGATGTGGATAATCAAATCTCTAATCTCACTTAGAATTAACATTAGGATTTTGCTAGATATCACTGGTTTGGATTGAGTAAGTTTTTTTCATATTCAGAATGGGTGATTGCATGTAGCTTCTAAAAGCTGTCTTAAAGCAACAGTTAATTTAGGTTTTGGGATTTAATCTCATAGAGCTGGGGAATGAATGAATGAATGAGACTCATCAGTTTCAATTGTGCCTGTGTATTCATCAGAATGAAAAGGAGAAAAGCAGTAACCTAAACAGTGAAAAGTTGATTTAAATGATTTCAGAGGAATGGCTTTGGACTTTAATGTGAATGTGTTTATATTTACACATGTACATTTAAAAGGAGACAGAGGAAGTCCCAGAGCTGCAGAGTGCATCAAGGAAGGGTTGCTGTATGTTTACTTTGTTCTTGCTCTTTTCTTTAGGCATCCACTAGCAGTCCTTATTAGAGACAGGATACTGTGTTATATGGACCTTGAATCTGAGTTAGTATGGCATTTTTTTGTTCATAATAAAGTGTTTTCTGTGCAGCAGCATGCAATTTGGAATTTAAATTTCAAATTAGGCAGGTGTCAGAGCTGTAAGTTTCTAAGAGTGTGGTATAAAAGTCAATATCAGGTGCAGAGAAAGCAGGCTAATGAATGTACTGTTGCTTTGGATGCTTATTTGTATTTTTGTTAACATCTATAGGACATCCCAGCTCCTGATAGGAAATGGCCACAAGTATGTTTTCCAAGTGGCAACTTTCAGTCCTTTCCCGAGTGCCTTGTGGGAGTACTGTGCTTCTCACGAAGACGTTGTTGTTGGAATCTGCTGTAACTCCCATCTGTTCTTAAGATGTTGCAATGCTGTGTTTCACTGGAACTGCAGCCTTAGTTCTGCTTTCCTGTGCCGAATCTCTCCTTTTTATGTGGCAAGCACCTGGGCACCTGTGAGCCTTTCATTTATCTCTAGCATATGGAAGGGAGCAGAAGGGATCTATAAAAAGTAGTTCAGTAGCATCTTCCCTCTAAACTGGTTCCTCTGTGTTAAGGTTTACTGTAGAACTTGCTATGATAATAAGTAAAAGCAGGAAGAAAAATCCGGTCTTGCTGCTAGCAGTGTGTTCGTCAGCTGTCTTCTAGAGTATCTTTTTGTAAAGATGTTGCAGTGAATTAAGCAAGTTTTGCCATCTAGAACTGCGTGAATTATGAGTAGGAGTCACGTAAACTTCCTGCATAGTTGTGCTAATGGAGTTTAAGCCCAGCCTGTGGTGTTTATACTCTTCCTGACTCCATCTCCTGAAAAGTCTTCATCCTGCTTGCTACCGTTTCTTGATCTGTAAGGAAAAGATGCAGTGTATTAACTTATCCCTTCGTAATTTTAGTCTTAGAAATATAAAAATATAACAGAATTCATTTATACCTGCTTTCAGTGGATCATGGTGTTTCATCACAAGTGATATTGTACTTATCTAATACAATGCCTTGCCCTGTATTACAGAAGTAGAGAGATGGGGAACAAGCATTGTATAATAACTCTTACAGTGCAGTATCCTTAACATCCCTTGACAGTTTAGGCCACTAACTCTGTCCCATCTCATGTATGGAAGATCTGAGAACAGTTCTGCATATTTTACTGAATGATTTTGAGCATTACCATGAGGTATTCAGTAAAGTTCTTTAACACGCAAGTTTCCCAAGACAGCAATAAATGATATAGATACATTGATATGCTGTTTATTTCAGCTGGCAGTCTTGCATTTAGGGGGAAAAACCAGCAGAAAGCAAAAATAGCACATGTCTGAAGATGCACAAAACTTTTCTTTGGTGTTCTTGAATATCTGTGTTCGTTATGCTTGGCTGCCAAAGAGCACAACTTGAATTTTCTCCCCACTTTGGAAGGCTAACAAATTCCATGTGTTCTTAAGCAACAGCATTAAGCAGACTAGTTTCCAGGACTCCAGGTTTTGTCCTGATCTACATTATGAAACATGGGTAGAATCACCCTTGTCTCCCAGTTGTTAGCTCTGTAGAAAAGCTGCTAATGTAAAAGGGTTTCAGTATATTTAATCTTTTGGGGTCACATCTTATTACTGTGGCCAACATCTTTTGTTGCTTTTCCGTTCATCTGTGAAAGCTAATAGTAGCCCACTATTGCCATTACATAAAATAACAGATCAAGTTAAAATCTAGCCTAGCCAGTGCCCCCTTAATGTATGTCGTATTTTTAAAAAATAATATTTTAATAGAAGAAAAAAAAATCAACCTTGGCAGTTGTTTGCTAGTTTAAAGAACAAAAATTCAAGCTTTCTTAGTTCTCAACTGTGTGCAGTATAGTCAGTGATGTAATAAAACTGCAACCAGAAGCTCCTGAAATGAATTAATTGTTTACATCCTCAGTGACATCAGTATTTAAAGACAAGCATTGAACAAATCCCTAAACTATAACTACAAACTGTACTATAGAGCTATGAAATTGGAGATGTGAACATTGTAGTTTGCAGCGTGCAGAAGAGATGGTGACATATGAACACGGCAAGAACAGTCTTGATGTTTTCTACCCTGTTTTGACCGGTAGGTTCATGTTGTAAGTGTAACAGGGTGTGGTTCTGTTTCTGACGTGTATTCAGTGGTCTGCTGCTCCATGTCTGCTCCCGCAGTTCATTGCCAAGAAGAGACATCAGGTGTTCTCCATTTCTATGATGAGTAGGCAGTGCATAATGCCAGGTGGAGCGCTGAAAAAAACATTTGCTGAATGTCAGTGTGCACAGCTAGTGATGGTTTCAAGGTTACTGCTGACTTTCCAAAGCAGAGTGATTAGCTATCATAAAGCAAAGAAATGAGCATCTTTACTACAAGCATGGAGTCACAAGGGCTTAGAGGGTTTTCAGTATGAATCCATTAAGAAGAATAGTAGAAGGCTTACACCTAGAGTTTTGTAGCAAACTTGCAATATAGTTCACGGATAAAATGTGATTATACATCTGTGAAATCTTACGGATACTTATATGTTAGATACAGCCTAGCTGTATCTGTTTTGAAATCATTATTTTGCTTAATTACCACTTTAAGACCAGTTTGTCTAGGACGGGTATGGAGGCAGAATGAATTTGCATGTTGAAAACTTCTCTTCCCCCAGCTTAAATAAGTCTCTTCTGACTTCTCTTATTTCTGCAGAGCTTCCTAGAGAAACAGTAGTTGGGAAGTTAACTACTTTAAACTTATGCTGCTAACGTTTAGAATGAAAACATGAAAATTTGTAGTATTTCTGACACTGACAAGAACCAATGTCATATTACTATTAGCCTTTCCTTTTTCCTTCAGGCTTCATCGACTGCCAGCTCCGCAGTTTGAAAAATGCACATCTTAAGTCACTGCTGAAGTAGAGACGGTCATCCAGGTAGGATTACCTTGTGATTACTCTTTTGCCCACCGTTTTCTGATACCAGACTAGGCTGTCGCTTGGTTTCTATGGTCCTGAACAATGTGTGGATTAGTATGAGAGACCGAGAGTAATTTTATATCGTGCTTAGTATTAATAAAGCTGTGAAGCACCATTGTACCAATTCATGGTCTAAGCATTGCTTAGCATTTGTGGTCTAAGTGTTGCTTTATTGTCTTGTAAAGACAGCCTCTGTTTTTTGAGTCAAAAATGACTAAATTTTCTTATGTTATTTCATTATATATGATGGTATAAGTTTTGAAAAAAAATAGGAGAGCATATTGCTAATACAGCCAACAGTTAATGATGACTGACTACAAAATACATTGCGCTAAAAATTGTATAACAAGTTTAAGACTAGAGTAAAACTGCTTCAGAGCTACTAATTATGTCTCAGAACTTGGAAACGTGCACGTCCATTCATATGAAGAGCACAGAAAATCTTTAATGCATTCATAATGTATTGTTTGGGGGACTTCAGTAAATGAAGCTGTTCCAAAAGGAACAATGTCGTTTCAGATATGAAATGTAGAGCTACTGTTTCACAGACAATATACCATGAATGCTATCTGAAGAAATGGACTTGACATTGGTAATTATAATAAGAGTGGAATGTAATTATTTCACACAGTACATGTGACAATCAGAAGCTTCAACTGGCAGATGGAGAGGGGTTTTTTTGTGTTTCTAGAAAACACCTTGCAAGTTCAGCCAATAGAAGGCCTTGCTTTTTTTTATCACAGTCCAGAAGAGTTGCAAAAAGAGAACTGATCTAAAGAATTAGTCTTACGTTTCTTCTCAGAGGTTTGACAGATACAGTAATGAACATTTTCCATGTCTTTACAGATACTGTGATGGAGGTTTTCAATGAATAGCTGTTCATGAGCAGTTAATTATCTCATTGTAATCTGGGTCATTTGTGAAGTCGTGAACACAGTTAACTTTTGTGTTAGGATTGCACTGTAAGTGGAATGTGCGTGTGGAAGGGGAATGCTGAAGCTGTGTCATGTTGATACTAGCAGTGCTGGAGAAGTGACCAAAACCAGCTTCTGAACGAGCAGCTTGCTCCCTTTCTAAGGTGAACAGAGGCTAAACTCTAATGAGGGTATGGAATCTCTACTCTGTAGGCCATATCTTGCTCCTCCCCTAGTACTCTTCCTCCTGCCAGCCCTAGGCAAGTTACTGCTGCTCCCACCAGGACAAACAGCAGCCCTTTGTTAGCTGCCTGCCCTGGGCACAGCCTGTCCTGGCTCTGCTTCTGCTCTCTTGCCAACTGTAGATCCTAGAGACCCCGGACAGAGCCTTTTGCTGCATAGTCTCCAAGGTTAACGGATTCAGTAAGTCTGTGTTAGCCCCAGTACCTATATAGCTAACCTGTAATTTCAGTCCCACCAACTTAAGTTCTAGCATTTGATTTTCTATGGGGAAGGAGCACCCAGCTGTTGCAGATTTCTTCTTCAAAGATTGGTTATTTCTCCAAAGGTCCAAATCTATTACTTCAAAAATTAGATGTGCTAGAAATTCTGTCTGGGTATTGAGGAGACACTGCAAGTACTATAACCTAGCAGGTTTGAAATTGCCCCCGCTGAGCTGCAGTGCGTGGCTCCCTGCTTCAAAAGCTTGTCGTGTGTTTGAAACATGACACAGACAGTGACTTGGACCACCTTCCAGCTGCCACGACCAGTCTGAGCAAGGGTATCAAAACGGCAAACAAACCTCAGGGGATAAAACTGTGAATGGCATGCTTTGAGGCAAGCGCTGAGTGGTGCCTTTGGTCCCTCATCTGACTGCTGTGAGAGTCATGTGCCTGGGCCCTGAGACCTGGAACAGGTCAGGCGAGACACCCTGGATGCTCCTCAGGAAAGAGTGACCCAGCTTCAAGAAATGGGTAGCAGCTGAGTACTGAGGCAAGATAAAAGTCAGTCAGTGGGCAAACATGTTTTTGGAAGGTGTGTAGAAAAGACGGCTGTTGTTCTTTCCTTAGAACCGTGGCTACAACTAGCAAATGTGGACGTTGAAAACTGTCATAACTTCCCTCTGTTCGTTTCTGCTGGAAGGTAACTACTTCTAGTGGATGGTGGGCATGCTAGCACCCAGACTGGAGGAAATTATGACTGGAAATAGCAGATTTCAGGACTGCAACAGTGGGGAAAGTGTCTTCCTAGGCAGTTAGATCTGGAAAATTCTACTGTGAGGGAAGGATATGCAAGGCAGTTACTGGAGGAAGCGGGAGTCACAGGAACAGTTTGACAATTGGAAAAAAGTTGAAAACTTCATTGTGCCAGCTGTAGCCAGCTTTTGTTTCCTAAAAGCTATGAAAACTGTTCTCTAACACTATGTACTGTACTCTGTTAATTATTTTAACTCCTGCTTTGATGATAAAAATGCATTTATTATTTAATAAAGATAATTAAGATTCATTAGGGCTTTTTACTGAATTTATTCACAGTGATAAATGAAGACTGTTAAATACTTTCATTTCAAAAGGAAAAAAGGTTGGGATGGGAACAGAAGGGTGTTAGAAACCAATATAGAAATTTATCTAAAAGGAAGAATATGTAGCTGACATGGCTGTGGAGGAAGAGTTTAAATATTTTAGGCACAGAAGGATGTTGTAGCAGAGTTCTAAAACTTTTTTTCATGGATATGTGATTTAAAAAGTAATGTGCAGACATTAATATGACAAATATTTGAATTTTGGAATGAAACAGACCCCCACACAGCACACCAGACCTAGGTAATGCCTGTTAGGAAACGCTTACAAACTCGGTAACCTTTTCTCACAGTAGGACCTAGCTGATCCACTAATTATATGTAATAAGTTATAGAATACCAAAGAAACTTCAGAAACCTTGCAAAATGCTGCTTTTCGTATTTGTAGAAGAGGTAGTGGAGTGTGACCCAAATCATTACTGGTTGGTTTTTATCCCCTTGACTGACAGAAAAAAGTACAGAGAAACATAATAACCAACATCTGTAATATGAAGGCAGGTAGTCTCAACCCAGTAACTCTTTACCAGTGGTTCACTTCTGCTAAAGTGAAACCAGCAAACCAAAGGCAGTATTAGATTATTTTCTTTTTATGGTTCAGAATTAAAACATCTTGTAGGAAGATAGGTTTTAGTTAAATACTCCTTTTACTGCTCTATGAATAGAGGCAGACAGCAGCTGTAACACAATGTTTAATTCTGTAACTTTGTTGTGTAGGTGGAAAAGTGTAATCGATGATGACAGTTGAGTAAATGCCACTTCATTAAGGTTGAATTTACATTTTACTTCTCAGACTTTCAGCTTTATCACATTATTTAATGAGTTCCAGCTAGTGGTTTTGGCTTCCTATGGGTGATAGCAATAAAATTTGAAAGAAAACAGGAGGCTTTCTGGTTGCTTTATCCAAGTACTGAACTCCCAGTTTTACATGCTTCTAGCTTCCATCATAGAATTAGACATCCCACCTTATTAAACTGCTTATTCTGTCTTCTCTAATGCTTTCATCTAGCTTGGATATAGCATTAATATTTAAAATGTATGTATCGGTTCAGTAGACACATGCATTACTTATCAAAACACTGCAGCTTATTAAAATAAACCTGCTGCCATCACAAGTAAAAGTCTCTGGAATGACATGTGGTGCCAGCAGGCGCATTGTGCGTTTTCATAAGCTGCTCAGCTGAGGTGGTGGTGTTACTTCAGGAAGAAATGCCTTCTTGAATGGAGTATCTCCAGATTCCTGAAAAGAAAACATGGCATGCACATTACTATAGCCTAAGACTAGCAAACTATAGGAACAGGAAAGTATCCATTTGAGTAATTGCACCTTCTGTGGCTGTTCACTTTGTATTAACAGCTCCCAGTATGTCAGAGCAGCTATGTGTTAATTGACATTTCTTATATTTGACCACATTGTGAAGATCTAATTAACAAAGTTATCCCCAGTTGTCTGAAAGCAAATTTTATCTTGTATTGTGGTACTTATGGCTAAATATTCGTTTAGCTGCTAGTTTGTAGCTCATGTGTTTCCTCACTTTTGGAATGAGAACAGAGCGTGTCCTTCTTCCACTGCCTGCACAGGGCATGGCCGGAGCTGCTGTGGTCTGTCTGGGGGATTCCAGCACACTTCCGTTGCTCCTGTCTCCCAGTTTATGAGGACGGTGTCCTCACTACAGTGACCAGGTGTCTTCCTCTCTTTCCTTGCAGTGAACCGCTTCTCATGCATTGCTGGTTAAATTCAAATGCTGATTTCCCTTCTCTTTAGGTGTGCATTTGAGACGACGAAGCAAAGGGCTAAACTTTCTTTTGTGTTTTGCAATGAGTGCTGGCATTATGACCTATGTGCTACTCCATCATACATGAATTAAAAGCATACATTTACCCTGTTTCTCTTTTGAACGGAGCTTGTTTTTGATTCTGTCTTAACAAACACTAATGCCTAGCTGCTGTTGATGCCTTATATCTTCTGCTGCATAATGGAATTTGGGTCCTCTTCCTCCATAGCACTTTTGCTGCCTTCAAAATGAAGCCAATTTCTCTGTAGTTCTTGGAACAGCTTTTAGGGACCTTATATGTAATAATACACCACTCTGAATTAGTAAGTAATGACATGACCTTTTCTTCTCCAAAACTCATTCTTGACTGGTATGCTGAGATACTATCTCACCACGTGAAAGCTTGACTAGAGAGATGAGTTTTGATGGGCGTGCATGGCAGGCACATTTGATAGCCTCGCTTCCCCAATGGAGGAGTGAGAACATGCCACAGCCTGCGTGAAAGCTTCATGTCTGCTTACCTTGTGCCAAATGTTGTGATGTGTTTTACTATGTTGTGTTTTCTTTGCTGGATGTAGACTCCAATAGGAAAGGTAATCCAAAATCCAGTGTTTGCATTGTTGCAAAGCTGCTTACACATTTAGAAACTGGAACTTAGAAATACATGGGAAGGTACAAATTTCCTCTTGTTGGTAATTAGATATTTTTTCTTTCTGAAAGTTGGATGTTTTTATGCATAAACTCTTGTGTATAGACACTGCTATATATAAAAATTATTTTATAGCGTACGTACTTGCATACGCTGTATATATGTGGCTCCCTGCAAGGAGACTGAATTTGTGTGAGCACGCCTCTACGAGTGTTACTAAGAGAAACATCTGACCTTGAATTTTAGATATTTGTTGCAGCTATCCTCTGGCAGTAATGAGTGTTCCCCATCTCCTTTGACAGTGAAGCATTTCTTAGGCCAAGGAAAAAAGTCAAAAAGAATGATGAGGTGAAGAAAGGAAAATGTCAGGTGTTCACCTTTCTTTTAGCAGTATCAGCATGTTCTTCGTGAACTTTTGTTGGAAGGGAATAGAGTAGTAGTACTGTATGCCCAGAAAAAATAGAGCTAAAGGAAAAGGCTCATCTAATCTACTGAATCCTACAGGAATTTTGTAACTGAAAGAGGGATGGTAAAAACTTTTAAATAAAAGCCTTTTCTCTAAGGAGTTAAGGGATGAGCTATTCTGGTCTCCAAGTAAGAAACCAGCTTCAGCCCTAGCGTATGAATTAGTGTCACGGTACCACTGTCTAGGTCGGTGGTTCCCTGTCAGTAAGTTGCATTGTCATGAGACATGGTGTTTGTTTTGCTTTTTCTTTTCTTTGTTAGACAATACTGAAGAGATAATAGTACGATCAGGCTGGCTGTGACTTCTCCTTATGATAGTTCTTGACTTGCTGCTGAGACCTTGTCTCAATGTAGCTCAACCAGGCTGCGTTCTGGCAGTCAAGATCAGGCGGATTTCTTTTTCTATTGCTTGTGTCTTATCAGAGGGTCGCTGATTTGATATTTTGTCATAGGAGTCTTTGGCTTATGACTTCGCACGTGGTTGTACCAGCTGCCAGAATGACTTTATGCAGTTCTGTGAACTTGGAATTAAATATAAATGAAGAAAGGGAAAAAACCAAAACCTAATCAACAACTTGCTAATAAAAAAATGCAGTTAGTGTGACTTTATTGCCCTGAGACTTGACATTAACAACTACATTTGAGATCCAGAATTTGTGTCCAGGAATCACCCCAGTTGTATTTCCAAGACAATATTTCAAAAAGTATTGTTTCAAAATAGTATACTAAAAAAATCCCTGTGCTACTTGGGACACAGGATTCTTTTGCTGTCATTGCAGTGGTAGAGCAAAGTCATTCAGGCTGCCTGGAAACCGGCCAGGGGCGAAGGTAGGAGAGTAATCAGTGTCTGACAGGGAATTCTGTGAATTATCTGTGCAGCTTGGAAGAAGCAGAAGACAGAAAGCATGTGCGTTTTTGAGATAGGTGCAGTTCTTAGTGTCTTCGTGTTTTCTGAGTGCTCTAAGTCAGTTTTGTATAGACAGCTTTTCCTTTTGTATGCTTTTCAGTGTTTACAGTGTTTCTGAAGAGTTCAGTTTGCCTGGTTCTAATACTTATCTTAAGGTAAAGACCTTTTGCCTTAGAAAACATTATTTCTAACTTTATTTCAGTTTAAGATCATGCAAAATTGAATTACACTTAAGGAATTTGTGTGTTGACAATTTTGTAGTATTTAGAGGTATGAAAATTGGTTCAAGTAGATTTCATTCTACAATTTAGCTACTTTTGTGTTAGACTGCTGAATACCAACATTTAAATGTCAGAATGCGTATATATATATTGCATTGACATTCTGTAATTTGATATCTAATCCTATAGCAAAACAATCAAACCAGTCTGTAAGCAGTTAAGATAAATTTCAGTTGTCTTTTTGGTATCCAATATATCCATTTCTGTATGTGATGAGGGAGAGCAGCTAAAATTGAGATCCCATGTCCTGGTAGTAGAGAGATCAGCTGGTGGATTACAAGGAGACTGTTACATAGGCCAAGGAGCAGAAATCCATTTGTTACTTCCAGATGGAAAATGATCAAAGGCTGGAGGTGGAGCTGCAACAAGGATTTGAAAGTGGTCATTTGAGCTTTGCATCTGTTACTAAGGACCGACTTGCTGAGATTAGTGGGGGTAGGTCAAGTAAAGTATGTCCTCTTATGCTCAGCAGGGCTAACGGGAAGTCCTTGGGAGTATCTTCTTTCAGCATACTTTTTTTAAACTTGTCTGAATTATACAGTCATATGTCTGGAATATACTATAAATCAGATCTGCAGGCTTTCATAGTGAATTAAAGTGAAGGCTATTTTGATGGCAAGTTTAAAAAAGCATTGCTATTCTAGTGTAAGCAGATGAACTAAAATGGTAGGAAAATGTTGTGGTGTGATATAAACTAACTGAAAATGGATGGTAATGCTCTCTTGCAGCTACCATGCTTTGTGCTTTGCTAAGAGAATCAAGCTAAGAAAATACAGTTTGAGATTAATTTACATAAACTTTACTACTCAGATACAAGTTTTATTCTTGTTCTGCAAAACTCTTCTATATGTTTAACCACAATGGTTTTGCAAGGGATAAGAAGAGGGCAGATCAACTGAAAAAAGGAAATGCCTTTGAATTCTAAATTTAAAGTGAAATTATGTGCTAATTAACGAAAAATTATATACTCTAGGTCTGCTGACAAGAAAGTAAGAGGTGTTATACTTTCTTCAGAAGTGACCGAGAGAGTGTATTGAAAAGAGAATAACAAATATCTGCAAAGCAGCCTTTGTTTTGGTGTGGCACTCTGGCTGTTGACAAAGATTGACATCAAAACTTTTGTCTCTGACAGGCTGTGCCTGGACCACTTGTTTGACAGCAGCCAAAGAGCCTGTCCTCAAAATATGTTTTAAGTACTTATTTGAATAATTGTGTTTTCGCTATTACAACTTAACCAGGTGTTGTATAGAAAAAAAATATTTCCTGTAGTTTGCTCTTCTGTGCTGCCAGGTGATTTCTTTGAGTGTCCTGAGCTTGTTATGAGAAGTAGTGAATGGTCATATTTGGTTTGCCCTTGATGTACAGCTCCTGGTGAGTGCTCATACTTTCCCATCTTCTACAATTCACTCAGTTGTTGCATTTCAATATGAGCCTTTGGAAAGGAACAGTTGGGTGCATGATGTGATCAGGAACTTTGCAAATAAGCAGGTGAACTTTATCGGCCAAAAATATTCTGCAGTTTGTCTTCAATTTCAGATATACTGCAATAATAAACCACAGATATAAAGAGACCCCCTAGCCAGGCCTGTTCCTGTTGGTGTAAAACAGTCTCCTAGCCGGAAAGACTTGTAGGGGCAGGTAATAGTCTTTATTAGACCAACTTGTATACTTCTTTACATGTAATCTTTAGATGTTAAGCAAGTTCAAAGGCTGGTGTGCCTGAAAGACAGTCTCCTCTTTCAAGCTATAAAGCTTACTCTAGTACAACATGTTTTCTGCAGACTGATCGTGTCTAACCAGTTGTCTTAGACCGTTGCTGCAGTTTTTCTGGTTAATGATGGCAAAAACAGTGATTGGAACCTTTCAGTAGTGAAGCAGTCGACAGCTGGTTTTGAATCATCCTGTCTGAGCTGAACGTAGTAGCAAATACAGAGCCTGTTGAGCATGCTGGGTGTAGTGCTGTTTTGGGTACAATGATCTGCTGCATGTGTGCGGAAAGCTAGGGGTGCAGATGGTGGGAATGGTTAGTTGCATGGAGAACAATAAGCTGAGCTCTGTCAGATTTTGGAAGCGAGTACTGTATGGGAGGTGTGCTTTCTGCAGCTCTTGTTTGCAGAGGGAGCAAATTTTTAGCATGAGATTACGAGAAAGTTTTCTATCTTTGTGAAACTCTGTGAGGTTTATTCTGGGCAAAGTTTGTTCTCCTATCATTAATATGTGTTTTTGCTTTCTGTGGCATAATTATTCTTGGGTATTGCCTGACAGATGGTTCTGTCTTAGAGTTGTATCAGAATGATGTTATTTGTTTGGCAGTTATTGTTCTCTTAGGAACGCAGGACAGGAATGGACCTCCCTATTCATCAAGTTTATTTTCATGCTCTTGTAGGCTTTATGTCATACAGTCATAGACATATGGAGCGCTGTCTGAAAAGCAGCTGGGCTTTTTCCCCTCACTACTTTAATTAGAAGCCTGTTCCAATGCTAAATTGCCCTAAACATGAGGAAGCTGCTTTTAATGTTCAACCTAAATTTATTCATCATCCATTGGTAATAACCAGTTCTTGTGCCAAGGTTATCCTTTTAGTTTGAATAGTTTTTTCATATTATTTTATAATTATTTCCGTGTTTTTATATACAGCCCTTGCTTTTCTGCTCAGCTTTACTTTTGCTAGGCTAAGGCCAAGTCCTTGCAGTCTCCCTTCAGTTCTGTTGTTGAAATGTAGAGCAAAATGGAGGTACTCAGAGACTTCTCAGCTTTCACACAGCAGGTTTTTCCAGTTCCCTGAGAAGGGTGTGTCTTACTCTTTGTACTATTGCTGATAAAACAAGTGAATAGTAGCTTCCTTGTTATTGCAGTGCGCCAACAGAAAACATGGAGATAGAAAACTTTGTATTTTAAACTCTCTGAACATTCCCTTTGAGTGGTGAGGTTGTTCACACAGTAGGGACTTGCGGTGTATCCTCTAATTTAGGAATGCAGGCACTCCTTTGAAAGTGGTGTTGAAAGGCAGGCAGATGTTTGCTTCAAGTGCGTGGGTTCCACTTTGTGTTTTTTGGTTTTTTCCCGCAGGCTGTTTAATGTTCAGATCAGTATTCTGTGGCTGACCCTGTGCACAGACAAATTTCTTTTTGCATTTTTAATGACTTACTGCAAAAATCTGTGATCAAAGATAAGTCAAACCTATTACAAAGGAATCAAAAGCTGGAATTGAGTTTAAATATTTTCCTGACTAATATTTATAGATACTTGCTACTTCTAAAGCTCTTGATAAATCTAAGCACTCTTCAAAGATTTATTTTCTTAAGATATTAATGAAAGATGTGATAGGTGGATACATTTTGAAGAATTTAACTACAAAATTAAAAAAAAAATTCAAAAAACTTCAGTAGGAAAGCCTGACCTACTTTCTTCCCGTTTAAAATCCTAAAGGCTGTTGCATTGGAAAAAGTGAAATAAACCCTTAACACTGTTTAAGATGCAGTGGAAGGTTTTATATTCTAGATTTTAAAAAGAGCTTAAGCCTTCTAATGTTCAACACTGCAGCTCCTAAAGATTAGACTCCTGGCTGAGAAACTATGGAGGCAGACACCTAAGGACCACGTGCTGATGAGAGTCTGATTTCCTGGATAGAGTTTAAAATCCATGATGTGCAGCACTGGTACAGAGAAGCTGGCTGGTAGGAAACCAGGGTATAGCTTAGACATTCATATAACCCTTACGTTAATCAGAAAATAAATTCTGTACTGCTTTCTGCAGTTTTCTCTTAGGAAGATACTTTTGATACCTATCTTATATGTAGTAGACTAGCAGTTAATTAGCTTATTCATCCAAGAAGTAGGCAGCCTTGATTCTAGATCTTTTGCAATCTGAGGGAGCTCAAGCCCATGTTTTTCTCTTATGAGTGCCATAACCCAGTTGTTCATGAGAGTGACCTAACCACCACACTGCAGATTCAGACTTCTTGCCTACTCTCATGCATCCATCAACTTGCATTTCTGGCTGCATTATGGTCAACTTCGTCAGGAAGGATGGGGGAGTCAGGTGCAAAGTGCCCTGCAGGCTGATGAGTTGGGTATTCTCTTGGAACATGGATTCAGTTCTTCTCTTTCCTTTCCAGGAAATGAAATTCAACTACTGGAGAGTAGTAGAATCTACATCTAAATAATCTGGTTTCATTCTAATTTAATATTCTTAGCAATTGTTTGAGTACTGTTTTCTGTTTAATGTTTGACCAGGACATATTTTAACAGCCTGAGACACTCTAATAAGGAAATGGAATAATAATGGCTGTCATTGATCTCGTCACTTCTGGGGGTGAAGTTTTAGACTTGTTTCAATTCAGAGCTCTTTTCTTTAAAAAACAAACAAACAAACAAACCACCAAAACCCAAACAAAACAATCCTTGTATATTTTTTTTTTCTAAGTCAGATGATGTGATTTTGAATCCTGATACAGGAAAACAAAAGGAAATTGATAACTGTTTTGATTTAAAATAAATAAACAATATTTTTTGTATGTGCAGTCTATACTAGGAGACTCAACTATGAATCCAATTGCAAAGTTAAATAATTTTTTTCTTTTTTATTCCTAAGTGGTGGCATAACACTTGTGCAAAAGATTCCTTCTCTTCTCAGATAAAGAAGGCAAGATTACAGAAAATGGGAGATCTTAAAGGGGATAACCTAGTTGTGAAACTTAAATTTCCAAAGCATTCAAAAATAAACTTGCTGTGGGTATTTCCATGTCGCTCGCTCCCTGTGTGATAACCCTCAAAAGTTGTGCATCTACCTGGGCAAAGGTGTAAAAGAATGAAATTTAGTCAACTTTGGCTCTGAATGGGTTACTTACCTTGAAAATGAAAAAAATTGTGAAAAACTTTACTTAATGAAACAATTAAAATAATATTGACTTGCTTTTTAGCTACAGCCTGCTGAATCTTCTAACTCTTCTGTATTTCTCCGTGTGGGACAATTGCATGAATGACTTCTTTAGATATACAATTCCTGGGGGCTATAAAGTAGCAATAACGAACAGTATGTTGACCACTGGTATGGTTGCACCCTTTTGGGGTTGGCTATAAAGTGGAAGGAAAATGTGTGTGGAAAGAGGGCTGTTGCGGGATTGGTTCTTGTGCCCTATATTGTCTGGAATATGAAGTTAAGTGCAGACCATACATCTGATCTGCAAGACATCTTACCTTAAAGTGGTTTAGTTTTCATAGTTGGCACAGTTCACTGCAAGGAGCACATGTGCAGTGTTTTAGATACCTCAACACGTTAGCTTCTGCCAAATTTCACTCATGTTTCCAAATGTAATATTATGCTTATGTCCTATCCTCTCTTTGGCACTGAATTAAAACAGCACCTGTTAATGTTAAGAATAAATGAAGTTACTGTAATGTTGAGGATAAAGAGGTTTTGGTGAAAGAAAATTGGATATGAGATTTAGATTTTCTGCCTAATTAAATATTTCAAGTGGAGGTGTTCTACTTCAGTTTTATTTAGGAGTCAGAAAGCAATATTATTATGTTAGCACATGCCTTTTTACTAAAATCTTCTTTCATGAGCTGGTTTTTACTGATTATTTTTTTTTCAATTCAAATGCTTTTAAGTAATAACCCGAAACACACTGGAACGTCACTTTTGCTGGGAAATAAGTATTTTTTCCATAAGCTTGCAATTCCTCTGCATGTTCACTGATTCTCATTTGCGTTTAAATCAGCTTTAACAGAGTTGTGTATCTTATTGGTATTCATCTTCAGTTTGACAGCTGAAGAATAGCAGCTGTAAGTATGAACATGAGGCTAAGGCTTACATTCCGTAGCCAACAATCATTTGTTCTGGTATGCTGCAGTAGAAAGGTAAAAAAGATTTCTTACTGCTTCAACCAGTGAACATTGCCATGTTTGCTGAATTCAGTACTGCATTTGGGTGGCTTTGAAGCTACTAAAAGCAGCGAACATCTGTTCTGTGAATGTTGCTGCTATGGGCAATGTAGGGCAATGTCATAGATGTATAATTGATTTTCTAACACTGTAGCTGTCTTTTCAGAATATTGTTTCAAAAGAGTGTGTTTCATTTAAGATTTAAGAATATCTGGAAGGAGGGGGAGTCTCTTCTGGACTCTATAACTGAATTTCTCTGAATAGTGGGAGATAAAGGACCAGGATGATCTAAGCACTGTTCTATTTCTAATGGGAAGAAAGAAATGTGGGGCAAAGGGGATGACAGTACCCTTATTAGGATGTTGGCAAGGAGTTAACTTAACTGGGGAAAGGAATCCTCTGTATTGCCGCTCAAAATGTAGGGTGTGCAGCTCCTTGGATGGGAAAGGAAGAGTAGCTGGTTGTCAAGGACCAAGAGATCCACAGGGATTGTAAAGAAGTTGCGCGGTGTCTACCTTGCCCTGAGAAATGTGATTAACACAACAGGTTCTCCAGTAGATTAATTGTGGAGGAAGTTGTCTAGGGAGAACTCGGATCATGGGGGAGAGCCAGTTGTGTTCCTTAATATGACAGTACAATACTTTCATCTCTTAATAAGCATAATGAAAACCACTTGAAACTGCCAGAAAAGAAGTAGGAAAACTAGTGATTGTAGTTGAAGAACACTGTATTAGGAGTTGTGAATGTGCATTGCTTTCATTGGAATCAATGGAGTAGAAGAAACCTCTGTCTCCCAAATTTCGTGTGATGATAGAAATGCCCTTCTTGTCTTCATTGAAAAGCAGCCTTGCTTCAGTTTGATTTACTTGTGCCTGGTTGTGTCTTGTTCAAATGTCAGTCCTAACTTAGAAGCTACAGAGGCAACCTTCCCAATAAATCATTACTTGAAAGTAACACAGCACTAGGATTTTTTTTTTTTGAAAATTGAAATGGATCATTCCAGACAGATACTATTTTAAGATCATTTTAATGGATGAGCTTCTTCCTATTTTTTCAGCTCTTTCCTCACTAGAGACAATGGCAGATGAAAGTATTGTAGTAGTTGATCTGTTGGGGTACAGAAAAAGCAAGGTGATGAATTCTAGTTTGATCTGAGGGAAGTAAAAAAACCTTGTTTTTTATTAACCATGTTGTTGAGTTCAATGAAAAGCTAAAAAAGAATATTAATAGTAATTACAATTATTATAATTTTGTACAAAATAACTTTAATTTGGAAAGGCTGAATTACTTGCGCCTTGTTTTCCTGGATCAACACTAACACTTTCACATTTTTATGTGTGTGTTGGATGCAGATGGTAAAGACTGGTTTTTCTACACTGCCATATTGCTTAAGATTAATTCTTCTGACATACAGTCACTAGCTAAAACTGTGATTATATCAATTACAGAAATATAAAGTAAATTTTTCATTGCTTGCAATGTCTGAATATATATTGTGAAATTTTTAAAAAATGGTGTTATTGTTGAATTTCACTGGGAAGTCTTATTACTATTATTACTTTATTACTATTAGTTTTCAAGTAAATTATTGGAAACTCTTAACTTGTAATTTTAAAAAGCACATTACTGTCTTTCTTGAATAATACAATTCATACCATAATTTCATCACCACTTCTGAAATTCCTCTTAGGTCCTTTCTTGATTTTCTGTGAATGATGCCATTATTCTGTCTCTCGCTGGAGCTCATAAACAGGAAAATATTTTCCAATTTCAGCATCATGTCAAGGCTACATCTAAGTCCTAGTAATTTCAAGTCTTGTAGTAATAGCTATAAGATACATTGTTTCTTATGCATTTAAACATTGAAAATATTTTGGGTTTCATAATCTCTTTTGTCAATTACGGCAGCATTTGTCTCTTTTCTTGTAGTACATAGCATCTAGTTGTGCTTCTCTCTGCAACAGAATTCTGCTGCAGAGATTTTACAAGGCTATTGCCTGTAACATGTAATTCTCCTTTTTCCTTTCTTCTGCAGAAGTCCTCTTTCTTATTCAGTTACATACAGGGTAGCAGACGTCCCTTCAGAGTCCTTTCGCCGTCTATTCCTATCCTGCCTGTCATTAACTCGCCAGCAAAATGTGATATATAGAGGTCCACCTCCAATCAGCCATTAATGACGGCCTTTATGTCTTCATATGAATGCCTTGAAGCTTTCTCTCGTGCTGCCTTGAGGCATATGTTCCTGAGATGTAAGTAAAATGAATGCATTTCTTCTGATAGCCCTTCCTATTTTTCCTCTCCCTTTCTACATGTAAAAAGACCTTGATGAAGGCAAGGCAGCTACTGTTCTTCAACCAGAAGGCAAGCTTGACTGAGAGAAGATCTCTGCATCTTTCTGAAGCATCTGTTTTGTATGGCAGTCCCAAAATCATGTCACAGCTGGATGGTTGCTCTCTAAATACTTGGAGCACACAGGGATTTTGGATTGTGCTGTATCTTTTAGGTTATGTACTCTAATTCCGTAGTTCTACTTAAAACTCTTCTAGCTTTTCAAAGATAGGCCGCATGTAGTTTGTTAGCCTGGAACTAGATCTTAATCACAAGTAAAATTCTGTAGGAGCTGCCTTGAAACTGTTGACCAAATGGACAATGTTTTTACAATGTGTCCAAGCAAGAGCTTTCATAATCAAGGGGTCTGAAGTCACAGGCTGGAGCCTTAGTTACAGATGCTAAGGGATTAAGAATCGGAATGCTTTCTTACACAAAATGTAATTACTTTAGCAATATAAATCCTAAATTTGAATTAAATTGCTCTTTTGAAATAGTCAAGTTGATCAGGTATGGAGAAAATTCATGAAGGTATGAGCGTACTAGAAACTTAAGGTCCAAGAAGCAAAACAAGAACCAAATCCAGGACTTTTCTAATTTGTTTTCTCACAGTCATAAACAATTAGTTGGTACTTCTTTTAGTGTGCATAAACTTCTACTATTTTTTATATGAATTGGTCACAAATTTAACACAGGTGACTGTATAGGACAGATGAAAGAAGATGCGTCTGGAGAAAGGCAGAAATCGTCTCATTTCTGTCCCTCTGTAAATGTATTTGCAAAGATGAGATATTTCAGTTCAAAACAAAGTAAAAATGGATACAAGTGCATGCGCAGACTTCATTTGCGTCATGATGTCTGTATATTAATAGAATTCAGAGAAAAGAAGGCAAAGTTAATTTGCTAATTCCAGTGAATAGTTGTATTCAGCTTCCTATTGAGTAATCTCAGAAGGCATTTTTTGTTTTAATGAGCATTCTGAAGATTTTCTCTTGTTTTTCTGTTTTCCATTAGATATTTACTGTCTTAAATGTGTTTCTTAGCACCTTCATCAATATTGTATTTATTTCTAGATCAATTAAGAAGCGATTGTAATGTGTAACTTATAATTACTAGCTTAAGGAGGTGTTGAATTTGAAGGACTTTATTATGTGATAGAGAGTTGTGGTTTCATGTGTGAATTTATTGTCTTTCCTAAGAAGGAAAAATCTCTGGCAGACACATCTTACAGAAACTATCAAATGGTAGCTCTAGGGTTTTAAGTTAGTTAGATATTACGTGTGTCAAAGCTTAATTTGTTTCGAAGTAACAATTTCCTTGTTATGCCATGAATAAAAAGTACTCTGGAAAGATAGCTTTTTGTAATAAATGATCTTGGTTGTTGCATTCTGGAGTGTTCACAAGCTGCAGGAGGGGATCTTGTATTTTTCTTTGCCATATTTAACAGCTGTGCCAGGGAAAACAGACTTAGATATCTATGCTTAAACATAATATCAAAATATTATTATATGCTTATTTCATAGCTGATGACTGATTTTGACATGGTGTTGTTCACATTACAGTTTTTCTGATTGTGATTACTTTCATATGCAGTTTGGAGTTACTGCACTTGGCACTATTATGCCATCTCCCACATTGCTGTAAATGGTTTTGTTTCACTTTTATCTGGGATAAGCATAGAAAAATGCGTATACGCATGTATTTGGCTTTACCTTGCTGGTTTTCTTTTAACATATATTACTATGAAAGTGTATTTTTGAATTACACTATGAAAAAAAGGCCCACTTTTGAGGTTTGGGTGACAAGAAATAGCTTGGCTTAAAAAAAATTAAGATACCAGAAGGATAACTGCAGTGGGGTGGTGAGGCTCTGGATTCTTTCTTTTTACCTAATCAAGAAAGACAAGAGAGATAACATCTTGTGATCAGAAGTAGAGCATGTGTCCCTGTTCCATCACCCAGTGCAAGTCACATGATGTGATGGGTGTTGAATTTTGTGACCTAGTTATTGTGTATGGGCAGGGTTGGGCCCTGACTCCTACATACTTGCTGAAGTGTTGGGAAGTTCCTGAGCTTCTGTACAGACAGAAAGGAAATGAAAAAATCCACAGCCTTTTTCTAAAACCCTGGGAAAAATGATTTCCCCCCAAATGTTGTGAATGCTTGAACATTTGCTTCTTTTCTGGGATCGATGTCATTCTAAACCTCCTGGGATATTTAGCCAGTGTAATGAAAAGAGGGTTAATGGGGATATGGCTTCCTCATTAAAATGAAAAAAAAAAAGTATATAAACTAATTTTTGTTTGGAGAAGAGGTTCTTGAAGGAAGACAAGAAAGATAATTAAAAATAGTGGGACCAAATTACTAAGAGATTATTCACTATTTCTGATAATTTTGGGTACTAAACACGTTGCAAACAAGTGCTTTACACCTGGCATAAGTTATAGAACTGATTTTCACAAGATACTGCGAAGAACCAAGACAAAAACATGGGCTCAACAAGGTACTTTAGGAATCTATTGGTATTACTGGTGGTAGTCCAGAGACAGTCTGACTCAAACAGATGCTGCTGATTGTGGGGGGAGGAAATAGTTTTTGTTTGTGTTATCATCAATGTATTAGATGTTCTGTCCTGGCTCTCCTGAAGATAGGATTGTGTACTACATGGACCTTTACTCTGGTTAAGTACGAAGGGCTTGGTGGTTTTCTTAGTTATTGTTTTTATCTCCTGTATGAAGTTGGCTGAAGAGCAGCAAGGTGGTGTCAGGCCTTTGCTAGCAGTGGAAGGATGTGGGTTAGTGGGCTTGGGTCATCAAGCAGTTTTAGCTTATCAATGACTTGCTTTCATGTTGAGGACACAAAGCTAACTTTCAGTCTGTGTGCACGTTATTCATAGGTGGATCAGAAAGCAGCAAACCAGGGACAGAGTAGTGGTGGCACTGCAGATACATTCTGGATTGATAGAAGCCTAAAATAAGTGACTGAAAAAAAGTTTTAAATATCTATAGTTTAGAATAAAACTAGAAGTCAGGTACTTTCCTAGGTGTTTTACTTCTCTTAACCTCCTTTTCCATAAAGTCTCACAACCAAGTATTATAAGAATGATTGAGATAAAGCATTTCTACAGTTGACATGGAGTGGACAAGTTTGTTTTCCCTGGGTTCCAGTCTGTCCTGATGAGACTGAAGAGGTGGCTGTACAGTGTTCCAGCTGGTGATAAGGTTTTTGCTCAGCCTTCCTACCATACACACCCTGTGCTGGGAATCAGGACAGGTGAGTTCTTAGGAAAGACTGGTAATCGTTGTTTCATTAGTTGCAGTTCAGACTTCATGGTGACTAATGGATGCTGCCTAAGCAGACGGTGTGGGTGTCTTACACTAGCTATAAAATAATAATTTAAATATTGTTATAAGAAATTTTCATTCCTACTGGCCAGTTATACCACCACTGGTTTGTGACAAATGAACTTGGCCTGAATGATGGCTGAGCCTCTCTACACAACCAAATGCAACTACGTAAATGAAAATGTTTAGGAAGTGTGGAGACATCTGGTGGGATCCTTGGGTGAGGTGTACCCTTTTAAGATCGCAGCAGAACATTTTGTGGTGCTTCTATCAGCTGTTAAAGCAAAGCTTGTGATGTCATTACCTGAATTACATGAAATATAGAAAATTGGGACAGCTCCTTCTAGGGTACTAAGCAAAACTGTAGCCCCCAAAATACTGGAATATACCTATGCATTAAAGACAAATGGAGCCAAGGAGTATTTTAATGCCTGGCATAGCAGCGAGAAGGAAGAAGAAAGAGTAGACTCCTTTTAAATAATTAATACTTGTATCTATTTTATAAGGGTGATTGTTCAGCATGTAAAATGTATATTTGGTTTTGGGGCTACTTGAGGTTGTCCTACGATAAAAAAAACCTGTGTTGACAGAAAATCCAGTTGTTCTTACGGAGTAACCTGTCCTGAATACAGTGTAGGAATCTTTTGCAGCTGGATTCTGAACTTCCTCATTCTCCTGAAGGGTTGCCTTAGTGGGGAGACTGTTTGTTTGTAGTAAATTGACCATCAGTACTGGATTCAGTTCTGCTTCCATTCTACTGTACCTTCAAAACAAAATAAAAATGCAGTGGAGCATATGAATGTGGCTTAAGGTAGCAGCAAAAAGGCATACAGTGATTCTGTTCATGTTGGATATTTTCTGATAACTGGAAAACATATTTTAATTTTTTCTGGGGCAAAGTGGAAAGATATTTGTCACTTTTTACCATGATTTTACGGAATTCTTTTAAACAGAGTGCTTAGGAAAAAAAGCAATGTGTGATACAATTACTCTAGAAGTGTTTGTCAGTGGATTTGTAGACTTCTCTGTCCCATATTTACATAAGTAGTCTGATCCCGTCTTTAGGTTGTTAACTGATCTCGTTACTTATGAAACTAGAACTAATGCCTTCCCCCCTCGCCCTGTTAAGTTTGAAAACATTTTCAGAAGGTGGATGATTTCACTCTTCTTGGAGAGGCTAACTTTTTTTTTTTCTAACTCAACATCAGTATTTGACTGGGAATCAAACCGTTTTCATAGGCAGCTTTAAAGCCAGGAGTGAACAAGTATCTTTCCTTTCTTTTTAGAGAATTTGGGTTTCTGCAGTCTGGTATTAAAATATGGAAATTCTAAGCTGAATGGAAACTCGGAGCAAGCCATGATTTTGTCTCTCCATTACACTCTGGTAATTTAAAAAATAAAAAGTAAAGTATCTCTTGTTTAGATCCTGTGAACTTGCTGAACACAATAAGCCATTTTGGTCCTTAGAAGGTGCACTTAGAACCAAGGTGGCACTTAGTTTTATTATTTGAAGTTTCTGTTGTGAATTCCCATAATGTGATGGGAATGGGGACTGCAATAGGATTCCTCGGGAGGCCCCGCTTCTCTTTTTCTTACATGGTTCTATCTGGTGAATTAAAGAGCTTTTGAAATAATACATAGAGCTCTGAAATACATGCAGTTTCTTAATGTTTTCCTTACATGGTGTTTCCTTCGATGTGTAAATCCAGGGTTGCTCCCTCAGGCCATCATTAACTTGTTTGTGTATTTGGATTAACTAACTTGGCAGCCTCCCAGCGCCTTACTGCAGATTAATAAGACAGCAAGTTTCACCTTGGTTTTTTTCGGTCCTTTCGTAACTTTACACATGACTTTCTTTTTGCTGATTGTCCATGACTTGTTTTTTCTGATCTGGTCATTTAAAGAAGACATGCAGTTTCTTGAAAGTGAGGAGAACGTTGACAAATAAGACAGCAGGTTTATGGCATATAAACAAATGAGGATACAGGTCTTCCCCCTCCCTCTGGTGTTAGGCTGATTTGTGTCTTCTCTCCTGGAAATACAGATGAAAAAACCTGCATTTTCTCCTTCAGTTTGGAAAGATTCTCTTTTCTAGTGCAAGGAGAACTGTGGAGACCAAGGCATTTACACTAAACAAGTTTTGGAATATCTGTGTATTGTTTATCAGTGTGCCAGGGAAATTTTTATGTTTCAGATTACACTGTGTTGCGCTCTTTCTGCGAAGCTAGTTTTGCATCCATGGCCTGCCAAATGTCAATGGGCTTAGAAAGTCTTTAAGGATATACAGCAGAGCCGGTAATGCCAGTTTTCCTGCAGTCCAAGTGTAGTGCCCTCTCGCTGCTGGTCTCCGTAGGTGGTGGCAAATGACTGCCACCCCTTACCGTAAGCTCCAGTGGCAAGCATTTGGGCAGTGTTTCGGAAAGCTCCAGTTCATTCAGCTTATGAACCATGTATCTGTTGATGATTTATCATGATAAAGTATGATTGGTTTTTTTTTTTGTATGAAGACTGTGGGAAACTATATTTCTTCACAGCCCAATTTGAAATAATATCAGTAAAATTGTTGTCAGGTGCGCTAAAAGTGGGCAATTCTAAGATCTGCACTTATAGTTCGATTTAGTTCTTTTTGCAGAAATGGTTTGATGGTCCTACATGACACAATATGCTCTTCGAACAGATGCCTCAATCTCCGTTTGTCGAAGTTGTAGGGCTTGTAGCTATTGCAAAACTTGTGGGAAAGGGAAGGTTAGGTGCCGTTAAGCCAGTGGGTAACTGGAACAGGGAATTACATTGTGTTCCTGCCTCTGCAACTGGGTTGTTGTAGTTAGTTTAATCACAGTTTAATTAATGTTTCTAGGTAATTAAAAACTTTTCAAGAGGTGCTTCTAAATAGACATACTGGAGTTTGAGTTCCCAGTGTGAGTCTTTGGAAGCTGGCTTGCAACAGTCCTCTCCGTTCAGCAGAGGTTTAACGTAGTTGTAACTGTGCTATTGCACAGATAGGTCTTCATTATAAATGCCCTTAAATATTAGAGCACCTCAAAAAGGGCAGTACGGGTTAATCAGTACTCCTGACCTAAACCCATCTGTGCCTTCTCTTTGAACTTGGGGCTTAAGTACAGTGATGCTCTCTTGCATGAATATTTTGAAAATGTATGAAAACTGTAAAACAACAGTATCATGCAGAGAATTTATTTAAATAAAATTGTTTTGTAATAACTATATTTGACAACAATTTATGTCAGAATCTGGAAATTTGTGAGAATTAACTTCTACAGTGTTTCAATATCTTGTGATAAATTGAGCAAGTGCTGTGGAAATGCAGAAGGAGGAAAAGATCATCCTGTCTTCAGAGCAGTGTTTGGGAGGATTTGCAGCAAATCAGGCAAATATGACAGACAGTAAGAACAAAGCGAATACTCAGCATGATTTGTCCTGTATAGCGAGTGAGATGGGCTGTATTCTGTGGAGTGGGAAGGAGGGAGAATGATTACTTAGGACTCTAAAATGTGGGTTTGGATGAGGGGTAGCAGAGTGATAACAGAGAACTTGGGTTGTTTCAAGATGTACTTGGTAGAGTTGTTTTTTATATAAGGAGCAACCTTCCACTTCCAAGCTGGATTTTATGGTGAGATTATTGGATATTGCATGTATCTTTAGCAAAGTTGGAAGTAAATTTCATAGCAAATTCAGTGATCGTACTAGTTTGCACTGTGTTTTCATGCCTGCCTTTAGGCTTCAGTAAGGGGCAGGACGATTCCCATGCCCCACCCCATTAGCTTCATACTGTTCTCTCCCCCTTGCCTGCATAAAGAATTTTGCAGGTTGCCTTAAACCCGCAGGCAAGGAGGGGCTTATTTGGGGTTGAAAGATCAGACAAAAACACTTAAACATGCGTAGCTGCTTATCCCAGACAGACCTTGCTTACCTTGGTTCAGTGAAGAGGGTGTAGCACCGTCAGTGGCCATAGGAGTCCTGTGTAGCCACTTCCATGAAGCAGCTGGTTGAGCGTAGCAGAATGGCTGCTTTCTGCTATGATGTCGTCAGGTACAAGAGATAGTGTTTGGACTGGTCGCTGCTGGTGTTTGGCTTCAGGAATCGAGCTGACCAGGTTGTCAAACTCCTTGGGTCTCAAAAAGCAAAGGAGGTAGGGGCTAGCTCAAACTCAACCAATCTCCTCCACCCAGTGCTGAACAATGTGTTTCGGTGCTTTTAATGGTTATGAAGAACTTACTGAGTGCCTCGTTGGTGTGTGTTATTCTTTTATTCAGAGTTAAATTTACAACTAGAGGCTTTGTTATTTCTACAGGCTTTTTTTTTCTTTCTCTTTTATAAGTTTCCCCTCATGCAGCAGTTGTACATTTTTCAAGTACTTGTGTATTTTCACATTGATAACTATTGCACAAGCACCTGCAACATTACTAATATCTTTGATACACTGTAGGTTTTACAGGTTTTGTACTAAAAAGGATAGTGTTATCACAGGGTGTTTACTGAGGTCTGCAAACCCTGTTGTTACTATTACTGATGACTCCGGAGGAGTTGGAGGCTGGGCCATGCCCAGAGTGGTTATTCTAGATTACTCTAGCATACCAGTACAAAAGAGGTTTTTTGAAAATAATCTATCAACACTGTGGGTTTTTGCATTGCTTTCTAAGCTAGAACTCCTAGTGCTGATTTTTTTTTGGAAGGTTTGTAGTTCATGAGGGGCTGAAGGAGTTTTTCATGTGGTCAGGAGAGCAGGGAGGAGATCAGCAACTCTTGTTCACCCTTTTTTGCGCCAACGTGCTTGATATATATTCAAAGCACACTCTGGTCTTCAAAATGTACTGTTTGATTATTTACTTGTACTTACCTGTATGCTTTATATGGGATTAATGCTTGGGGTTTTGTTTTTTGAATTTGGTTATTGTAATTTATCTGTTTGTTTTTGTGTATGCTCTCTGCTTGAAAAAGTGTGATGTGGCACTTAAAGTATATAGCTTTTTTTAGTAAACTGGGATTGTATCTATGAGCTGAGAAATTATGAGTCTCTCTTATTCCTACTTGGTTTCACACGAGAAAACGATGTGAAAAGAGTTTTCTTCCTCTCTCTGCCACCTTACTTTCCCAGCTAGGGGCAGGGCAGAGGCAATGGCATTGCAGCAGAGACTTTGATGGCCAGAGAAGCTGACCTTAGAGAAGCACAGCCTTGGCCTTCAAGAATGTCTTGAGTAATAATGTATTTAAAATTGAGTTCTTTCAAAAGAATTTTTTTTAAACCAATGCTTAACATTTAAATGATGAGAAATTTCCTTTTGAAAAATTAATTTGAATCTCTAAAGTTTTGATCAAAACGTTAGTCAGTAAAAATCCTACATAAACCTTATCTCTGACCTATGCTAATGAAACTCATTAGTCCATTTGCCTAAGAGCAAAGACCACTGGATGTGTAGTGTTGTTGTATTCTCTGTATTTGGTTGATTCTTCCACTGGGCTGCTGGAAGCAAGAATTCAGAGTGCCCTGGAAAAATCTTCCAGGGCGCTTATGTGCTTTTGTATTTCCGTTTCCTTGCCACTCCCTTGCTGATGATGGCTATATTGCTTTCAGTTGAAAGGTGGTACTCTGTTTTGTTTCAGACTGGTGGGCTACATAAAGATGAAATATCTTCTGGTATCCACTTAATAACTTTTAGGGAATTAACTTCTAGGTCCTAATGTTTGTTTAAACTAGTTTATAATGTTATGAGTAACAATTAAAATACTTGTGAAAATTAAGTTGCATGTCAAAACCCTCCTAGTATGCTTTAATCATACTGTCATACCTGAAATGAGCTGTGACAGTGATATTTTGGCAAATAATATACCATGAAAAATAGAGTTATAGTCTAATATTTTCCACAAATCTGAAGCCTACTGATGAGTGAGAGGAGAGTAGTTATGAAACTGTATGAAATTTAGACTACATAATTATATTGCTATACTGTAAAAGCTGACAGTGATGTAAAAATTGGCAGCAAATATTCCTGCTGCTTTTGCCCTGCTTTTTATCTTTATGGCTTTTCTTCTCCTCCCTCACCACCCTAGTTTGAAGGTCATAGCAGATGCGATGGGAAAATTCTGAACATAATTTTTCTCTCTCATGAGGCCAAATTTTCCACATTTTGTAGAACAGACTGTTGCAGTTAGACTGACTTTGTCATTGATGAGTAGAATTCTGCTGTATATCAATTTTGTTTTTAAGCACAGAACATTATTTGAAGTATATTAAGATCGTCAAATTAGAAGTTACAGAGACCAGATGGCTAATTGGCTGCTGGAATTTGATGATGCTAAGTTCCGTATTTCTGATTAATCTGAGAGTTGTATGTGAAATGCTAATACAGTCATCAGTAAGGAGTGTAAGAAATGTGCTTCATTTGCTGTGGGAAGACACCCTGGATGTTGTCGCTTTTACCATGGGAAAATTAAATCATATATCAAGGTCCAAAGCACTTGCTTGGGAACCTGAAAGGCTGAGAATCTTGATCAAAATAGCAGAAAAGGATTCGAAGTGGGAAATCGAAGTGCTTACCTGGAACTCAAACCACTGGAAGATGGAAATATGTGATTTCCTATATTCACCACAAATTGCATCTTACGTCTTAGATATCTTTCCTCTTCAAGCTGGCATGTGCTTTCTAGTGAGAAGTTTTCACAGATTAACTTCTTTCAATGGGAACGATTCTCTTAGACATTCTTTATTAGGCTGTTACAAATAAAAGCACGCACTGCCTCAGTCTTGAAAATCCTCACTGAAAAAGAAACACAAGCCATCTCCAGTGTTAAGGTTCAACTGCAAACCAGGTAATTCACTGTGCTTGTGTACTTTGAAGAGAAGTGACTTAGAAACTCACTGTAGTGAAATCTTCTTCCTCAACTAGAAACTTTTTCCTCAACTAATTTTTCCTCAACCTAGAAAATATAACTGGTATCACAGTGATGAATCTGGTAGAACGAATGTGTTCTGATGAAGCACGCTATGAAAACTTGCATTTTGTCCTTTTTTATGTTTTTGTGGTCTATTCTAATTTTGTGTAGATATTGCCTTTATGTTAAGGAACCAGACCACAAAGTTAATGAAGTACTTGTCATTTATCTTCATTAGAAAAGCAGAAAAATAATGCTTTAATTAATACCTATTCTGGATTGAGATGCTTTAAAAACCACCACCTTCATAAAAAGATTGATTGACAAAATAAAACCGCAGCAATATTCTGCAGCAATAAATTGCAAATATTTGTTTTAATTGGCACTTCTCCATTTTCTTAACTGCCTTAAAATCATCAAAATCCTGTTCCTCATTTCTTGTAATTCTAGACAACATGTGTGTTCACCTTACTCAAAGATAAGAACACCGCCCCTTCACTGTTAGGAAATTCAGTGGGTTTTCATATCTGTTGTGTCATTGTTTACAAATCATGAAATTTTGCTTACTAAACAGTTTGCAGACAATTATTTCAGCTTTATGTTTAAGTACTGTGAAAATGACCACATAATGTGA
The DNA here is from genome assembly GCA_013400135.1 of Rhinoptilus africanus. Classification (NCBI taxonomy): domain Eukaryota; kingdom Metazoa; phylum Chordata; class Aves; order Charadriiformes; family Glareolidae; genus Rhinoptilus; species Rhinoptilus africanus. Next base: position 291,344 of record VXBO01000363.1, read on the forward strand.
AATTTTAGCTAATTTTAACCAGTGGGCTTTTAAAAATCTGTATCAGTCATGTATAGTTAGAGCATTATATATCTTAAAGTTTCCTATTAGATTCTTCCTGTATATGTGCTCTTAAAACAACCAGATGCAGACCTATGTGCGGCATGACATGAGAGCCGCCGCCTTCTTCCCAAAGACAAGATGAAATCCATGTTTACTTATTTGAAAAGTGCAGGAGCTCCCTCTTCTGGCTTAGAGCGCTTTAAATCGAAAGTTTATGGGAACATTCTCAATTTGCCACAGTAAAAAAAAATATCTTATTTTGAATACTTATATGCAGAAATGTGTTTCTGGTATCTTTGTGGTCATGGTAAAATTTGGTTTGGCCCACAGATGCCCATTTGGATTCTGCTCCAAGTGCAATATCGATGTTTCTAGAGCCTTGCTTTGTACCATGGTAGCCAGCAGATTTCCCCTTTGTCAGTGTGGTATTGCTGGTATGGTAATGACAGCAGGAGTTAATGTAGGAGCAAGCTGCAATTACAATATGATCTCTTCATTTAAGTCGCATCTGAGCTTTTCACAACTGTTAACAGTAGTGTGAGTCCTTGATGGTCACTTGGTACAAAGCCCCCATAAATCATCATACGTTTAGAAAGGAGAATTGAGGCCTTTTAAGAGTGTTGGAAGGGCTTTGAAGTTGAGATAGAGATATATATGTATATATATCTCTATCTCAATTGTGTATATATATACACACACACACTCAGTGCCTCCTTCTGTCCCCTCCCCTCCTCTCCCCTCTGGTTCCTCTAGAGACCAGTAGGAGAGAGGTGGTTTCCTTGCTGATTGTGTTTATTCGCTCAGTCTCCTTTCATAGCCTCTTCAATGCTGCAAATCCTCAGAGAAATGTTATAGTTCTGTAGGTATTTACATTTGGTAGGGCAGCACCTGAGTCTTTCATGTGACATCATTCCCAAGGGTAGGAACTGAACTGGAAAAGGTGGCACTGGGGACAGATCTCTTCCACAGCTGTTTAAAAAAAAAAATCTACTGAATTTCTTAATCCTGATAATGCAGGATGATAAAAAGTAACTATTCAATTGACCTCTATCAGTGTTGTGATTTCAAATCATCTGTCAAAATAGGAGCCAAGAGTGACAGGTGAGCCCTAGCCAGTGTTTGGTTCCTTACCTCAAGGATACTCACGCAAGGAACACACATCAATACCTACTTGAGACCAGTTACTTTGCAGTGACTAATTTTTGTACAATATATGTGGTTCCTCAAGTAGCTGCACTTAGCTGAATTCAGTTACCTGCCATCCCTCTGTTTTTTGGACTCCCTAGGTATTTTAGCTTTTGAATTTGGAGGGAAGATTGAACTGTCCCTGGTTACCCCCTCTCATAGGGGCATAAGGGAGTATATGACGTGTACAGGAACAGTGCACATTCCTGTTTTAACTTCTCCAGTGCTAATTAGGGAATCTTCAGTGACACCATCACAAAGAAACATTTTTACTGTAGAATATTTTTCTATTGCTTCATCAAAACTTCTGTATTCACTATATTTTATTTTTCATAGCATCAGATTTTTTTAAATGTTTCTACACTTTCATGTAGCTACACTTGCTGGAGCAGGTATGCTGATTTGTATAGCATCGCCTTTGTCATTACCTAATAATAAACTGCAAGATATTTGAGTTGGAGAGGCCGCTATGAATAACAGAAAATGTCAAAGGTTCACTATCAAACTGCTTAGCTCTGATTTATACGATTTCAGAAAAAATACTTTGGTATTTGTAGCAAATGCCAAAACAGAATCAATGCAGTATTGTTCACCTAGTTAGAATTGCAAAATCCAGGAAATGCAAACATTAAGTTTCCAACAGCAACATTAACTTGGACTCTTTGCATATCCTGTGTTTTCCTGGTATACATTAAGACATAAAGTAATGTATTAAGCTGTGAGCTGAAGAAGAAAAACAGAAAAAATTCTTCATGTAGGTAACACTGCCAAGTTAAGTTCTGTTACCATTTCTGTTTATTGACCCTTTATCATTTTGAAATACTTTCTTCATAAAGACTGAATATTCTTTTTTTGGCCAAATGAAGAGAAACCTGAGAGCTTGTCTTCACTGCAGTGTGAACTTGACATACAGTTTACCCCCTGCCTTGAATCTGACTCTTCTTCATCCATCAGTATCTCGCATTTGAATTAAGGGGGCTTGAAATTTGAGAATATGATTCCAATCTCAGAGGCTGGTGCTCTGATTGCAATGGGAATGTAACAGGCTATATAGACTGGCAAGACAGAACTTAAAATTAATTCTAATTGATCTATTTTCTGCAAATTAAATTTGTACGTAACTAAAATGTGCAGAGTGACTGTACTCACAGAGTAAATCAAGCTTAAAGTGCTGCAGTGTTAGATGAACTCTAACCATATCTCTTTGAATTATAATGTATAACTTTGGAAACTGTATATATGATTGGTTCCAAAATTTTTAGGGAGTGTACCAGATGTTACTGAGTGTTGATTATATGTAGCTCAGAACACAGGATAGTCCTGCTCTGAGGGTGGTTCCAGCCTGGATATGGTACAGAGCTGCAGGCAGAAAAATCTCCCCATCTGATCTGTCCCTATCTGTGACACTTGCATGTGCCATAAACCTAAGGTTTCTTGCCTGTGTGAACACGGCTAATCCATGTTACAGAAGAAAGGGAAGAGCCTTAAAGGAGATATTTGGAGAGTAGTAAAGCAAGGGCTTGCTGCTCAAGAATAGATTTGGGAAATGATAGATTCATTTCCCAAATCTATTCTTGAAAAATTTGTTTTGGAAAGCAATGGTGTGAAAAACATGGAGGGCCATTAGGGCTGCCGTAGTGGTGGGATGGGGGTGGAAATGGAGACGGGACAAAGCAAAAACTGTAAGGAAAGTAAAAGCAGTGTCAGGAGGTGGAGATGTTTGTAAAGAGAGGGGTAAAAGCAAGTTTTGTTAGTGAAGGATCACAAATTCATGACAAGACTAGTAAGTACATCGCAGTGTCACCCAGGGAAAGGGTACAATGAATATAGGTGTGAAGCAAGAAACTGCAAGGTGGAATTGGGACAGCAAGGTCTGAGATCGGGGAGCTTCACTCCTAGAAAGAGGAACGTGGAGAAAATGAAGATAATAAAAATAGAACTGGCAAGAAGCATGTCCTTGGTGACAAATCACACAGTGGGCTTGATGCAGTGGGGCTCCCCAAGCTTGCCAAGGAGGAAGAGGAGGAGGGGAGGGTGTGAGGCAGGAGGACACCTTTGCAGTGACATTGGGAGTTAGATAAAATGGGAGAATTCAAGGATGAAGAATGGCCTCAGGGAGCTTACGGGGAGGAACAGAAGTCTGTCATGCTTGATGTACCAGCAGTGCAGAGGCTCTGGAAGGGCTATTCAGCTTCACCGTTGTTTTCTTCTACAAACTGAGCATCCAAGAGCAATTTAGCTTGCAAAGCTTATAAACTTCTGGAAATCAAACACACATACTTCCTCTGACTAGTTCTCTGTTCGTGTGGAGTACTTTGTTTTTACTGTGCACATGCACGCATAAGGAAGTTGTTTGTTACTTACACTCAAGATGCAACTAATAAATTACCACTTAATAAATCAAAACTTTTTCCAAAATTCAGCAGGCATATACTTTTTAGATTCCTTAAATTTTAAAAATTCACATTAAATAAAGCAACCTGAAAGTGATTAAAATGAAAGTTAATGTAGTGAGGGTTCTTTTGATAAAAACATACATTAATGTAAGTGGGATTTTTTCTGCTTTTGCTCTCAGAAAAAAAGAATACATATTGTTTAATTATTCATTCATCTTTTCCCTTTACCCATCTTCTCCTCCATCAAAAAAAAAAAAATCATCACATTTCGACAGAAGCGCATTATGGAAAGGTATGCTGAACAAAGGAGAAGTGTTCAGAAGATTAGTTAACCTGAAAGAGAAGGGATGGTCAAAACTTATGTCTTCTGTAATAAAACATGGAAGCACTGTAAAACATCTGTGCCTCATTTGACTCTAGAGGTGTATAAAATTTTGGGCTTGAAAAATAAATCAATGAAGTATTTACCATTCTATTAAGCATGGCCTTAATCCTGTTTTGATTTCTATCAGTCGGAGATTTTTCCATCAGCTTTTGTAGATGTGGGATCAAACTGAATTATAATACTATGAAAATATGGACTATATTTCTAAAATAGGAGTTGCAGAGCCATTTGGTCCACAACTTGTCTGTCAGAGAGTGTTGAGGTTATCAGATAACTCATTGCAGCAGGTTTTGCTGAACTTTAACAGTTGGACTTCATGATCTTAGGGCCTTTTCCAACCTAAATGATTCTATGATTCTCATTTACAGAAATTTGTTAAAGTTGTCATTTTTTTTTCCAGTATTTTGGGGGATTGGTAAGGTTAATCATTTACTTCAGTTAGTTACACTCTTCAAACAGACTGTCAAGAAACCATGCCAGAACAAAACTGTTTGTGCAGGTAATTAATGGCGAGGCTGTGGTACCTGCTGACAGGTATTTTCCAAGAAAAGGAATGGTTTGCAGCTAGGGGAAAAGTGTTAAAAGCATACCCAAACCAGTAACTCAAACCAAAAGAGCAACCTTTGATCTGAAACGTAGTTTAGGTCACATTTTAATGAATAGCTTTATTAAACTAGTTTATTAAACTAATATTATTCTGTCAGTTGGTACATTTTATTTGCAGAAAATTGGATCTGTCTAAGGGTATCTGACATCTACTACAGTGATGCTGTTTTAAATTAAACTGGTAGCTTTAGTGTATGTATTTAAAGGAATGTTTTCATACATTTAAAGGAATGTGCTCATTTCCAACATTGACATTTAAAATCTGAGCCTGGAGAGAGCTCATGTCAGGTTTTTTGTGTTAAAGACGGGGAAGTTGCAGGTTGCAAACAGTCTTACCACTGTTGCGATTTTATCTAATGCTGCTTATTGAATGTATTTCAGTTGTCTTAAGGCAGCAAAGACCTGTCTAAAACTTTCAATGTACAATAGTTGATAATTAATATATACATCAATACTCATATTTTATATTTTAATTTACTCAATATTTTGTTTCTATTTTTGTTTTACATTAGACTGACTCATTATTGGAAGAATGTACTTCACTGTTTTATTTAGAAAGGGTTCAGATAAAGGTGGTATCTAGATAAACAGGTTTCATGTTATGGTCCCTGTCTGGGCAAAGGGCAAACCCAATCTGGATCAAATCTGGGACATCCGTTTCAGTCTTGCTATTGGAGTGTCTAGGTAAGTGAGATTTTTCCAACTGACACAAGATTAAGCTTTTCAGGCAGAGGAATGTATTTATTGAAGTTCTGAAGGAAGTAAATCTTGTGCTGTGCTCTGTTTTCCCTCTCCTGCCTGTCTTCTCAACCTTTGAACAAATTCAGTCCAACATGATGGAAGAGGAAAGGTCTTGATATATTACTTTCTGGCTTGTTTTTGGGAATGGGTGGTCAGGTAGAGATCAGAGTTGTGCGTCATCTGTCAATGACTCAGTGAGGGAAGGTTCTAGTGGGATCTTATCCTTGAAGAGGAAGAGAATAAAATTATAAAGGCCCAACCATGTAGCCTGGACACTGAAGTAAGTAAGGGCATGGGTAACCAGCCTTGCTTTGTTCTGGTGGTGATCAAACTGTTCATTACAGTGAGACCTGAGCATTCTCGGAAATAATCACCACAGACTAATGGGGATTCATTTCTAACATCTTAATGTTTTTCAGCACATGACTTCTTCAGTATGCATCTCTTTTTAATAGTAATTGTGGGGTTAATCATTTAGGTCATCTTTCTTCTCCATCTGTAAAAATTTTCCAGTAAGTGGAAACTGGAGAGATCTCTTTTCTNCCAGATGCATTTTCTGATGCATTGGGTAAAACACAGTAAAATTTGAGCCATGGAAGTATAAGGCATGCTACAAGATACTATGAATTCAGAGGTATGGTTTTTACAAACTAAGTATTTGTTAAAGATGCCTGCACAAATGTATGAATTAAAAGTCAAGCAGATTTACGTTCTCAGTGGATGCTTAAGAGTGTTTAAGCTCTCATCTGTTATTCTCAAAGCCTTTTAATAAAGCGAAGTTGTTTCTAACATCCCTGTGGGGTAAGCTAAAAAGTTACGTAAGCCAAACAAGATGGAGAGCATTGCCATAACACTATACAGAAAAATATTACGCAAAAGCTTTAAATTCTTCTGATGGCTGAAGGTTGATGTGGTGGCAAGACTAGTAGAAAGCTAGTGAAGGCAGCTGTTGTTATTTTCAGTTTGGGACAGTCCATGTTCTCTACGTTGGTGTATTAGTAACATTTGGTAGTGGCCTAGATATTCCTATTTTTTCATTGGACTCTATACCCACAGGTTTTTTTCCTGCTCTTTCTGTTTCCATTATACCCACAGCTCAGTGAGTCAGAGGCACCCTTTTGCTTCTGCAGTGCCTTTGAAGTCCCGTCACATGTGTGCTGTGTCCCTTATGCGGCAATCCCAGCTCAAGATATTTCTGAGGGTTCCTGCTGACAACGTGCGTGTACCACCTACAAATGTGGCTGAGCAGCTTTGGAAGCCCGTCAGGAGCCACCAGCAGGTTCCAGTAGCCTGTCGGAGACCCTGTGATTGAGGAGGTGGAAACTTTCTCCAAAGAGATTAAGGATTCAATAGATCTCATTATATTACAACTTCCAGGAGAGTAGACCACCATCTTCAATTCATATTTTCTCTACCGGAACAGATTTACTTCTCCCAGTCTAGAAAACCTCCTTTGGCAATTTCCTGTGCTGACTAGGTTTTGGAGACTTGTATACGTGTCCCTAGTTGTTCAATTACTTGAGGCCCTGTGATGAATACAAGACTGAATGGCTGTCAAATTTCGTATCTCCACATGAAATCTCTATCTGGTAGTTCAAATACCACTTGCAGGCATGCTGGCTTAGTTCTGGAAATCAAGGTTACAGACTCGTAACTGTAGCATCCCTGAGAAAAACATGTAGAGTGTTTCTTGTATCAAACAATCTGGGTTTATGTCCTGTCTCTCCTACCCCCCCTCATTTGTAACATTGGTAGGTTCATACTTCTTATGTATTTACCTGTTTTGAATCAGTCAAAAGTATTCAGCCTGCTTTTTAAATCTGAAGAAAATAAATTTATATTCATTAAAGTGCCAAAAATATTAAGTAACTTGTAAAATAACCTTTCAGAAATAAATATTATGCAGTTAATTGAGGATTGGACGGGGAGTCAAAGGTAGAACCGAGTCTTGATGCGTGCTGTCTCCAAATGCATGATTTAAATTGTCTTCCTATCTCATCTTTTGTAGAAAAATGAACTTGACTAAAATAAAATGTATGTGTGACTAATGGTGCCACTTCCATTCAAAAGCAATAGACGATGGTAGAAAGAAGCTACTAAAGCTAAAAATGTGTGGAAGAGTGTTAATCTTGGCAGTATTTGACTGGCTCCGACCCTCCTGTTTTATCTGACAGCCTAGAATTGCCCATCATTACTCGTCTTCCTGTAGTGACAACACGGGTGATCAGGGACAGGATTTATCCCCTCATTCCTAGGTAAGGGGCCTCTCTTATTTGTGGCATATGCAGAAAAGTGGTTCCCTTGGAGAGCTGTAATTCGAGGATTTTGCAGTTTTGGAAGTCGTTCCCAAGAGGTTTCTGCCCTGCTCCTGGCTATTTATAACGGGGGGGGTTTGGCACCCTGGTAAGTTCTGTCACCTTAACGAGCCTGGCGGCGAGGCAAACTAGAATGGCGTCTGGCCTGGTGGATGTGCTTCT